>NNCF01127510.1:407202-455973 GCA_002313205.1 Laupala kohalensis | reverse complement strand
TATATATATATATATATATATATATATATTACAAGTTTTCTTTCATACAGAGGAGCACATATAATATTGTAAATATTGTTCTTCGTAAAAGCATTGAGCGTGGTGTATGATCCAATGACTATAATGTGGATGGTAATTGAAGTGCGTAGTAATTTTAATGGTATGATCATTGTTGGTATGTACCAATGTGAAGCAAATTTTCCAGTTTGCCAGAACATTGCAATGTAACCGATTTAGTAGGATATCGGTGAGGTGATACTAGTTTTCGTTTTTAAGAACAAATGAAAGATGTGGTGTAAATGACTAGAAGACAACTCCTCATCTTTCATTTATTATTAAAAGTAACTGATTTGCTTGATGAGCAATTGTTGAATAATATGATTAATATTGTATGTTACTTTAACACTACTCTGAAATGTATTCTATGTTTGATTTCAACACAGGTATAAATATCTCGAGATGTAACTAATTTAATCAAGAGTTATACGTTCTTTATGTTCAAGTTTCATTTGTGTACGATGTGATGCACTGCGAATATTCTTCAACTAACAGAGAAATGTTTTCAGAATTTTTTAAATTAGTATATTCAGTCTAACACTGTTGAATGTTATTTGTTATTAAATATTAATTTTGTTGGGCTTTTTACGGAACGTCATGGTTTGTAACATTGAATATATTGTCTTACCAATTATGTGTTTCTTTGTAAATATAATTCATTTTAAATTATCTCTCCTCTTTCAATGTTCTCATGTTTAATTCATAATGTAATTTTTATTGTGTGTGAGAAAATAGAAATGGGGCGACGTGTGTGTACTGTGCTAAAATCGATGGAAGGGAATGGCAAGGTAAGATGTGTGATGTTAATGCTATTTACGTTTATTTATCGAGCTTGAGACTTGATACTTTTAAACGATCCCTCCAATAATTTTGATGTTGGAAACATCGAACTCAATGTAACTGGTATTTAAGGACAATTGCTTTCTGAAATCTTCTTTGATGTATCATAAAATTAAAATATTTCGTTTGTAAATGTTTTACACATAATTCATCCACATTCATCGGAAATGTTCAAGATAAAAAATTCTCTATGAAAGATGCTCTCCTCGTTGTATGTCTCCCTGTGACAGAAAAAATAATTTCATATCTTTGCACAAATTATCCAAATTTTCATGAATGTAAAAAGTTTGCTCTTCTATCCTTAAAAATTATCTGGTAGATACTGTGACTTTTTTGGGATTTTCGATTTTCCCGAAATTCTTGATTTTGGATATTTTTAAAAAATTATTTAAAAACTATCTTCATACTTAAACATAACCAAATACTACTATTACGACGAATGGAAATTTAAGAATAAATGTCAAATTTCAACACACTGCGTTGCATAGTTTTAAATATAGAGTCATTTACTAATTTCGAAAGCCATGAAAGTAGGCGCAAGTTTACAATATTTGAAGTTAAATAACCGAAAACCAGAAAAACATAAAACTTTTGAATTTAAATTTAGATTAATGATACCAACATACAAAAATTTTCTCAATATCAGACATGAAGGTCCCGTTTTGTCCCATTTCACTTGGAGTGACCCAGGAGAGTCATTTGAAGGGGATCACTCCGATTATTTTAGAACTGAAAAGAATCAGATTTATTTATTTATTAAGGTAATATGAGCATTTTACACGCTGTCCAGATTAAATGACCATTATAAAAAGTTCTAATAATGTTACCTATTCTATTATGAAATATTCGAAAATATAGTTATTATCAAAATTATTCATAAAATTGTAATTTGAAAAGCTGGGTATTTTTAATAAAATGGTTTAAATTGAAACAACATATTTAACCAAAGTTTTCTAGTTTTCCGACTATTTTCGTTTAATGACTTTCTTAATTGTTTGAAACAAAAAGACAAAGTTTGTACTGCTTTTTTCTGAATTAAACTTGCAACGGGAGTGTTTGTTTTTGATAAAGAACCCATAAGGAAATACAAAGGAATACGTTGGGGAGTCAACTGAAAACCTTAAAAGTGTAATATAAAATCGACAGTTGGCGCCAGTGGCCTGTAAGTTGGCATGTGTGTTAAAAATAACGTGCCGGATATCTCCTAGTTTATATCACAGCGCAGATGCGCAAACACCGGCGCAGGAACAGTATAAAAATGGCTGCCAATTAGCAACGAGAATTAGAAACGAACAGCGTTTGGTGATTAAATTTCTGTAAATTGATAGTGTGAAACCTATAGACATTTATCGCAGAATGACAAACAGTCATCCCCTGTAATATGGGGATACCTGTTTGTCACAGCAGATGATGTATGAATGGTGTAGGAAGTTCACAGATTGTGCGACGTCCGCAGCAGATGCTCAGCGGCCGGGACGGGCAAATAATGTTGTAACCCCGAGACAACAGCACCGGATGAAATCATCGGTGGAAAACTGCCGAGGGACATTGGATGACGTTGCGACAGCTGTACACATTAGTCATGGTTCAGCACATCACGTTATGCATTATGTGCTAAGGTTTCTGCACGATGGGTGCCCCGGCAGCGTACTCCGGAGTTGAGAATCGGCGTGAAGAACTCCTGCGGCGCCTTTAACGCGACGGTGATGCCTTCCTTGCACGAATCGTCGCCGGAGACGAAACCTTGCTCCATCAACCAGAAATGAAGAGAAACAGCAAATAATGGCGCCATTCGACATCACCCAAACCAAAGTAGTTACGAACACAGCCATCAGCAAGAAAGATTATGCTGATTCTCGTTTGGGACGAGAATGGCGTCCTCTAGGAACACTACACGTCACGAGGGACCACTGTTACCATTAATACATACACACACCACCTCGAAAATCATCTTCGGCCTGCCATTAGAATGCTGTCTATTGCTTAATCTAATATTAGAATGCTTTGTCCTGCCATGTGGATTGCTATCGACAGGTGTTCTTGTGAAACATGACAATGCACGGCGCCCTACGGTTCGTCCAACGGTTCCGACAATCGCAGAAATGCTGGTTAAATGTCTGCCTCATCCACCATACTCGCCCGAACTTGCATCGAGTGATTTACAAATGTTTGGACCCGAAAAGAAGCACTTTGTGGGACGAAATTATATTCCAAATACGAGGTGCGAGGTACGAATGGTTGCGCCGTCTTCCAAAAGGATTTTATTCGACGGGAATTCAGGCACTTCGGAAGCGTTGGCAAAGACGATGTTGAAATATGATACAGATTCATTGTAATTGTGTACAAAATATAAATTTGAAGAAAAAAATTAAGGCTTTCATTTGTCTCTCTTGTGCTCCCCTCAAATCAAAAAGAAAATTCTTATCATTCTATGTTAGAAGGTTGGCCTCTGGTATGCTGCCAAACCTAACACGTATGAATATAATTCACAGGGTACAATGTCCTTGTGAATGTCGGGTTGTAAGGCCGACTGAAATAGCTGACAGGAAAAGGGACGTAAAAAACATAATTAATAAGGGAATATGCATTATATTTGTTCTCAACCCTTTGTCGACACCGTATTTATCTCTTAATGATAAGATGTTAAATATGACAACTCACATAACACCACTAAAAATTAACATGTATTCATTCTACTTAAATCTACAAAAACTTGAATTTAACAATGGCGAAGGTGCATGAAAGAAAAGGAAAAATTGATACATTACGCAAATGAAATTACAATGAAATAATTACTTTATATTTCATTACCGAAACTGATTTTCAAAATATTTGATATCCTTGAGCCAACCTGACAAATTTCATCCTTAACCATATTCCTTTATTAATAAATTAAGTGCAATGAAATATGTATCGAAAATGAGGATGAATATTGGAGGACAAACTACAAAGAACGACGATTTATCATCGTATCGATCCTTATATTCCGTTATGCTTGTAGTACAAACGAACAAGAGTTATGCAATGCTCACTACAAGCATGACTGGTTTCTTTCAAGTTTTAAATCGATATAACCAAGGTAATTCGACATTCCGTGGATAAATCAGTCCTCATTCTACTACGACAAATTAAGGAAACGAATGTACTTGAAATGCGAAAATTGTTAATAGATGTTAATATATGTCAATTGTTAACATTAATGTCATGATACGTTTTATTGTTAATAGATGTATCAAATAGTGGAAAACAATTTACAAATCAACTAAAATAAAAATTACATTTTGAACTGAAATAATTCCACGATTTTTAAATGTATTATTTTGTATTCTTTTATGGGTTCTGTATCAAAAACAACCACCCGCGTTACAAATTTCATTTAGAAAGGAGAGCACGAAATTTGTCTTTTCATTCCACTGTCTTTTCTTTCAATTTGAGATTTTTTTCTTTAAATTTCCATACGTCTTAATAGTAACACTTGATTATGTTTAAGTATCAAGATAATTATTGAATATTTTTTTTAATATTTCAATTCGGGAATTTTGTTTTGAAAAAAATCTTTCGTATTTTAAAACCTCTCTAAAAATATGTGTCAAATGTGAAGATGGCAATGTGAATGTGTTCGTATTAAAATAAATATCTGTTAATATCACTGGATAGGCGTTATACGTATGTGAAATCGTACAGATATCGTTTCTATTGAAAACCATGGAGGGGTCGTGGATCGCCGTATTCGAAGGAGGATACTGTCGTTCACTCCACTCCATTGAAATCAGCATTCGTACCAACTAGGGAAATTCTGCCAATCTGCATTTCACCAACCGGTCAGCAGGCTAGAGGATTCCTTTAACCGGAAAGAAATCGAGGGAGCTTTTGATAATACCTCGTATAACTCAATGGATACGGCCACTCGCAATCGTGTTGAATTCATTATTTGTAAGTGGATAGACTTCATGCTGCGAAATAAAAGAATCCAAACTTGTCTTCATTGCCACGCGGGGCTATCCTCAGGGTGGAGTTCTTTCACCAATTTTCTGGAGTCTCATGGTTGACAGTCTTCTTCAGAGCTTATCTAAGAAAGGCCTTTACTGTCAGGGGCTGGAGACATAGCTCTAGTAGTTTTTGGAAAATTCCCAGAAACGCTATCAGACCTGATGTATGAGGGTCTGAAAACGATCAACAACTGGTGCGAAACGGAAGGGCTTCATGTCAACCCTTCAGAAACTGTTGTAAACCTCTTTACCAAAAACAGAGTCCATGGCGCTTTCGACAACTTGTAGCTCAACGATGAAAGGGTTACCCCATCCGAGAAAGTTAAATATTTGGGAATCACCCTGGATTGTACACTTACTTGGAACCATAATCTCAAAAATGTTATCCACAGAGCGCGATGGTCATTTTTAACCGTCAGATGCTCTGTGGGACTTACTTGGGGTCTCAAACCGCACATAACCCATTGGTTCTATGTAGCGGTCATCCGACCAGAAATTGCACATGGGACAGTAATCTGGTGGTCTAAAGCACAACACACAACTGCCACGAGCAATCTATCAAGTTTGCAAAGATTGGCCTTTGTTTGCATTACTGGGGCATTCCGTAGTGCCCCTATTGCAATATTAGAAAATATATTAGGTTTGGCGCCTTTCACCTCAAAGCATGGTGGCCTTTCGATTAGCTAGTAGCGGCAACTGGAGGGGGAGCACACGAATAATGGGTCACTCTCTCATTACTGATGAAGTGCTTAAATGATCAGATTTGGACTTGAGTCCAGATCTCATGCCAACTGAATCCTTCTTACACAAACCGTTCTCGGTGGAACTTGGTTCCCGTGCAGACTGGAACGACTGTGAAGCCCTGGAGGCGGGAAGAACAACAGTCTTTGAGACTCTTCACCCGGTGCTTACGGCAAACCAACTGGTGTTTTTCAAAGATAGGTCTCGAGTGAGAACAAGAACCGGATTTGGGGTGGTCAGTAAATCCCCTAGGACAGAAGTCTTCGGCGGCCTGGGGGAATACTGCACAATTTTGAAGTAGAAATCCACGCCATCCTTATTTGTGCATTAAAGTGTCGTGAGAGAAGCTATTACGGTATGCACATTGTCATCCTCTCAGATAGTCTTAAAGGCACTAGATTCTGACCAGACATCTTCGGAACTTGTCTTGGAGTGTATATAGTCTCTCACAACCCTTGCTCCCTGCAACACTGTGGAACTAAGATGGGTGCCTGGTTATCAAGGTATTGAAGGCAACGAAGAGGCTGATAAACTTGCGAAGAAAGTTTTCCTGATACCTCTCTTCGGACCTGAAACCTTCTTGCGAAATCAGGTGTTCAACGGCTCGAACCGCGGTTCATATCAGGGTGGATGAAACACAGCTTAGATTGTGGATGCAGCTGCCCGGTCAAAGGTTAGGCAAACTTCTTGTCAAGAAATCCAGTCCTGCTCTAGTGAAATCCCTCATTCACAGGAACAGGGAAGACTTCAGGACAGTGATAGGACGATTACTGGACAAGGCCATGTCCTAAATTACCTAAAAACGGTAGGGCTGCTCAACGAAGACGTAACCTGTCGTTTGTGCGGGGAGACTGAAGAAACTGCCAGTCACATCTTCCTGGACTGTGAGGCCCTGTAGGCGAGAAGAAGCACGGTTTTTAGAGACTCTACACCAGGACAAAATTTCGATCCTGACATTGGTAGGAAGCTCCTTTTCCTAGTCAAGGGCACAGTGATAGGACGCTGTTACTAGGATTACGTTGGCCGCACAATGAGTTCTTCATAGCCAACGTGCACAGACCAGTCTGAGTCTGTCTAGAAGCCCTTTTCTAAACTAAACTAATTGCACTGGATGGTTAATGGATTGATTTAAAAATGTTTAAAGCTGTTTATGCCAAGAACAATTTGATGTCACTATGTATGTGGTGCCATAAACTTGAAGGTACTTAAGAAAATGTATAATTTGTTTGTTTAATTATAATATTTTAGTTATTAAAAAAGTAGTCACAGAAAACTAAAATGTAGTAGTATTTATGTAGATCAATAGTAGTAGTAATATCAAAAATCATTTACAGCAGAATAATATCCTTTTAACTCCGGTAGTTTTGGGAATGTTATAGTTTCTAAAAATGAATATATTGCAAAAATTAAATAACAAATGGGAAAGATAAAAAAGATCACATGAATACTAACAATGTATTTTACAAAATAAAGTGTAAAGATTGTAATGCTAGCTATGTAGGTCAAACAAAAAGAGGGTCAAAAACTAGAATCCAGGAACACAAAAAAAATTAAAATCACTAGTTAGTGTAGTTTCCTCACATTGCATTAATAATGATCACTTGATGGATTGGGAAAATACATTAATTTTGGACAAAGAAGTTTATTATTACAAACGTTATATATCTGAAATGATATTTAATAAAAATACCCACGGGAGTTTAAATTTACGCACAGACACTGAAAAACTATCTCGTTTATACATTACAATATTATAAATATCATATTTGTGTTTCTGCATTTTTGTAAACATATTTTGTGTTTATATTTCTGTTTATATCAGAAACGTAGTGAGTCCATAAAAAAAATATCCTGGCCCGGGTTTTCCGGTTTTCCTTCGGGTAGAAGCGGATATCTTATACAGGTTCCCTAGGTTTTTATCTAGGGGCGCGTTTATTGAAACAAGAAATCGTAAATTTGATCTATAGTTCGATAATAATTTGTACATGTAAAATAAATTATTTGTCTTAAATGACAAACATGTTGATATTCTATTACTATCTAACTCGTAGCTACTTTTTATCTTATCTAGAAATTTTTGCTGAGATTTTTCAATCCGCCTTTACCTTAGGGCCCTTGATCGGAATTTATGGGATGGTCCCTTGCTTACTTCCGGAGAGTAAATTAGTTTATTGTCCTCCACGTTCGTATTGCATTTTGTCAATAAAGTTATGATTATTATAATTATTCGTTCATAAAAGGTTGTAAGTTTTTAACTAATTATTTAAATAAATACACAAAAGTATCTAATTTTGGGAGAGGATGGTCCAATTTCGTCCGTTTTCACACGGAGTGACCCTCTTGTTTCCCGTGGCATTACTTTAAGTAATGAACCAACTCTAGGAAAACGCTCCTCAACGTGCGGAGTGTTTATGGCCGCTGCTTCAGCTGCAGCAATAGTACTCGTCGTAGTCCTTCGCCCCGCTGCTTTGCTCGGCACGTACATTGGACCATTTCCCTCGCTAATCCGATCGCCCGCGCACTTGTCGGGTGAGTGGTCACGCGTGGGAAATCCCGCAACGGGACCGGAGAGTAATCGCGACGGTGGGCAGTAAACAGGAACACGTGTCGCCTCGGGAATCCATCACTCTCGGAAGAACGGCTGTCCGTTGGGAGTTGCCTTACGGACAGAAGAAATTTCTGTGTTACGGACACAATAAACCTCCTACGAATATTCTTATATAATTTTAAAAAAATATATTAGTGTCATGGAATCTCCCCATATATAATTGTCTAACTCTATTCTAACAGCATATTACATTATGCAAACGTCCCAAAGTATTTTAGTTCCTTTTCAGCGTAACCGGACGAAGCAAATCTCGCGAATGAATATAGTACTTTAGAGCACTAAAGGATGTCGGTGATTCCCCACTATTTTTTTATCTTTGACCTTTTCCTTTCCCAGATGACAGCATTTAAAAATTACATCGAGAAGATACTTGACTCATTTTTTATTATAGTATTTGTAAATGGGAAATGCAGCGTGCTATTGAAGATTATCTCCATGGGGTTGTAGGATAGGAGGAGGGTAGTAGAGTTATTGTTACTAGGTGAGCCACTAAGCTGGGTTTACCTACAACTTGGCCCACGTGGAGGTATTAGTAGCATTAGTTAGTAATATTAAGAGTTGGTTGGATAGAAGAAGACAGAGGTCACAGCTATATGAACTGGGTCATCATTAATGTGAAAAGCTAAAACAAAATTCTGCTTCCCCCCCCCATCCCCGCGGGAATTGAACCTGGAGAGACTTGGTGGTGAGCAAGCACGCTAATCCCTTAGCTGCTGGAGGGAACGATCAATTAATTGAAATAGATGTGATTAAATACTTGAGTCCTGACAAATAATAGATCTGACGCGCCTGGTATATTATAAATAATATTTGTAGAGAATTGTTCCTGAATTAAATGATGAAATGCATAACATAATATTCTATTCATAACTTTGTGGATATCATTTTCATGCTAAATATGAAATAGAGTAAAATTTGCTTACAACGGGCAGATGGGGAAAGAAGTGTTTGTCAATAAAATGAACTTGCTAAATAAAATATAGCAAATTCATATTGTCATACAGAATATTAGTTACATTCATTCTCCGTCTGATTTGGTCGCAAGGGTTTACCTAGTTTATAATGTTAGTGGTTTGTTAAAAACAACAGTTGTTTAAGAAATTTAAAAAAAAAACATCAAAACAATATTTTAGGAGGCGTTGCCATGAATATCGTCGTATCGTATGTGAATAAATTATTCAGAGAGAAAAAGAATTGGGACAATTGACTTCTTTTTATTTGAGGAACCACACTTGAACACCCAAATTCTTTTTCAAAATTCTTTATCTCTTTAAGCTTACGTTGAACATTGGTTGTTTTTTTCTATTAATCTGTGTTTTTTCTATTACTCTTAACTGTAACAAGATCATTAAAAAGTGCAAGGGAAAGTAACTTGGATATTAAATTTCTCAAATAATATATTGTAGTGCTGCAATTTAACTTGATAAGTACATTTCGTCTTACAGTATGTAATTTTCTGTTACTTAACATCTTGACATACCGCTTGTGGATCCACTTTACAGAGAAAAATCCATGATCTCATTTTTGTCACGCAATGCTTGTTTCTGGGTTAAATGATGTACACGACATCCAATCTCAATGACACGATATCAGAAACTCAAATGTATTACGTGACGCAAGGTCACTCCGAAACGTAATGCGCTTCCGATAAATTGATACGTATCCGTGTATTGATTTCTCGACTGTTTACTTTTATCCCCGTTGAAAATTAAAACATGAAAACTGTTATGAATTTATTTAATCACATGCTTTAGGGATTTGCAGGTAATTAAATTAAATTATTTTTTCAAATGAATTTTGGGATGGTATTGCCTCAACGGATGGGGTGTTTGAGATAAGATAAGAGTTGTGTGCTTCTAGTTACCGAACTCTGATCGCCTTCGTACCATAATTACTGTAGAAAAACTTTTTAAAGCTTCTACATACCTCGCCAAAAGGCACCTCACCAAAAGGCATAAAATAAATAAATAAATACATTGCAAAGTAATCCCCCATTATACATACAAATGTTAATTGTCTCACATCTAACACCATTTTTCATGTTACAAAAGTAAAGTTATTAAAGAAAATATTTTTAAAATTGAAAAAGAGTAAAACATATTGAGAATCCAGATATACGTTTGATTAACAAAGAAATTGTTGTTTTCATATTCGAATGCAGTGCTTAGGTCATTATTGCTAGGAAATATTATCTAAGAGAAATAGTTTGTCGATTTGAATATATCTGACTGAACATTCGGTCTGAAGGATAAGGAAAATTTTTCGTGTAAATTGAGAGATGTTTAATCGACCTCCATGAAAAAATAATAATCGTTTTCCTCACTAAGTTGTGAAAACGTGTTCTGAAAAGGTCATATGTATATCTTTAGTCAAATTCGGTAATAAGCGTTCGATCCTAGCATTGAGTGATATCATCACACTTAAAAACACGAAATAAATTATTGCCGTTACTCAAATACATGGATTAAGGTTTACTGTTATTGAAACAAAATTCAGATTAAAAATCGGGTAAATTATGCTTTAATTCTCATGATATTCCTAAATCATTATCTTGTATATCAGAAGAGATACATTTGCTGAATTTACAAAATGTGTTATTGGGTTGCAATGTAGGTAAAAAACTTCCTTACGTTCCTAAAACAAAAAATTGCTTTTATTAACTTATCTTCTCCCCATGGATTTACAAAATTGAAAAAAAATTATGTTCTATAGAATCAAGTCATCAATATGCCTACTTTGCCTATACATTGTTCAGATCGATTAATATAGCGTGGTTTCAGGAAAAAATTTGCGGTCACCACTTTTTTATTTTTTATTATTAACCTACTGTCAGTCGCGAAATTACGTTCACGCAACTTTGAAGTTTAAAAGCTCTTAATTTTTGAAGGATCGTTTTCGAGGAAATGCATGTATGTCCGAATAGCATACAAAGTGAACTCATTCAACATCACATAACATGGTGAAGATAGAAATATACAAAAGGGGAGGGATATTCAAAGAATAGAACTATTTTGACCTTATTATGAATAACTCCTCATCTATAGTGCGATGCACCGACATTAGTGACATATCTTTGTGTCTACAATAAGAAATAATAATACTAATTTCGAATCGCTTCGTAAGAATACAAATTTAATACAAAATTTGATTTAATACAACATTATATCTCATTTTACTTCCAAATCCAGCACGAAGAATAAATTAATCCTTAGATGAAACCAACCTTGAGCAAGCAATATAAAGTAGACCATGAGATAAATAAATCAATCAAAACGTCACCAATTAACCTACCACACCACTTCACCCATAGGAGAATTAAGAGTATATGAATCTCCCATTCCCTCTCTCTCGTCCCATTCCAAGGTTGTTTACCCCTGCCCTCTCACCACAATGGTGTCCCTACTCTAGAATAACGTCGGAAGTGTCTCTACTCATCTCAGCAAGTCTGAAAGTTAGGGCAGTGACACTAATATCGACCATTTCCGATAATTTTTTGTGTCATGCTCTTCCGAACCCCCAACTCAAGGAGTATCGTTCACCTTAATATGGTTACATAGAGGCATCAGAAATATGATTATTAATATCAAAAAACTATGGTTTCGGTCTGAATATTCGAAATTATTTTTATATCTAGCATTATTTCTATCCCCAGCACTAAAAGTGATGTTCTCCAATGTGACCGGAACGTTCAATTTAACGGTATTTGAAGTATAATTGTACATCTCAGACACCCTGACAACTATGTATCCAATGTAAATTGGTCTTTTTTAATTTTTTTTCCCTTCATCCATTTTGCACCCATTCTTTTGGGGGGCTCTTTTCTCCATTGGGGCTGAATTTAGACTCTCATGATAGTGTGCCTTTTTTTGTGACTTTCCCTTCTCTTTCCCGAGTGAAACGGGAGAGCCTCAATCCGTCGGAAAGTAATTCGTGTGGACTGCTGGGAGCTATTCTGTAAGCCATACGAATTTTCGTCCGGATTCTGCGATGTTGCCGTCGTTTAACGACTCCACCAATCTGAGAAACTATCACTGCTAGCATTTGCTTGTGGTAAAACAAACCTACATGTCACGTCGAGTTTTCGCTCCTGAGACAAGACAACAACTGTGGAGTAGCTGCGCAATTTATCTAATACGCTTATGATATCTAAACTATTT
This sequence comes from Laupala kohalensis, assembly GCA_002313205.1. Classification (NCBI taxonomy): domain Eukaryota; kingdom Metazoa; phylum Arthropoda; class Insecta; order Orthoptera; family Trigonidiidae; genus Laupala; species Laupala kohalensis. The sequence continues at coordinate 443,581 of NNCF01127510.1, read as the reverse complement.
TGTCCAGATTTTACGATTTGAAGACTTTATCTTTGTTAAATGCACAAACCAAAGAACCCCTTGAATTTGATAACGATTATTATTTTCCTTCTTAATTTACTGACTTACATTGAAATATTTTCTTTGCATATAAATTGTTATGAACCAAACGTTCGTAAAGCATTTAATTCTATTTCCCTATCTACTACGAACTCTAAATTATTAGTGTTCTCTGAGAAACTTATCAAGTGTATAATTATTCTGTGAATGCATAAGTATTCCTTGATCATAAACATTCTTTGGAGATTACAAACTCCATGTGAATTGCAAGTTCCATGACAACAATCGATATCACATTCATGAACGTGTTCACTATACGAGTATATAGCAGACGCACAGACTGTCTAAAGGGCACCGTTCGATCCACAAACAAGCCAGTCTTCCTTCAGAGCAACACGATGTCACTCTGAAGCTCAGTCATCATTCCGTGGGACACGACGTTGCTCCGCTACGGCAGTACATGAATTCAAGTAACATGTTGTCACTCCATCACTAGTCGTCGTCTTACTACAGCATTAGCTCAGGCTTCCTGCAGAGGCGTCGCTATGACACTCTGGCGATTCAACTTCGAAATACGTGACAGGTTGTCACATACTACGTGCATCTGCTGTTTATCGTCGTCCGAACATTGAACAATTTTCGGACCGTGACTCTTATAGAGAATCACACAACTGCTGCATCGCTACTATTCATGGCATAGTGCTATGAACAATACAACGAGACATTGAACATGCCTGTTCATATGAGTTTTCTAAGTTTCAGCTATTCTCACCCCAAATTCTTCAAGGCTGTTACGAGGAAANTGTTACGAGGAAGCAACTCTACCTTCACGCAAGACCACGGTAATTGCGACCATGGCAGCGAAGGACCACATCGCTACAACGCACTATATCATTAATAAGTATTAACACTCGTATTGACGAGATTCACACATAGATTAGAGGTTTTACTCAATCTTGTGCGTCATTAAAATCCTGCTAAATCCACGGTTATTTTTAACCACTAATTATGTCTCGCAGGTATCATTATGTATATGAAATCCTAGTTTGTGACGGGGGGTTTAACTCAAAAACTTGAGTTCTAAATAAATAAANTAATAATAATAAATTTATTGTCAAAAAACAGTACAAACTGCGTATGACCACGTGGAGGAAAAAAAACTAATTTACTCTCCGGAAGCAAGCAAGGGACCATCCCATCAATTCCGATCAAGGGCCCTAAGGCAGAGGCGGATATTTATTTATTTATTTATTTATTTATTTATTACTTAGATGGTTGGTCTGTATTGACGAATCGGACTGCTGCTCTGAGAATATGCTTATCCGCACTAGATAGCGGCGGTTGCAGTAGGACATAAACAGAAAACAGTTCTAATTATTTATTTATTATTAGAAGAAATGACGACACGGCTTTCAAACCCGAGAGACATTTTACCTAATGAGACTGGCCGTGAAAACCTTAGTACTTTTATTTTAAGTATCGACTTTGGGTTTAAGTCGTCGTCAAAGGTCAATGTCGTGAGTGGGACGAAGGTAGGTTTCCCATACAACCTTTGAAATGAAAAATTCTTGTGTTACAATACTCACCACTTCTTGTGTTACATTACGTATTCATTGGTGCTGAAACTGAACATGACATTACTTTTTTTAAATTTAATTTATTTAAGCGGTTGCAGTAGGACATAATCATAAACAGTTCTAAAGGGGTCTTTTTTATGCGTAGACCACATGCGGCCACGCGTCACCTTTTGCTTATTCATCACTTTGTAATTCTGCTTTAATCATTGGGAAAAGGCTTGTATAAGGGATTTCCGCAAACAATGATTTATATTTTATGATAAAGATTTATTTATGTAGCTCTGCTGAATTCATCATTCTCAGAGCATTGGCTGCCCACGACTGCCAATTTCAACTTTATTACTCAGGAGAATATTTACGTAATTCTGTTTGTGTAATTTTAAGGAAAGTAAATGTATATCTTGTTCAATAAATGTGTAATTCAATACTACCCCCCCACCCGAGGGTAGTATCAGAGGGGGAATCTTTATAGGAGGACTTGGAAGCTTGTTTTGAAGTAACCTGTAGCCCTCCAAGTAGATGGCTCTGCCTATGACGATGACTGCGCGCTCTACACGAACGGTTGCGGATATAACTCGACTGGAGCGGGTGCGGGATTCGACAAGCATGGACTAACACAACATTGAAACAAAGTAGGTGTACGACGGGTAGGATTGTACGATGGGTTGGGGTTTTAGAAGGAGGAAGAGAGGGAGGAAGGAGACCTGGCGGTTACTGGCGCTACTAACCTAACCTGATACTACCACTGATACTACCACTGATACTACCCTTATGGGCTCTAATGACCTCGATGTTGACGAGCCCTAAAGCCCCACAAAAAATAAATATAAATAATACCCATCGGAAAGGTATTGCCTCTACCTTTCTAAGGATGGAAACACATATCTCACATTAATCCGGAGAGGCTTTTTTAATCTCCCTATCTAGTTGGCCTATGGTAAGTACTTCCGCAAATATAACCTCACACTCATTTCATAATAACACCAAAGAACACTTCGGGAACTTTAAGTTTCAGTTTCTTTTCTCTACCGTCTTCTCTAATAAGAGGCTGAACGGGCAAAATATCATCAAAAAAGAGGTAGTCGCACGTGAAATTGAAAACATTTCGAGGTGCTATTGGGTTTCATGATCACTCTTTTGGGTAGGTCACAGGCCCACCCGACCAAACAACGTGCGGAAAAAGTGATGTATTCTGTAAAGACAGTGAAATGGTGTTCGCAAAACGATAGTTGTCGCGGTCTAATCGGCTTCACCACCTCAGACTAAATTCTCGCCAACTCTACTCTCTGTATTGTACTGCTCGCTACTCTACTCTGTAGAGTAATGCTCCTACATCTGCTGGTCACATTTCGACGCGCCAGAGACTATGGAAATTAGGTGTAAGATGCCGCACTACCCAACTTTCCAAGATCCTTCTAGCATAGCTTATGCCCCAATTCTGCTAGTGTCGATGCACGATTTGCGCATGCGAGCAGCTGCTACTAACCTAATCACAGACATATCCATATATTTTTTGCCTCGTATCGGTCGAGGCAGGATAAACTTAATTTCGTGTATCTTGCTTCGATATAGACAATTCCCTTAAAAAGTGCGAACTGAGATATCTGTTATTTTTAATTCGATAATGAGTCAATGTTTATAGAAAAGCACTCGTCATCCTCCCTCATTCAAATGCTTCTTCTCACGAGCGCAGATTTTATGTCGGCACTGTTCACACTTCCGTGACATATTCAGCTACACGTTCATCACGAACGAAACCACTCCTCCTGTTTTGAGACGATCAACAGTTTAAAAGAAGTTTCATCATATGGCTAGCTGATGGTACGTGAAGGATCAAATAGACGCGCCACACCCGCCATATCCAGCTCTGCTGTGGCAGTAGAAGCACATGAGCACGTCCTCTACGTCCCTACCGCTTGAAGAGAGAACATTCTCTGAGCAACCTCTACTCGTTCCTTCGAGTTGTGGCGTCCGCCTTGGTCACGGGTTTCAATAAAACCGAGGTACTTTGCCCCTCGTACGGCGCAGAGAGCTAAAATGACGGTAACACGGCTTCGTGTGTTTTTTCCATTCGTGCCTTGCATTGGGAATTACGAGTAGGAAATTTAGTACTCTCCTCATGTAATTCAATATCTCACCCATTTTCTCGGCAGTACTCCATTTTCTATGAAATTAGATCTTTATACCGTTATCTCTCTATCTATCTCTAGAGTGTTTCGGGCGGTGTATGTGTGTTTATACGTCTTTCATATAAATCCACAGTTTTAATCCGAGAATGATACAAATTTACACACTTGGTTGTGAACTGGATAGCACACCTGCGGTCAGAACAGGCGGTCCCGGGTTCGAGAACCGGTCCGTCACAATTTTCATCTAACTGTTGACATAGCATTCCATTGTTGTTTCGCTCACTCACCGGTTTTATTCATTGTTACGTAGAGGCTAAAGAAACAGACCTGTTGACAGGCTTTGTAGTGTAAAATATATTAAAAAATATTAATTCACGGTATCTATTTTTCTCCGGAATTCCAATTGAAGTCAATATTTTTTTTTTAATTTTTCTTTTATTTGTGGATCGTTTTATATTTTTAATGTTCAATAATGATTGTCCAGTAAGTCTACTTTTCAAATACCGGGCAAAGCAGGGTAATTCTGCTAGTTATTTAATAGATTGCTTTCGGAGGTTGGTGTGGAGCTAATTTAAAGCAACTAACGTTAACAGTGGTTTCCTTATATTTCAGGGAATTTTAAATTTCATCTTTGAAAACGTGTTAAACAATTGATTTATCAATTGTGCTTCGTAAGAATGTCTTCCATAGCGTACCAATCGTAAAATGCACCAATTCATTTTAGTTTTATAAAACGTTTGTATTTATTTTCACTTTTAAAGTTATTTAAATTTTATGGATTATTTTATTACTGACATGGGCCACCTTATGTAAAATCTTTCTACAACTAATTTTTAATGTAAACTTTATATTCAGTGTTGTACAAAGACAACGTCTCGATCTTTACTCAGTAGAGATTATCCTCAGATGACAATGAATATAAATCATGACTACTTGGCAAATAATAATTGATATCAAGGATACAGGGGAAAAGTTCATAAAAACAGCTGACTTGAAATAGTTGTACACTAATAAAACAACGAAATTAATGTGAAATATTAAAAAATACATATTTTGAACATCTTAGAGAAAAACTAATGTGATGATGTTTATCTTCTGCGATTCCAATGAAGTTGTCAAAGCGTGAAGCGGGATGATGCCAACAAAATATTTTTTTACGTTGTGAAATGAATTTTCGGAAATATTTTTTCTTATTATAAACATATTAAGAAACGAGCATGAGTAATAGAAACACATCCGATTAATAATGAATAACGATCAAAAATGTTGGTTGACAGTAATATATTGACAACAAAAAAATATATTAAAATTGAAGAAAATTTATTAGTTGTAAAACCATTTATCTACGAGTATATAATTAGCAAAGTAAAAATACGTACGAATTTTTACATTTATCATATTAACTGACTTTTTTCTGTTGTGTTTGATACTCTTGGTAAAGTATAAGATTAAACATTTGTTTCATATGGCTGTTTTGCAGAAATACCGATAAATACTAGAGCAGAGCTATTTTACTTTATAATAAAGACCCAATTTTACCCAATTGGGTAACTAAAAATGTTTTTACATTTTATTAAAAAACTCTTCAGTAAAAATGTTTTTACATATTTTTTTCTGCATGCCTGATCTATTATTGAGTTTTTTCCTTTCGTTATTATAACTGAATATTTCAAGTTTTTTAGCAAAAATAATGCATATTTAGTGTTGGACGTACTTTTGGAAAATTACATAATTTCTGATTTTGTCCAGTTTTTGTTTTGTTTTTTGCTAAATTAACTGCTTCACTTTATACACGGGATTCATACATAGTTCTAGATCAGCGATTCTTGATATGTTACCCACAAATAACGCATATTTTCTGGAGTTGGTAAAGCTAATGTGAAAGTGCAAGTATGTAATGCCATGTTGTACTAACGTTAATAGAAAAAGAATAAAATTATACATTTGTGTAATGCAATATAACAACTACAGTAAAAATTTAGTGCTATGAATAACAAACTTGACGGCTCAATACCAAAGTCTCTGTGGTGTTCGCGGTATGTGATCATAAGCAAACAAATACAGAAACATAGTTTCACATGTACACAGTATTAAGACTTACCCAATTAACCACGTAACCAGTTCAGTGACCACAACAACTGACGCAATGCAAAGGGAGATGGTGGACGGGGAAGTAATTTACAGGATTGATTGTTAACCACAAACAGAGTATGAGCTCAACGAATTTAGAATACCCTCTTCTGTGCTTCCATATAACAAACAATTGTTATAATTAAACAGAAATTAATAAATAATATCTTTTTTTAATATTGTAAAAAAGCAGTTGCAAACTGTGTATGACCACGTGGAGGACAATAAACTAATTTACTGCCCGGAAGCAGACAAGGAATCATCCCATCAATTCCGATCAAGGACCCTGTTGCAAATTTGGTCAAAACCAGTAACGTAAGTCAAGTGAATGATCTGTGGACTCAACGCTTTTTTATGCAATCAGTGACATTTATCGATAGTTGAACTTTTGTGGATTATTTCCTGAAATCCCATAGGTTTACTCAAAAATTAATCCTTTGAGTGAAGAAATGGAGGAGAGGGTGAAAATTGTGTTGATAAACAAGCCTTAAAGCATCAAGAAACGCACAGGAACTTTTATTCTCTTTCCTTGCCAGAACAATTTGAAACAGCTTTACGTTCGTCTAGTGTTGTTCACTCTACTACCTGGATAATCGATATCTGCTGTTCGGTACGTGATTGACAGTGACGTCACGCGGTGGCGCGCGGCGCGTGACGACACAAAAAGCAAGGCTTTTACTGCAGACGTGCATTTCTCATCTGGCTCTCAACAGAAGACTTCAACCCAAATCGTCCTCAACGAGGTACCATGCATCTCTCGTTGGTCTTATGGCAATTAATCGGCTCACGAGACTTTATGGTCAAGCAACCACGCTCATCTGTAAACATGCTTTCGGCCACGAACTACCGGTCCTTCAACATCAAAAGTACTAATCTACCAAATCATCAAATCAACATCACACCATCAAGGATGTACAACGAGGCATTTGGAGAATCACATCTCCATTTCATCTCTGTAACTCATACTGCTTTCATCGAACACACAGCCACTCAGTTTTGTATCATTTGAATTCTTCCTTATTTTTAATGGTTTATTTTGCTAGATGAATTTCCATGTTTTTAAATCATTTTGTTGGCACTTTTAACTCTCAACTACCAACCTTCATTTCTGATCCTTCGAAATCTCACATGGCAACCCCCAAATGTGCCTAAATTCTCCCTCAATTTCTGTACAGGCCCTAAAGCCGAGGCGGATTACAAAAAGAATGCAAAAGCTACGTATTATTATATCAACAAAATAATATCTACTTCAGAATAATATCATTCAATCAACAAAGAAAAAAAACCCAACAGAAATAAATAAATTCGTTGTCAAATAAGCAGTTACAAACAATGTATTACCACGTGGAGGATAATAAACTTATTTTATCTCCGAGATTAAGCAAGGGATCATCCCATTAGTTCCGATCAAGGACCCTAAGGCAGAGGCAGATCGAAAAGATAAGAATACAAAGTTAGCTACGTATTATAAAATCAATAAAATACCATCAAATCTGTATTTAATGACATCTATATTCCGGATTTTTACCATTTGTTTTTAACATTCTTAATTTTAAAATATTAATAACGCCCGTTAAAACGGAATTTGTCAGTTGTTTCTTACTAAGAAACATTATAAGAAATAAATATGATATATTATTTTTTAATTATATATGATATTGTTCGTAGGACCACGTTGTCTTGTAACATTTGGAAGTTTCTTTTGCTTTCTTTTTAGCTTCGAATTCCTTGTGAGTGGGCCAGCTTGTACCTCTGTCCAGGTGGTACCTTGTCTTCTTTCGACTGCTCGTCTCGGGTTATCCCATTCGTCAGTATCTTATTGCTGAAGAGATGGTTTTTTTGAAAGCGTCTTCCGGTTTTATATGCAGCATTTGGAAGTATTCTTTGTTGTTCATAAACCAGGACATTGTGGTTTTGGGTTTGGTGTCAAAAAAGTGAAAGATCTGTTTAGTCAGCCTGTTTCGATCCATTCGCTTGAGATGACCGTAATATCTTTCCCGTCCTTTACAAATCTGTTCTGTAAATTTCTCTATTTTACTGAAGTCTTCTTTGTTGGATTTTTTGATGGGAGCATTTCTTGCAATTTGATCCCACGATTCCGCTAATGATTTGGCGCTCTTATCTCTCCAGTTCTTCGAAATGTCCTTTATTAACACTTAGGGATATTAGCACTTCGACTGCATATATAACTACTGGCTTCAGAACAGTTTCATAATGATATAGTTTGGTATGTTGGGACAGGCATATTTTGTTGTAGGTTGAGCGCGACGTATGATAAGCTATTTCACGTTTGCGTCCTCGTTCCTTAAGTGCTTTACGCATTAAACTGTTTTTTTACAGATGTCCTTTCCCTCAGGATCGTGAATATTTCTAATGTGTGTTCCGAAGTTACAATAAAATAAGTATCTGTAATAAATATTTTCTATTTATCAGTTCTTCTGATATTTTAAATCATGAACAAAAAATGAAAGTCATATGTTTTATGTCGTTATCACATAGCAGGAAATGAGAATGGGAAGAGAAAATTCTATAGAAGTTGGATTTATTTGATTTCAAAACTCCTTTGAACACTGATATTGACTAGCGTTTTTAAATGCAATTATTTAAAAAAATGAGGATTTGAAGCGAATTTGAGCACAATTCATATTTTTTAATTTAAAAATTTGTTGTGGTGTGAATATCATAAGAATAAACTAATGTAATAATTACATTTATAATTAAAGAGAACGGCATTGGTTCATTTTTTGTACAATTTCCATTTGCATTGCAAACGGAAGTTCCAATAACTGATCTGTACCTTAAAACTACATTTCCGGTAACTACGAAAAAGAATTTAACAAATAAATATCACTGAATTTAAGCTTTTATATTCGTAAATCACTAAACATCGTTTTTAATATCAGACCACGTTGAAAAAGAAGCAGTTAATTTCACTTACAAACTTTTCCATTTCTTCATAAAACGTTTCGATGTGTAATTCTCCAATTTTGACTCTTTCAATCATTCATCATCTAGGACGATGTGAAAATGGTGATAGATTGGGACTTTAATCCGGGACCCTCTGTTCCAGCCACAGAGGCACTGTCTTCTAATCATTCACATAATTATACTATGATTACGCTCATAGTGTTTTATGAATCATAACGTTTTTAATATTCTAGTTCACAAAATGAACATTTGAATAATTTTTCTCATAACTTTATGTTATGCTTCTTTATTTGCAAACAGCCATAAAAGTTTGAGATTGTACTTTTTTGTCATGTCATACATTTTGTCAACTTCTGCGTCAAAATTGCAATAATTACTTACGAGACAAAAAGCAACAAACATCATTTTAAAGTTCTGTTGATAAATGATCCCACTCACTTCGTTTGGTTTTGTTTGCGAAACATTTTGCATTAAACTTATCATATGGTGTACGTACGTGAAGCTTAACCTCTTGATTCAACGTGACCTCGCCCGGAACAACAAGAAACTTGTTTTTCTTGCTACGAACTGGGAAAAATGGGATTGGTAGAGCTCTCGAGAGATCTAAATGTTGTGGATTCAATTATCTTACGATTTATTTTTGATAAGGGAGGGTCGTATTAATACCATATTCAGTAATGTGATCAAGTATGTCGTGCCAGGGATAGACCGATACTCATTTCACAGTATTCTGAGTAGGTTCGTTGGTTCCCAATTATTTTTTCCTTCGATAATAAATATTGTTATCTATTAGCGCGAAGGTTTTTAATTTTGCTGTCAGAAACAATACATCATTTTCAAGTATTAGTGGATTTTATAGATATGCTGTATATCATAGAGGGTTACGTGGCAAATGCTTTGAACTTGAAAAAGAAATTAACCTAATGAGTTGATAGAACAAGTTGCAACGAAGGCGGGCCAGTGAGACTTGTGGTGCGGAGGCGCCCCGGGAGTCGGAGGGTCGCACCGTGGGTAGAAAATTAAAATAAAATAAAAGATAAAAGTGAACAAATATCACATGTTTCTCGACTTGATAGAAAATGAAAACAATTAAATTATTGTCTTAAATGTATTCCTGGAAAACAAACTGCGTGGAAATGTATTTTCATAACCAGCTTTATATTGAATACATGATTTAATTAAAATAAGGTATACGTTTATACAATTGTTGTTACTAATATTTTTGTAAGTCATAGAGGAAGGCAAGTTTAGTGGGTATGCGCAGGGGTTATTCGCTACTCTGGCTCAGCGCGTCACAACAGACGCGTCGAAAAACTACAGAAGCGTAGGAATTCTAAGAATTCTCTTTTGTGTTTCTGTTACCGACAAAAGGAAAATCAGGCAACGTAGGAAAGGAAGTAGGAAATTACAGTGAGACAACAACTATTTTCGCAAAACAACATGGCGCGACTGAAGTCATGGGAACTCAACTGATCTTCTATATAAATAAAAATAAAACACTGTTCGTTGGTAAGCGCATCACTCGAGAACGGCTGGACCAATTAGGCTAATTTTAAAAAAATGTTCGTAGTAGTCAGAATAAGGTTTTTATGGAAAGAAAAATTGGTATGGTAGGGGAAAAATGGATTTTTAAATCAACTCAAGACCATAACTAACGATTCGAACGATGGATATGCGTAATACTTTTTTTGTTTTGATCATTATGGTCCTGGAAACGTTTTCAGAAAAAAAATCATTTTTACTTTCTTTACAAATTTAAAATAGCTTTTCACAAATTCACAAAACGATCTCAAACAAATTTATTGAAATTCGGACAGGACAACGTCTGTCGGGTCAGCTAGTATTTGAATAAATATAGAATAATATTTTCATTGATCTCAATGTAGTTGAGGTGTATAAGGCATTTTTGTTATTGCTAAGGGTGTAGTTTCAATTCCAGTCATCCTTTTGCTTTCAACTGTTACGTCTGTCATAAAAATGAACGGTTTTACCAATTTCAAACTGTTAATCGTGAATAAAAACATTTCAATCTTTACATCTTTTCATCACCTTTATTTTGAAAATTCGATCGTGTTAAAGTACTTTTATTCCGTGTTCGTCAATTTCTTTCGTGGGTTGTGTTTTGATTTCTTTGATGGTGTTTACTTTGGGAATAAAATAAAAGTCATTCGAAATGTGATTACTTTTAAATCAGAACCTCACTGAATCTGCTCTTTTCAAAGGAGCAGAGTAATTTGGAGAGCAGACTCGAGTCAATGGAACAATCTCATTTCTCTTGATGCACTCGACCATTTTTTTGTTCGTGCTCTTTTTTCCCTCACGTGAGAGGATACTCCTCTCGTCTAGTGTCTCCTCTGAGATATTTAGATTGACATTTATTTTCTTTCGCTTTAGAAGACCAATCGCATTACATAGAATGAAATAATTAATTCTTAATGTATTTGAGTAAGTTTTTTTTTCATTTAATAACATTTCTAATCCGGCACCACAACACCAAGTAACAACCCGCGTTCATCTATCGTTGCATCATAAATTGTTCCTCTCTCATGCTCAATATCCATTATTCTCATGTTTATTATTTTTCTGACTTATTATTTTTGATGATATCCCTTTTGCGGATCATTTCTTCTTTAATTCCCGTGCTTTATCAAAACAATGCACATATAACATGATGCATTATCAGTCCTGTCCAATATTCATTATTTATTTCTACTTATGTTACAGTCCCAACATTAAGATACATGCTAATTTGGTTATTTCTATATATTTAATTATTTTTATTCAACTTAAGAGCCAGCGACACGTGCATGCAGAAATCGCTGCGCCATTTCCGCCTCGGGGGCTCGTCAGCTCCCCGAAGAGCGTGAGAACGGCAAAATCAGCGATGCGCCTCGGTGGCGTGATCTTAATAAAATATATGTGATTAGCCCTCCCCACTCCATCCTGAAATCCTCAACGAGGTGGCCACGAGATGAAGGGTTCAGCAGACGAAGTCAAACCTCCTCTCCGAGCGCATATCGGACATGCGCTCGTAACACTCTTAATTTGGATCTTTGTAATAATAATCTGTTTTATTTAATCTATTCCTATTAAGTATCCTTCAGATACTTCTGATTACTGAGTTCATGAATTGTTTTGACAATTTGTTATTCATACTAAGTATCCCACAGACACTTCTAATTTTTGTATCGATGTATTCAGGAATTGCCTTGTTTACTATCTAAGGGTAAAAAGGTATTGGGTGCAGCTGTACCGATGGGATGTAGTTTAAGGGAATAAATAGTATTAAGTTTATTTCATATTCTTAAGGATGATCCTGGCTCATTTTCATATCCTGGTCGATCCGGCCTCCTCACAGAATGCGACTGTTGCACCGCATAGCCAAGCGAGTAGTCAAGCGAATAACCCCATAGAATTGATATTAGATTGAACCTTATAAATAAATTAGTAGCCAATATTTTCGATACAGAGCAGAAGAAAACACTTAATCTATCTTGTTTCAATCAAGTTGGCCCCCTTTTTTACCATTAAACTCACATTCCAAGAGGATGTGCAGAACATCATCGTCTCCTTTTCCACAATCACACTCAGAAGTATCCGATCTTACAATCTTACGTAAACAAGTCAGAAAATTACCTCGTCTATTAATGCCCTTTTGGGCTTAAACCATTTTCAGTTTTCCTCGATATATGTAACATTCCTTATAAAGCTATACAAACCTCATCCTTCTTTAGTCAAATTCTAACAGAGCAATAGCAAAAAACAACATGATTTTGGGGTTTGTAAGATTTTGTAAGTGTAATATTTCGTGCATACTCATTTCATAGTAGTATTTACATTTCTTTATCACGTAAGAAATTTTTATAATCGTGGAAACAATATGAAAATTTGTACTACTTATGCTATTTATAACCTAGGCCTATAGGCCAGTTTAATTTTTTAGAAACTGATTCAAAATGCTTGATCTAAACAAATATTATCGAAAAATGAACCACCAGTTGTCCCTACTACAACAATGTCACATAATGAGATTTTAAACGTTGTGTTTAAGTTCATTCATAAAAAGCGTTCGCATGCAGTGTTCTATCATATGTTTTGTGTAGAAATACTGTTTATTTATTTACTGCATTCAAGCATGTGTGTCAGCAGTCCTGATTCGTATATTTTATCGTCGGTGGTCAAAAGTGACAGCGTAATACAATGAATTTAGTGACGAGAAAGGAGACAGATTTTACCAAGAGAAAAAAAAACTTTGGAAAAACATTTTGAAGGACAATGGAATTTTAATATGATCACAGATTACTTTTGGTGTTTGAAGAGGAATTCTTCAAATGTTTTACGAAAGATGAAAGCCATTACAGGTCCATTTGAACATCATACGCTTATGAATTAATTCCCTTGTTTAAAGTATTTTTGAATTAATGTTACATAGTTATTTTTTATTTTTTTATTCAATACTTTTTTCATTGCATTATACCAATATCAAGGGATAAGGGATATTACCTTGCAAGTAGTGTCACAAAGAAGAAAATATTGTACAGTAAGGTAAATTTTTCAAGCGATTGTAAAATGACCTGGTGTGACTGTAGAATAAATGAAAGTTTGAGTTCGGATCAGCGATATTATCCTAAAACACTTTGATCGACACAAAGTTAATTTTTTCAAGCTTGTGCTATTTGTGAGTTAATTTCTTATTCCAAAATTTATCACGTACATCATGGATGGTCACAGCTGCCTGTCGTGGGCATTTTACATTAAGCGGGTATGTCAAGGGAGACTATCATCCACCACCTTGAAGATGGGTTGGCCGGGCGCATAGTGGTGTGTCACAGCTTTATCGATTGCTGTACAGATGTTGTATCGATAGCAATTGTCGGTGGTTTCGTGTTCAATTATGTGAAAAGAGAAGCGGAAAAGTATCTCGAACTTGTTCACCTTGCAAAGCATTTATTGAAGCTATAGAAATTTGTTATATAATAATCGAATATATTAAATTGAATATGCAACATGAAGATATTGATATTCGATAATTGAAGATACTATACTCTAGTTGAAGAGATATAGTGAATAGTTTTCCTAATTTTCTTCAGTATTTTTTCCTAAAATGTTCCAAGCGCCTTCCAGATATTAAATCACTTGCATAAAACTGACCCAGACATGCAACCCGATAATCGGCTAAATGTGAACAACTAATTTTCTGAAATTTTTATACAAAAGGGGAACGCTAGAGTAAAAAATTGTGCCCAAATAACATCCAGAATCTTAAGTACATAACAAGGCCCATCATTAATTGATCTTCGCAATAAGTGGTTATAAAGCCTGTTACATTCCTTTGTTCTGCTTAATGAGTAGCTCGGTACGTATGTCTCAATTCCTGCTTTGTATCCAAGTGGTGGGGAGAATGGTGGCTCTCGAGTCTTTACTCCACACCTCCTTCCACGCTGGCCACTGTTAGCCGTGGTTGCCCACTGCATTCGTCGAAAGGCACCTCTGCTGTACATACACATACATGAATTTTAGATGGACGAGGAGAATATTGTGAACGGAGACTTGTAATGACCATGTTAACAGACGAAGCAGTCATGTAAACAAATAACAAAATAAGCAGACATAAAAAAACTAACATACATATAGGAATCTGGCATTGAGACATAGGAATCAGTATTGCGTCTACTTAAAAAAAATGAACCTGTGAAGTATTTCAAACAAATGAAGCTGAAGAGTACGAGTGGACCATTGGACTTCGACTTTTTGGACTTTTGCCACCAGACACCTGAATGGCCACGAGGTGGCAGAAAAACAATTTGCAAATAAAGTATTCTATATTCTTTACTGATTTTGGAAATCCCTATCAACACCTCACCATTACCAAATAAATTATTTTTCTACTGAGCTTTAATATTTTCAAAATTAATTTTTTTCAGATTTCAATACATTCAAAGTCTACAATGCAACTTCACTATGCCACTCTGCAAGTACCAGAGCAGGAAAAAGTCGATACCAGAGGACATTTTTCTCTAAATGACAATGTTATATTAAAAATGTTTCGAACTATGTGGATAAATTTTTATGGGGACTTTATTCTCGTTTTTTTGGGTCAGTGTGGCTCAGTGGGTAGAGCGCTGAGTTGCTGCCTCGATTCCCGGTGGGGTGGGAATTTTTCATCCCACCTCAACATTTAGACTGAGTCCTAGGTCTACTGCTGTAAAATGAGTACAGGGTCTATTCTTGTGTCAAACCGGTCGATTACGCCAAGGATTCTAAGATCACTTCATGCCACTATCAACATTATTATTATTATTATTATTATCAGAAGGATAAGACCTGCTCTTCCACATAACCAAATTAGTGTGAAGGATGTCAAGGATAGATTTTGGTTTCTAAAAATTCCTGAAGCATAATACTTTTCAAAATCTATTGTACAATAATCTCACTTTTTCAACATTTCAACACTTGTTTCACGCCATTAACTGCAGGGGGTAGGAAGAATGTTCTGTACATAATTGTTGATGATTTAGTGAGTAATATTCGTCCAAGATTAGTTAAATCAGTATCCCCATTTTAGAAGGAAAAGTGGACAAAATCCATATACCCGTACACAAACAATGACTAATTATATTCAGATTACATGGCAAATTTATACTTTCATCTTATAATGAACCAAGGTAATTAACCATAACCTCATTTACTAGAGGAGTTTTAGAGTACTCATATATTTTTTACACCTACGTTATGGAGCCACCTCCCTTTAGTAGCAGGTATAAAGTATTTTAAGCGATTGCTTTTCGTTTACGACCAAATGGAGTCCAACGATCGGAATGTGATTGATCTAGAGTTGATTTGAGTCCATTAGCGATTACTTGGCGGACGCAGCATTTCAAGTATCAGCTTACCATGTGAGAGGATGGTGTTTCATTCCATTCGAATGTACATTTCTGCCCTTCAACCATAATGCAAATCAATTTCTATATACGATTCTTTCTAAGTATCCAAATACTAAAATATTATACTCTATGGATAAAAGTAGCTTTTACTACTCTCCACATGATTTATTACTTTATAGTAATTCACTATGAACAATTAATTGGAGTGGTACTCAAAGACATATAAATGTTGATTTTTAACTTAATGATTGGATAAGAAAAGATAAAATAAGAAATAAATATTTTGTATTAGCTTATACCTCGGAATAAAGGAAAGTAAAACATTATAATACATCAATATCTGAAATTAAAGTACCTACAATCGTATTACCTATAATCGTATTATTCGAAACCCTGGAATGTGGCATTTTCCTGTTTCACTGTGTTCATGAGACCTTCCAACCATATTACGTCATTAATAGGTTAACAAATAACTTCTCTACCTTTTCCATTTCTCTTATGTAATGCGCTTGAAACGAATAAGTGGCTTATAACCTGCTAACTTGTATGAATTGAGAAAATTTTTGTCGTAAAATATATAAAATATTTCTTTGATTCAGTAATGCAATGAATTAGAAAAGTAGTTTTGAAATGTGTAAAGCTTTCCATGTAAACTGACACAAAATATTTTATCATATAAACTTAGACAGTTTTTTTTAAATTCTAAATTACACTTAGCTTTCTTACTGGAGGTCCTGCATTTTAACTTGGCTACGGGATCTCATTCATTTTAAGGCGAAGTAAAACATTGATCTTCGGGCCTAAATCCATTGGAGAATATTCATGATGACATGGTGGAAGACCAATTACAACATTCCGCAGAAGTTGGAGAAGTTCTTACAAACCCTTCGGATGAAATCCTTGCATGTAGGTATTCGATGCAAATGAAGAAACAGTGGATATCACATTTGAAATGCGCAGCTGTTAATGGTTACGCTATCTGTAAGTTTTCAAGTGCATTATATAGTATTCATACATTCAGGAGAATGATTTTCAATGCATAAAGTAACATAATATGAGTTGATCTAATAATTTTTGCCTAAAGACGTTCTTGGTATTTTGGTAATTTTCTACTGAATATAAATTATTGATAAATAAATTTAGTGTCAAAAAACAGTACAAACTGCGTATGACCACGTGGAGTACAGTCAACTAATTCACTCTTCGGAAGCAAGTAAGGGACCATCCCATCAATTTCGATCAAAGGCCCTAAGGCAGAAGCGGATTTAACATTTCAGCACACTCCTAAGATAAGAATAAAATTAATTGGGTACATTTTATAATATTAACAGAATACCAACAAATTTGTATTTAATCAAACACAGAAAAGTCATTTCACAAGTACGTATTATTATCAAACTATAAATTATTTGTAAATCGTAAGTTTTTTTTCGTTTTCGTTTTTTCATTATCCAAATCCCAGTTTCTCGGCAGTTATGCCTTTACCTGGGTTACTTATCTATCTTTCTTTCTCGTTTTTCATCTTTGTTTCTTATTGCTGTCGCCGAACTAAAAGGCGAGGTGGGGAACTGTCTACGATGTATTTACTATCTTATTCCTTTGCGCACAATCAATATGTCTGTGATATATCTTTCGAAGATTTTATACCGTTCTTCTGTTGCTATATAATCTTCCCAGTTTCCGTAACTAAACAATTCCATTCTCTTCACGTTACCTTGCCATATTGCACGTTCTTGTCCAAGTAAGTTACATGTATGGAAAATATGGTTTACATTGTCCATCTCTGCTACGCATGCACACATATTAGTCTCCGATAACCCCATTCTTTGCCAATATGATTTATTATCACCATTTCTCGTTATGATTTCCATTATTTGTGGTGTAGGTACGAACCATTTTTTCGTTCTTATATGCAAATCTCATATTTGGTATGAATTTACATAATAACCTACCTTCTTTCGCTTTATCCCAGCGGATTTGCCAACCTTCCATTAGAGCCCGTGTTATTTTTTCCTTCTTACCACTTGTAATCCTGGTTGTCTTTTCCTTGCCAATTTGTACTTCTCCCAGTGTCCTAAGCTTGTATCTCAAATAATGTTTGTTTAATTCGATGTCTATGGGTGGTATTCCGAGGATTACCCGCATAGCTTTTGTGGAGGTACTTGTATAAGCTCCACTCCAGCATATTATACATTGTCTTTGATAACTTGTTAGTCGTCGTAACACGTGAACTAATTTCGATTTCGCATACCAAACACTACTGCAATACAGTATTTGCGGAAATAGTACCCCCTTATAGATTTTAATTAGCTGTGTTGCTCCTATGTTATAACGATTTATCCCCACTCGCATTAAGACATATATCATTCTTAGCAATTTATTTCTCATGTTATCGACGTGTTTTACAAATATTAGTTTTTCATCTAGAATCACACCGAGATATTTAATGTTGTCTTTTATTTTCACTCCCCGCGTTGGGAATCGTATTATGGGGTCTCGTCTACTTTTGCCTTTATTATTCAGTCCAAAAACTATTCCATCTGTCTTAATTTGTGATATTGTAAGATGAAATTTTTGTGCCTCCGTCTCAAATTTTGTTAATATTCTTTTGCTTTCCTGTTAAAGTTCTCTTCTGCTGTTTCCTTTTATTATAATCGCTATATCATCGGCATAAACATTCAGTTCTATTCCTTCGTAAGTATTAAAATAACACTAAATTTGAGATTTATTATTTCAATAAACGCCGCTCCTAGACAAGAACCTAGAGAGCCTGTATAAAAAAATCCACCGCTGTCCGAAGGAAGACCAGTGAAAAAACCCTATCTAGGATGGCGAAGAGAATGATTTTCAATACATATAGTAACCTGATCTAATAATTTTTGTCCAAAAACATCTTAGGTATTTTGATAATTATTACCAAATCTAATGACCTATATTTTTATTGGTAATTTTCTACTAGGAACGGTCAACGATATATTTTAGAAATGTCCCTACATGCTGTGTTATTGTGATGATTACTTTGATGTATTGCATACACATGATGAAAATAGAACGTTCCTTCAGATGTAAGGAGTCGTCTATATATCACGTAACGTACTGTAGGGCGAGGAAGGTTTCTGATACCAATACACTTAGTTACGGTGGCGTATGAGATGTTAGCATTGGTGTTACATATCCTTTGGGTTTATAGCGTGTATTTTTGTGAAGCTACGTTTGTTACTGTTATATCAGGGAGAGCAATTCGCAATGACAGACGAAGAACTAAACCAGAGTATCAATATTTATCCCAATATTTTCTGAAAAGCAGTAATAAAATATTTTTCTTTACAGGGTGAGGTGGGGCTTCCGCTACTGCGGGAGAGTAAAATGAATTATTATATGTACATTATGTAGGAAAGGAAGAGATTAAAATAGTAATTCTTGCGTAGCGTAATTTGTTGTCTGCGGCTAACGTAACAAGTAATCTAATTTCGGTTCAGAATGATGATTTTTGGTCTTCCAAAGAGAACACATTCACGTGTGGGATAGAGATAATAGTGTATTAAATAAAAAGGAAAAGAGAGAAAGAAGAAAAAAGAAAGGGAGAAAGTGAAATGAAAGGGAGAAAGTGAAAAAGAAAGACTGAAAATTGTCGAGACTGAGCTGAGAGCTCGTCTGCCAAGGGAGGGAGCACATCTGTTGGCGATTAGGAGGAAGAAACGAACTACATTCAGAGGACTCATTTTTATTATATGAACACTTACAGCACACGTGAAACCGAGAGACTGGATCCGTTGTCGGAACTGCTGGAGGTCATAACGAGAGGCAAAAAAGCTGGAAGGAAAGAGCTCTCTCTTGATGTCCCCAATTCTAAGAACATTATGCTCCCGGCAGTTGAGGTGGGAATTGGAGAAGGTCCGAATAATCGGTCCCCGTCGAGAGAACCTAACCGCTCATTCGCTGGTCAGGAAGGAAAAAGCCCAATACCTGTCGTTGCTTCTCGTTTACATATATATTGTTAGCCGTGCCGACACTGCAGATTTGCCGTTCACGACTGTGACGCGACGAGGTGGCGGTGGCGGTACGTCACAGCAGCTGACGAGGCTCTGACGAGCAGCTGACGAAGAGAGAAAGAAAAGAAAGGAAAGAAAGAAAAGAAAGAAAAGAAAGAAAAGAAAGAAAAGAAAGGAAAGAAAAGAAAGAAAATTTTTCTGACGTAATACGTAATTTTCCCGTTTTTAATGCAATACATTATTTAATATCCCATTCATTTCTGACAATCATGGTCACAGTAACTCCGACTGTGTTGTGTTGCCACACCAGAATCGAACTGGACGAATCGACAAGGCCATGATTGAAGAGGTTTTGTGAACCCTCACTGGTCGCGCGTTGTTGCGTCATTGGTTGAGAAATGGTTGCATGTGACAGGTCCAATTGGGAATTTCGAAGCGGGATCACTAGTGCGGTTTGCGGTTTGCGTTCCGATCCGTACGGTGTGATGTCGAATATGATGTGAGGCAATCAGATGAACGAACACGGTCGGGATTTCGGAACGATTAAGTGACTGATGTTTGGGGGTTGTTTCTGGAAGAGTGAAAATCAAGTTTTTATCGTTTCAGGAAATGATAATACAGTACTAAAAAGAGAGCACTCCTTTTATATCAAAGAAAATCATCACTGTATGGAACAAGAACATGTCTAATACCTGTATAATGGGAGAATCGTTCTTAAGGAATGACACTCCCATTTCTACACCGTTGTAAAACTAAAATAACTTTCATTCAAGAAAAGGTTGTGAACAATTACTAAAGGTAAAAAATGACAGAATTCTAATAGTTATTTTCATACATAAAGCAACGTGATATTATTCTAATTACATCATCATATGTTGTAACTCTGCGCAATAATAAATCAAACAAAATATCATGTCGTCAAATTTTACTTTTGCTTTTCCTCATCCGAACGCAAATGATGCGATTCCTTACGCAAAAGTGTTCAATCTGCATGTATACTGGGTTGGATTTCTTTAAATATTGTTTCTGATGTCATATATTGCTTTAGTATTGTAAAAATCATGAGAAACATATTTTTTAAAAGTTTAAATCAATTGTTTTTACATTGTATCAATTATACTAATAATGGGTAGATAAATTTACATTCTTTTAAATAATTAAGTACCGATATCTGTCGGGAGAGGTGAGACGTGCGTGCCTAAGGCCGATATAGCAGACGAAGCTTCGAGGTTCACCTTGAAAAATTTTAGAGCGTGTTACACAGATGGAGGGCAGTTGAGCTTGTCTCCGTCTTAAGGATCGATCCAACTGTGGCAATGGAAAAGAGATCGCAAAGGAGAACTTGGGATTTGCAAGGTCAAGGGAAACATTTCCGTAGCCATTCTATTCTTTTGCAACATCGATCGGAAGGAGGAAGAAGGTAAGTGAGATCCAACCAATCAATGGATTACGTTGTAAATAATTCCTCCTTTTTTTTTTGTTATCCTGTTCACCCCCTGTAGAAGGAGGGTCTCCAAAAGACAAGTGTGCCGAGTACTCATACCGTACGCCAAGACCCATGACTCTGGACTTTCTTTGTAGTATTTATATACGGGAAACGTAGCGTGCTATTGAAGCTTATCGACATGGAGCGATAGGAGGTAGGAGTTTGCGGGGTATTGTTATTAGATGAGCCGGTTAGCTGGATAAACCAACAACTTGTTCCACGTGTAGTAGGAGTAGTTAGTAATAGTTAATGGTACTGGGAGAAGGGTTCGCTTTTCATTAGTTACAGCTATATGAACTGGAACATTCTTGAGAAAATCTATAAAACATTTCTGGTCTCTCGCGGGATGTCTTGGTGAGGAGCAATAGCGCTATCACTTGAGCCATCGGGCTCTCTGGACTATTAATGAGCACTTACGCTAGTAATAGCGTAAGAAGAATTAAATCGTTAAGGTGGAATAATAACTCCAAATTAGTCAAACCAAAGAAAAAAAACATGGTTTCATTTGCATCTATAAGTTAATAGAAGAGGACAAACAATATTCAGGAACTCGCTTGACTCGTTTGAAATGCGTAAGAGCATTAAGTACAAACATGGCGGTCGAGCGCAACGGTTTCGTGATTTGTACATTTATCCACGGGAAAAGTGAAATATCTTTCTGAAATGTCCGGTGACCTACAAATAAAAATACTACGGAAAATTTACTACATATCAAAGTTTCCATCATTTTCGTGATTTAAAAAATTGAACTTTTTTAAACAAATATTTTCTCCATATATCACTTTAAACAATTATTGCAATTATTTTATTTAAATGGCTGGTGAGATATGCTTTTCAAGTTGAAATTACAAAAAGGACGTAGTACTCTGTTGATTTACGCCGATTTCAGATATTTCTGTGATTTAATTCTGTCCACTCTAGAACTACCATAAAATGTCTCAAATTATCATAAATATACATAATTATATATTTTGATATCAACTTTAAGAGTACGAGTACGTCACTGGCAATTTAAATGAAATACTTGTAGAATTAATTATCGATGATGGTATGCATTACATCTTAAGGATAAAGTATACTTATTTCAATAATATATGAAAATTTATATTACGAATATGTCAAAAATTTAGTTTTTCATATATGCTACATTTCTAGAAAAGTATTTCATATTTCCGCCATGTGACATGTAAAACTGTTGCGCTTGGCCGCAATACTTTTACATGCTCATGGGTATTGCAAATGAATCAAGCGAGTTCCTAAATATTGTTGGTATGGTTCTAAGAGATACTCATTAATTTATGTTTTATAATAATTTACAATGTTGTGTATTTGATAATTAGAGTAAAAATAAAGAAGACAATTAAACTTTTCAGTGATTTGACTAACTAGGAGTGATAGTTCTATTTTAAATCTATTCGGGTAATTGGGTTATCAATGTCAGAAATAACTTAATGCATATCACGTCTTTACAAGAAATACAAATAATTATCCTTCAAAAGACTTGAAAAATGTTTTTTTCTTTCAAAAATGCATTGATTCACAGATCCACTACGGCCCTCAGGTTAAACGTTTGGAGACCCCTGCCGTACGACGAACGTAACACCACAGAAAAATAGTTACTACTTAGAATTCTACCCGGAAATAAAATGCGACAATAAAACTAGATTTTATGGTTTTTATTAAACTCTTGGAGTGAAAGAGGACGCATGATGTCCATTTTTTGGCTATTTGTCTTCACCTGTAGAACAAAATACGTTCTGTGATACCATTTTAAAAATGAAACAAGTGATTGAAAACTATTGCCCAAACTTTCTCAGAGACGTTCAAAAGTCTTTTTACTCCAGACGGAAATCAAAATTCATAATAAAATGTGGTATTTATACAAATTCACAAATATTTCTGACAAGTTTTTATGAACAATTCATCAAACAAATACTATTAGTATAAGAAAATATAATGAATCACTTGCCGACTCAAGCAAGTTTGTACAATATGTCAGTTTGGATTCTTCTGTAAATTTTATCTGTGTTGTATTTCGATATTTTATTTTGAAATGGATGAAAGGGAGTGAAAATATTTGATGTTTATCATTAACAATTTATTCATCAAAGCACAGAAAAAATATCAAAGTTAAAGGAGCTGGAAATTTTGATTTGACATAACGTGAGTATTTTGTAGAATTATTGCTCATTTACGAGCAATTGCGCTTCTTCATGTATTTTCGCTAAAGCATTAAAGTATCACGAAAGAATCATAATGATTTTTGTACGTAGACGATTATGCTTTTGTACAGTAAATAATACCGAAGAATAAACCCTTGTTGAA
Organism: Laupala kohalensis; assembly: GCA_002313205.1. NCBI lineage: Eukaryota > Metazoa > Arthropoda > Insecta > Orthoptera > Trigonidiidae > Laupala > Laupala kohalensis. The sequence goes on along the minus strand of NNCF01127510.1, from coordinate 420,091 downwards.
ACCACAAAATCTCCCTTGCGAAGCTGGGAAGAGTCGACTAGTTATATAAATACATATTATTTTGTTATGTCAATTCCATTTTAAATAAAACAAATATCTAATTGCATAAAAGAAGTAAATTATAAGCGCCAAATGTGAACAAACAAATTAAAATACAATAAAGTTTTTATTAAATTTTCTTATGTTTTATAAAATATAAATTAATACTGTAAGGTATCATACATTTTTAAAGATCTACCACAAACTAAGTTACATATTCACAAAAACAATGGAGCATTGTTTGTCATATACTTGTAGGAGAAATAAAAAGTTACAAAACGAATAGTGAATAAAATCGTCGAAAAAATTAAATGAAAAACATTCTCACTGTCGAGCCAACTATTGTTAAAAAGGGAATAATTCAATTGGAGTATGATATTAAAAATTCTTACACGTTCTAGGGTGAAAGTTTTCTTTGTAATTTATATTTAGTATTTCATTTTAAAATTGCTCTTTCATTGTAGAGATAAAATATATTATGATGTGAAGTTTGGTTTTTTATTTTTTTCCTTGCAGAAATAAAATATATATTGCGTTGTATTTTGTATTCCCATAGAATACACGAAATTGTGAATAGCTTTGTGATTATTGCCAGAAATAAATAAAGGCTCAGTATCCAATTCATTACAAAGCTATTCACACTTCGCTTGCTTTTACGAGTGTATTATAGAATGATAAACGCAAATGAAAGATATTTATCACATTTTTTAAATTATTTGTTGTATATTGCGATTGTATAAATAACCCACCATACACCATGTGTAATGATAACAGGCCAAACACCATGTGGTGATCTGCATTAAATCGCATTAATGATTTCTCTGAAACTGAATGGTTCAATACCTAAACGTAAATGTGCATTACCTGATTGATGTGACTGATTCTTCTTATTTGAATTCAGCCCAAGCAACAAATAGAGAGAACATCTATTTAGTAAATAATACTTCCCAATTCCGTATCAAACATTGAACGTTCTTTATTGTATCGTTAAAATAGAAAAGAATTGTTGTTATTAAAACAGATTGAATATTGTACTTGTACATTCACGTATGATGTAGAAAGGATTGTTCTATTCTGAGGATCTACGCTTCTTCTTCTTCTTCTTCTTCTTCTTCTTGTCGTCTTAATCTCTAATCTTCTTTTCGTTTCATTCTTCATTCCGTATTTGTATCTATTTTAACTTTGCTTCTGGTGGAACTGAATTGAGAGAAAGTGTTAATTTATTTCTCACAATTCTTTTTAAATACAACTACCAGAATATTTTGTGTATTTAATTACAAGTAAATATTTTTAAATCATGTATACAGCGTATCATTAAATAATAATTGCGTAAAAAGTATTGAAACTATAATTTCCTTTTTAAACCATTCATACAAGATCATGTACGTACATAAACATTCTATCTGAAGAAGATTTTGAACAATATTAGTAACTTCATTTGAGTATTTAATGCAAGTGTGGGCTTTGTTGATATAAATTATAAAATTATTTCCATCCCTATAATATTGTATTTCCCATTCAACTTATTTACTAAGTAGCTCACATAGTGAAATAAATTCGTGAGGTATAAAAAGAAGCCCCTCCCTCTTCATTTAACATTGAAGAAACGTGTCACTGACGCTCGTGAAAGAAAAAGGGCAGCACTTTTAGATATTATTTTGTTGCTAGAAATTTATTTGGAACTTGCAATATTTGTCAGAAACTTTTCTGTTATTTTTTAAATTCTGTTTCTAAAAGGTTTTCACGAAATATGTTTCTACGAGGAAGATAACCAACATATATCTTTCGCAGAATGACCACTAACGTGGAACTACGTTGATGAACGTCCAAGCGGACTCACCTCGTTTCTTGTTTGTAGTATAATAATAGTGCGTAATGGAAGGTTGGGTAGGTTAATAATCACTCGTTGATATGATCAAAACTAATGTTTGACTGTTGATCGGTTCGACGAAGAAATAAGCAACCGACAACACGATTTGTAGCGTCGTCCCGAATACTCCGAGTGCTCCCCATAGCTTCCTTATCATGAACATGAGCTTGTCCTCGCTGTCATCACATTGTGGAATAATCCAGGTGTTACCGTCTCGAGCATGCGCAGTGTAAGCCTATAATATTCAGAGGGGACGTATTAGGATATCGCTTCATGCCTGCATCTCAGTCAAAAGTATTACATAATCTGTATAGAACCATTAACTTCCCTCTCTTTCGTTTCATTGGCTGGCCAACGTCCCGTCCACATCGATGCGCAATGGCACACCTCGTGTTATTGCACTTCGCGGTCACCATGTCCGCCATCCCATCTCCGTCTCGCCAGCGTCACAACCCACGAAGCTGTCTGTGCCACCGTTCTTTGTCACAGTCACACGCCGTCCACTGTCATACCTCGATCTCCAGATCGTCACCGAGGCTAATCGATCTTTTCCTTTTATCTGTGGCGTACTCGGCCGATCGGCGCTAATATTTCTACAAGTCGTGACGCAACCACCTTATTCTCATGACATGCAGCTATGAGTGGTACAGAGTTACAATTTCTTCGTTATGAATACCACGAAACCAAATAAATTCCTTTTAATTAAATCATTCTCAATCATATATTTAAAATACTCATTTTACTTCCTATTCAAATCTTCTAATATAATTAGTCGTCATGTGAATAATGAACAGTGTTTAGATATATTTTGAATTCACAGATGATTCTAAAGTTGAGAATAAAATCGTTTCGGTATTTCGTGTTATTTTCTTATTAGAAAAAAAAACACCAACAGCTTTAGAAAAATGAATAATCTCAGTTTAGAATAAAAAGTGCTGTTTATTTTTTACCGTGAATAATATATTCTTTATCGTGAATATATATTATAAATATTTTTGTGAGTTCGAAGAGACTAGGACTGAATTTTTTAAGGTAAAAGTCACGAAGAAAATGTGAATCAGTGATCCGTACCTCACTTATAGTTCGACATATCAATAGCACGTTGGGCAGGTTTGCGTCTGTAAGGGCTGGGGAGTGGGACCGTGAAAATGTACCATAAACTAAAACGACAAACCTTATCCTATCATCTTTCATTGACGATCACATATCATAAAAAGAATAGGAGAGAAATATGAAGATTAAGATCACAGACAAGAAGGGATTGTATTTTACTGTGGTTGGAAAGGTACGGCTACAAAATTTTGAATTAACTTTTGGGTTTACAACTGTCCGCAGAGTGGATCTCCAAAGAAATGACTATTAATGCGTAGAACGTGGAACACAAAACATCGAGCACAAAAAAAGCTCATCCAACTTTTGCGTTCTTACAAAGAGGTCCTGAAAGAATTTCTAGTGCGTCCAATTTCCAGACACAATTACTTCCCACAATCCTAGTTCACCAGCAGTCGTCCACCCACAGTGCGTCGAGATTCGCATAGGAACCGAAGTCGTGAGTGCGGATGGGCGAGGAAGGGGAGCAGGATGAAATGCGGGATTTGCGCTGCAGCCTCCATGCGATAAGCAGTGGAAGCAAATCCCAGAGCGTGGTTGGTGCACGAATGCAGCTGACCACGCGGTGATAAGCAATCCACTCGGGCTGCATCAACTCATCCAGTGTTTCCAAATGAGGGGTGGACTGGCTCAACGAACAATCGGGCAAACTTCTCTCCTATATTTTAACCCCCGCTCAAAAATAACGAAAACTTTTTGAATCAATTTCACTAAAATATTTCCTTAATTTAAGGAGTTATTCCAATAGTATTTTTCAACACCCAATAAAAGTATCTCTCCTTCCCAATTCCCTCTCCCAAGTTCAACGGTTAGGTGGAAGAGCAGGCCTCATGGCCTGAATCTCACCAAATTCATAAATAAATAAATGAAGTATAATTTTTATTGGCAATTACAAATGTTTTACAAATAAATACTTCACATGCAAATTAAATATATTTATCGTAGATTGATAATATTTTAATTAATTGAAATTGATTTGGTTTCGTAGTGTATTTTTATGTAGGAAGGAAATGACATCGCTGTGACGCCAATCTTAGTCAGGAGTTACGCGGATAGAGCTACTGAAATCGGGTACATGGAGAACACTGGAAGAGCGCGCCAGAGAATTCAATACAACGATAGTTCTGTTACTGTCGCGAGATCATGGTCTGAGGGCAGCCTGCGGGTCAGTGGCAGGGCAGAGACGACGAAAGAAAGAATCGGGCTGTCGTACACTCTGTGAGTATAAGGGTTGAAGGATACATCTGACTTCAACTGGTGCTTGTTGAAAATGATCTGGCCGTGGAGAGCAGGAAAAAGTACTCGCTCAGTATTCCTGTCGAGATGAATAATGAGGCTCCAGATGCCTGTAAAGAAGTTCAGCCCCCAAGGGAATAAGACACACACAGATGTGTTGCGGGTAGGGGTGGTGTGGAACAAAACTCAAAAACGCCCACTATTAGAATCTAATCCATGCTATATGGGACATATCAGGTACCCTAGTGCACTATATTCGGAGTGGGGTCACTAAGCTATTTTCCTCCTGTTTTTTCTCTCTTTCATTTATATAATTCACAGTACAATACACCGTCNAATGTAGAAAACGTATTGTAAGAAATGTTGGAAGGACTTCATTTCGCTACACCGTCCTTTTGCCTAATCTAATTGGTGAAGGTATTGTCTTTAATTGATAACCAAATCATATTGAAGGGTCAAACTGTAACTAATCAGCAAAATGGCAATGAAATTTCCTCTAAAATAATAAGTATACTCGTAAGAATATAAACCTTTCACTTTTGTTTGAAATTTATGAATTTTAAAATAATTACTTTTGTTGAAACAAAATTCATTTCATTTTATTGAAATTTAAAATAAAATTACGTATTTAAGAGTTTTCTTATTAGAGAAAATTATTTAATTACAACATACCTCTTAAAAATAATTATTGAATTAAACGACCTTATATTCTGAGACTGGATTTAGTATCTATTAAGCAAACTACACAACGTTTCGATCATCATTGCCATAAGGCAAGTACAGACAAACAATTATTGCATGATGCTGGCCCACAATTGGTGTCGAAACGTTGCGTAGTTTGTGTAATAGATAATAAATCCAGTCCGTGAAAATAAGGTCGTTTAATTCAATAATTATATTCAAGTTCTACACACGAAATTAAAGTACAAATTATCTGTTGAAAATTTAGATGTTGGCCAGTTTAAGATAAAATTAAATTTTATATAACCTACGTGATGACGCAGAATGAGCCCTTATTTAACTGCATTGCAACCAATGATCTTCAAGTTCCCTACGCGGCACTTGCAAACCTTCCGCAGAAAAAAAAGTTCGGGAAATACTGTCACAAAGTGCCAGAGCTGTAGTAACAGAGCAAGCTACAGACATATAATATCTAGGAGTTTATATTGACAATAAAATAACGCTGAAATGATACGTCAATAAATTACGCACCGAAATAAAAACTGCCATTGAAACATTTTACTTCTCGAGGAACTTCTTCAACAATGTTTTCCTACAATCTTTTTATTTTGTTCGAGTGAGATATCGTATTCATTTTGGAATAATATTCGGAGAATAAGGGCGTACGTCACGCATTCTCATGCACTATTCAAATAACTAAGAATGCTATTTATTATAAGAACACATAAAAAAAATCATTTTTGTATCGTGAATACTGGTAATAGATGTTAATTTAATGCTGCCAGTAGAAAGACATGAACCTGCTCATAACATGACCACGAGTCAAAACTTGATTTGTTTAATAAACAGATAATAAAAATATATTTCGTATAGTCTGATATGAGTGACTTTTTCTGTGTTTCTTCCTCTGTTTTATCTTATCTGTTAACGTTTTAATTACTAGAAGACATTAGTGTCGGATTACTTTCAAGATTTCCGTAAATTATATACGTATACAGTAAATTTTCAAAACTGTAAATAAATTAATAGTATTTTCAAAGAAAATAAAATAGTTTGTTCTATGATATAGTGATGAGAGCTTTCTTAATCTCTTTCTAGTTTATAACATTAATCTTGTACTGGAGAGTAGTACAGATTTTTGGTACAGATGAAAGTTTGAAATTGTAATTTAAATGAATTTGACAATTAAAACTATTTTCTTAGATAAGCATTATCAACTTCTTGTAAATAGTTGGAAATATGAATTAACCTTATACAGTAGAATTTTCATTTAAATGCATATTTATAATTCTTATGGGAGGTTAGGATTTGTGGAGTTCATGACTTTTTTCCTGGAGGACAAATACTCCTTGATCTTGGCAGATATAGATGTAACACACACAGTAATGTGGGCGCCTTAAATACCGGATAAAGGTGGTACTCATCCGATGCCAAAAAGAATAGATCTTGGATTAAGTTCCGACCTAGATTAGATATGGTTGTACGTACATCGGCGGTCTCTCAGCCGCCATTTTCTTAAAACTTTATTTATTCCATTCATTTCTCAGCAATATGTTTTTCCATAATTATCTTCTGGTAATTTCTAAAATATTTTTATTTATTTCTTCGTCTCTTTATGTTCTTAATTTTCTAAGTTCATACAGCATATACGTGTTGCTTTATTTTCTAGTTTTTGACACATATTGTTCATAATTTGGAGTTAGCCACGTTAATGTATTTCCTTTGTTAAACGCAAATTTTTAATATAATTTAATCAAGTTTCTACTTTAATTTCTAGTAATTACAGCAATTTTCTTCCGTAACCTATTGTCACAATTCAACTCTTATTAATTCAGCCAGTGTTTGAATTATGGTATTCTCGAAGTAACATTACTTGCAATTATTTTCTTGTTTCAGTGAAATTGTTGTTATACAGTGTGCTGTGGGTTGATACAATGTTTTACTAATCTTTTTTTTATTAGATAGGGGTCCCGTTATGCGGAAGGAACATTTTATGAATATTTGTCAATCTCCACTGATCCGAGATATTAGATTTCAACTAATTCACTATAGGTTCGGTTGGGGGGCATAATCCTGATTGGTGGTGCACTCAGTGATGATGATTGGGATAAGGTGGATTCTGTCTCCGCCAGATGCCATGTGGTCCGCTGAGAAAATTAGATCTCTGCAAATTAACAAATTTGAGAAATTATCTAAGATACAGAACAAATCTAATGCTTTACCTCAACCTGTGAAAAATGTGGTTAATCTTTCAAGTGAAACTCTTGAGGAAGGAACCTTGTCCTTGTTCGAGAAAGAATTAAACTTCGCCACTACGCCAAAGCAGACACCTATTGGCGATATTATTCCAGGTATTGGAAGTGCATTGGTGGGAATTTCTCCTAACATCGCGGAAAAGAACAGGAAAGAAACTTCCAGGGTAGTGTCTCGAGCTAAAGTAGTATCAGTAAAAAGTAATATCAGTAAAGAGAAAAGAAGTGCGTTACGATCTCTTAGGGAACGAGATGATTTAGTTATCAGAAAGGTAACGCCACTGTCGTTATGTAACGAAGTGAGTACATCAGTAAGGTGGAAGAACTCTTGAGTGACGGGACGTAATCTCCGGTAAGTACAAACCCTTTAAGGAAGATGAGGACTAAGGTCAATGTACTCATAAACAATGCTTCTTCCATACCTGATGAGATTAAACAATCATTAAAACGAGGTAAAAATGCCATACCTAGACTATACTGTCTCCCCAAGATGCACAAATCTGGTGTCCCCTTGAGACCTATAGTGAGTGCCATCAACGCACCAACTCAACCTCTCGCTCGTTTTCTAGCAAAACAACTATTACCACAGACTGATAACATCTCGTCAACTATAAAAAATTCTGAGCTATTTATAGATATTCTGAGTGAAATCTCTAAATGACGAGGAACTCATGGTGAGTTTCGATGTTATTTCATTCTTCACGAAGGTCCCGATCTGTGAAACACTAAACGTCGTGCAACAACAGCTCGTACAGTGAGGCTTATCGTTGGAGTGGGCCAAACTAACTGAATTTGGCCTTAACTCCACTTTTTCCCAGTTTGATGGTAAATTTTCTTGCGGCAAACAAAAAAGGATTCCAAGATATGTGGAAGTTTGTTAAAAGTTTTCCTCCCCTTCCAAGAATCCTTTCTGGTTTAGTTGTTCCAAACACTAATACTTTAATATATAATCCCTCAACAAAATCTCAGATTTTTGCGGAAATGCNTATACACATCTCTGTAATTTCTCCCTCGCCTCATGACATAGACTTGACTACCTCCATCCATGAGACATGGAATTTTATACGACAAACTAATCCACGAAAAGCAGCTGTTCCTGATGGAATCCTAGGATCTCAACTAAGAAAACTCTCTGAAGAATCTTCCTAATGAACTTCCATGCATTTTCAACTGTTGCATTTCTCTATCAAATTTCCCATCTTCCTGGAAAATTGCGAAAATTATTCTTCTTCCTAAGCCCAATAAAAATTTTCCTAAATATCCAGAAAACTATCGCCCTATTAGCGTTCTTTGTAACCTTGGAAAACTTTTCGTAAAAATTATAATTGTTAAATTAAATAAATTTCTACTCGAACACAAAATTATAAACAAAAACCAATTTGGCTTCAAAGAGGGAGTTTCGGCTGAAACGCAAGCTCTTCGTTTGGCTCTGGAAATTTCATCAAATTTTAATTTCAAACGTTTTCTTCCTGCTATTGTCTTTCACTTTAGTTGTGTTTTTTACAAAGTTCATCACGGCCTTCTTTTACGTAAAACTCGTTCTTTCCTTCCCCCTTCATTTCATAATCTATTACATAGTTTTATTTTAAATCGAAAATTCTTTGTTTGCTATAATGGAAAAAAATCTTCAATATTCAAAATATTGTCAAATATTCAAAACGCCGGGGTTCCCCAGGGAAGTGTCTGGTCATCAATACTTTTTTCGCTGTTCATCAATGGCATTCCTTCGACCCGCCAGACCATACAATATATGTACGCTGACTGTAAAATTAAGAGGACTCAAGAAAACTTTACAAATATTACAAACGGCGACTAATGACTTAATTGACTGGACATTGCAGAATGGAACTACAATGAACACGGACAAATGTCAATCAATCATTTTTACCTGGAAGACTTCTCTAAAAGAACCACCCTGGACTGTAAATAGTACTCCTATACCCTGGCAAGACAATGTGAAGTATCTTGGTCTGAACTTTGACACTAGATTTTTATGGACTAAACACTTACAATTATCGAAAAAGAAAATGCACTCAAAGACAAACCGCTTTCTTCCTCTTTTTCGTCACTATTTTCTTGACACGGACATAAAACTTTTACTACATAACGCATGTAACCGTAGTGCGGCTCTTTATGATTGCGAAGTGTGAGCTGCTTCCCATCCGTCAATTCAGGATCCTCTCCAGCTGGCCGAAAATCGCGCACTGCGGATACTCACAAACACATCACGCTTCGTTAGTAATTTACAACTTCGACAAAGACATCATATAATTCCTCTTACGACTGTCATCCATTCGATAGCTAATGACAGACTTACTAACTTATTCTCTGACCCTCCTGACTTATTTATATGATATAAACAATACGCTCAACGGACAATACGTACTCAAAAACGAATACCTTCAGCCGTTCTTCAACTCCCTCCACCTTATCTCCCATGAGATTCCCATTTCTCTGAAGAAATTTTTATTTTTTATTTTTACTCTTCCATAATTTTGTTCCTGAGTTGACTTAAAAATTATTGCCTCAAAAGATTTGTATATATTACAAGATGTCAACTGTGTATTGTATATTGTCTTAACCTTTTATTTTACTTTTTTTTCATATCATTGTTTTATTTCATATTATTGTATTTCTAAGTTATTTTGTGTTTACTAATATTGTTATTCGTTATTTAATTGTGTGGTAAATTTATATAGTTTACTTCACTATTTAAAATATTCGTGATTTTGTACATTCGTTGATATGGGCTCTAATGACGAGCACTAAAGCCCCACAAAAAAAAATACATTCGTTGATCAAATGAGATTGTAATGTTTGATTGAAAGAAAAAATAAATAAATGGTAGACAAAGGGAAAACTCTCGGTTACAACTCCTTGTGGGTGAAATTTCAAAATTGTTAATCTTATTTCGGCTTACATTCTTATAATTTTTATTCTGATAATTATTATCTAACTTCCCTGAAAGTCAAATGGACTATTCAGAGAAGTGCATATGCTTTTAATTCATGTCCGTTACACCAATCGCTGATGAGCAAACGAATGTTTGCAGGCAGCGATACCGAGAGTTCACCCATATATTTCTATCTTTTTCTCTCGTTCGACCTCGCAGAGTACGACAGCGACTTAGGTCTCTACGACTCTGACACTGCCCTGAAGAAGGCCATAGCATGATGGCCGAAACGTTGGTAGCTTTATCTACTAAGACGCGGTTTGTCCCGGACAAACAAGTTCGTACTGACTCCGGTCGCGGAGACCTACGTTTATGTGTGTAAAACTCGTGTCTTGAAAATGTTAATTTTCATTATATATCCTTTCAGTGTACTATTTCTGTGAAATTTAGAACAAGATTATCTCATTTCTACTTTTTCTATTTTTCTACATTTCTACGTAGTATTAATACAAAAGAAAACATTATTTCATCTTTAAACATAACCCTATTCAAAACTAGCTATTTGCATCAAAGACACATGATAAAAGACATTATCCGTGTTAATTCCAATATACCTGTAATGCGACCTTTCATATCGTACAAAATTATACGTGCAAAACTATGTATAGAAGTTACAGTATTCTGTAACTAGAAGAATACACCGAGTAGCCCGGGAATTTTAGTTGGCCTCGGAAGTTTTACATATTTTCACGAATTTTCAAAAATGTAATGGCAGTTAAAAAATAAAATTATTTGTTAATACCTGCACAGCAACGTCCCTTTCCAACATTACTCCCTTGGTATAACACAAACAGTATATCAAAAACTGTTTCGCACATGGACTTTCACAAAAAATGCGTAAATTCCATTCCCAAGTGATAAGTAAAAAATGAAAATAGCTCGTCTTGACCCGTCTTGATCGTCATACAATTTCAGCAATTCAGATTCATGTCCACCAAATTCTCAAGAAACAATTCTTTATCATATATTAATTTTTCCGCACGTGAGTCGCGTCGTTTTCCTGACAAATGAAGCATCTCTTTCCTCGATTAATTTTCATTTTTCTTCATCGTTACCAGTAGCGGCGATTGGGAATCAAAAGTGAATGTGGGAGTGGGCGAGGCAAAAAATACAGACAATTTTCAATAACATGTCATTTTTTGCATATTTCCACTAAGTGCGATTTAAATAATGAAATCAATCAAAGGAAATACAATTGGTGATTACCACATCAAGGATTGTGTAATTTTTTTTATATAATTCCGTTTTAGACGGTTAAAATGAAATAAAAACGCCCCGCCCCCTTAATCGCCGCCACTGATCGTTACTGAACTTTGGCTTAAAGAAACTCTCCGGTTTCTTAAGCCAAACGCTCGTTTGGCTGAAGTTATTCGAGAACTGGACACTTACACTAAAAAACTCACAGAGCGGGACACAGTAATCATCATAGGTGGGCAGAACGATATTAACTTGGGTGGTCATTTCAACGCGTCTGAACATCTACAAAAACTAAAAATGGCCTCCTTGCACACGAACATAGTGCTCTCTAGCCTGCCTCCACGCTTCAACGTTCCACAAATAAACCACGAAATTAACCTGGCAAACATCTCCCTAAAACATCACCTGGCAGACACAAAAATCACATTTTTTTATTTGCAACCACACCTGACTGCCAAGGACTTTACCCAGCACGGCTTACACCTGAGTCTGGGAAACGTCTGGAAAACAGCACTTCGGATCTCTTCTAGCTTCACATCTGACCTCACATCATCCACCTGCCCCACTACCCACTCCTACATCTCCTCCTGCACCTACCCCATCTCCTCCTCCCCCTACCTCATCTCATCCTTCTGCTCCTACCTTATCACCATCTCCTCTTCCTATCTCGACACCCATTTCTTCTCCTTTCCCCGTTCTTTCACCTACTGCTTCCTCATCTCGCACGTCCTCATCTATTCCTCTTGCAGCCCCCATACACAGTTACAACTTGTGCTCAGGAGTACGATGTGGCACTCCAAGGTGACAATCGCGTTCAGGTGCAGTGTGCGGGCTTGATCCGGAACTAGAAGCTGTACCAATTTCAAATTCCTCTCCACAATCTAACGTCGATTCCATTTCTCGTGAGTCACAAACTCTTTGCGAAAATAAAATAATTATATTTCATCATAATGTCCAATCCCTTTCAAACAAATTGACAGACAATGAAATTCTGATACACGAAAGTCGATTCGAGTTGCTATGCCTCACAGAGCATTGGCCTACAACTAAGAACATCAACGATACTGCTATTTCTAATTATTATTTAGCAAGTTCTTACTGTCGGCAAAATTTTAAAGGCAAAAATCCCCACGGAGGTACGTGTATCTACGTTCGTAATGATATTTTATCTTCTCCACTGACAGGCTACGAGAACTTCTGCGTAGATAGTGTGTTCGAATTTTCTGCAGTTAATCTGACCGACACCGGTATTGTTGTTTTGTGTATTTATAGACCTCCTCAATCAGATTTTTACATACTTTTTTCGGAACTTCGAAATTGGTTTAAAACATATCACACATAAATCTACTAAATCTATCGTTATATGTGGCGATTTCAACATCGATTTCCTGAGTACATCCGACTCTGCACATTCACCAGTTAATCGATTCAAGAATCTTATCGACTCCTTCAACCTTATTACTACGATAAACGACCCCACTCGCCTCTCCGGCTCATCTCAAACATTGCTAGATCAAATTATAGTCAACAATGGAATCTCGTATCTCTCTG
>NNCF01127510.1:326814-395207 GCA_002313205.1 Laupala kohalensis | reverse complement strand
ATATAGAAAACTTTTGTATAAAATATGAATTAATAACACAAAATTTTATTTCTCGTGTTATAAATCACATTAAACCACTCAAGGAACTAATAAATTACATGTTCTAATAATACAATGATCTACAATATAACACTGATTGTAATCGTGCAGCATATAAAATCGTAATCGTGCAGCATATACAATTTTGTGTTATTAATTCATATTTTATACAAACATATTACGCAAACGTTTTTTATAGAAAGTCTAATATCCTTTACATTGCCTATGAAGACCTCTCGAGACAACGAATCTCGATATGTCGTTTAAATATAGAGAATAGTAAAGTTTATTAAAGTCAAGAATATACAGAATATTTTTGTTATAGAAGTCCAAAATGTGTATAATAAAAAAATACAAAATATTTTTTTAATAGCGGTGTAATTAAACATTTTATCTTGTTACGATTTACCCGCCGCACGATGTCTTCCAAATATGGGCGCCGTTTCAAATAGACCTACTATGGTCGAACGAAACTTCCCTTCTCGAAGGGGAAGCAAGAAAAGAGATCCGTTGCAAACCTAACAGATCCAAAACTGGTCAGAGCGTGGGACTTAGGAAAATAAATGGGCCCTTTTATGTTATTAGTAATGTACCAAAATTATTTTAGTATAATTACGTTGTATTGATATAAATTTGCTTTTTGATAACAACATGGTGATAGACATAGAAATACATTATTCATTTTTTAAACTTTATGTCCTGTATTACTTCTCAACGTATTTATATAGCTGAATCTACAACCTGTCCAATAATTATTTAAATCTTAGTCAGATGTCCGAAAAGAGATTATGAAATTGAATTAATATCTAAAAGCAATCGGAAATAAATCTAATGGAATCTGCTCAGTTAGTTTGAAGCAAAGGTATCTCCTTTGATGCCAATGGGTTTAGGTTGCGTAAGTATCTAGCGGAATGCGTAGGTGTCTTCATCATGCGTTGAGCACATATGAGGTACGGAGTGACTAATTCACCACGGATTATCTTAAATCATTATATCACCCCACTCCCGAGGATAACCACGTAATGCTCGTTCTCTAGGGTTTCTCAGACCCACCTTGAAATTGTTCCATTGTAGTCTGAGGACTGATGACGAGAGAGGATGAATACTGAAATCCACTCCCCATATTTCCCAATGTGCTTATGCAAACTTCCAAAACACATCAATATCAATTTAAAAATAAGTTTTAAGAAACACCTTTGAGATAAATGCAAGTAACTATGGACCACTTCATTTACTTCAAAGTGGTATTATTCTGACTTACAAATTTCAGCAGCCTAAAGAAAAAAACTATTTATGAAAATTAGAGAGATTCTGAAGTTTAGAAAAAACTTTAAATTGAGAGAGAATTATTTACCTGTTCAAACAATTCGAAATTCCTATTTTAGAGGAGTAAAGTGAGGTGAAATTTGATTTTTGAATTAAATGAGATATCATCTTAGTTTTTGTTTTTCGTATGTTGTTCAAATTTTATTTCAACAAAATTTGTTTATTTCAAAATAAAAAAGAACTACAACTGTTTTTTTTGGTGTGTGTATGTTTCACTTTAAAATGTCGGAAGGTAGAAAAATGTGTTGAGATTTTTGTACCACGCTAACTGTAGCTGCGTGTATAACTTCTTCTGTTGTATGCGTACCTATTAATGGACCTCTGATAACACTTATGAATATGGGAGATATAATATTGTCTTATTTATGGCTAGGAATATTTTTTTATTATTTTCAATTTTAGTGTTAACGTATTTTATGGATATCAAAGCATAGAGAACTTAATGATTTCTAATGTCTGTATACAGCTTGATTCAGTATGAATGCTTACCTCAATTTTTGGGTGATGGACAGCGGTCATGCGACTGAACCAGAAAATCCTGCGTTCAAGTCTCAGTCCGTCGCCGTTTTCACAGGATCGTGGATGATGGACAATAAAATACAAACGAAAGGTATTTTCAAAAAGTGAACTTCGTGAAATGCATAGTACAATTTTTGTTATTGTACTTATTTGTATAATACATCCTACTACCTTTAAAACAACAAAATGAATCATTATCGAAACCATATCGCTGAGCGGTAGAGAGTGGGTTCAAACCCTGCTCGGTCAAACTAGGTGAGATTTTCAGCAGGAGGTTTGTTCTCCTACTCCCACAAATGTCGGTTCGGTATACCATACGTTTCCTGACAACACAACATATCACCTTCCCAATTCCTTCACCAAAGTCATAGTTAAGTGGAAGAGAATGCCTTATGACCTGAATCTCACAATAAGACCCTAAATTAAGTAATTAATAAAAATAAAATAAACATTTTCACAAAATAGTTTCTCGAACACCATTAAAAATGAAAATAAAAATAAATTTAGGATCACGAAATTTTCGTGAGAACCCACTGTGCACCACCGGCAATGTCTCTCCTCCAATCACCTGTCATTGGGCTTCCCGTCAGCATTGATGACGACACAGACGATGTGTAATTAGCGCGGAATCGAATCCTGCACTCGGGACAGCGCAAGAGACTTTATCGCTCGAGCAGAAGCGATAATGCTGTGATGATAAGTAAAACGAGAAAGCGGCTCGAATCGTAGGGGCTGAGTATCAGTGGCATTGCGACCGTCCCCTCGTGTCGCGTTTCTCAATGCTTGCCTGTCAACTGTTCTCATTTGCCTGATGCGTCGCTGTTCCTCTGTTCGTATTAAATGGCTTCCAGTCCGACATGATGCGTTATGTGATGATATTATTGACGTTTCCTAGTTATTGCATCTGTATAAGTTATGACATGATACCTAATATAGATAGAAGAGTATTTGTATTGTTCAAAGAGTCTATTTTGGATAACATTACGGTAAATCCTTGGTCCAGGAAAAAAAATAATTTGAAGTTTAAATGTCCCATTGTTGTTTAAATTTTGCTGTAGGTATTTGAGAAATATTTGTCTCCTAGAGGTTTATTTGTCCATGATCAAATAAACCTCTAAACAAATAATCAAATCAATATGAACATTCTGAAATATTTGCGTACAGCGTTCTATATTAATACTTTGAAGCCAAAGAGTTAAAAAAAGAATATTACTTTTTGAGAAAGTAACTCAATACGTTTGAGTTGAATTATTAAATCGACATTTATTTGTAGACAATTATATATTATTAGTATCACCACGTTTCAGCAATATATTGCTGCTATCGTTAGGCGAACGTTTGTATGTAGACATATAAACAAATTTGTTTGTTTTATCTTAGTAATAAGTAGACAAATAAATTAGCCACTATACAAATAAAACAATGACATAGAAAAATAATTAATTTGAAAACACAAAACTTCAAAGCAGAACAATCATTGTAAACATCTATAAATTTTGTATAAGTTTTCTGTGTTAGTTCATAAATTTAATAGGTTATTCGTAAACTTAATAGGTTATGTGTAACATTTTTATTTATTTTTCTATGTTATTGTTTTATTTGTATATGTGGTTAATTTGTTTTTCTACTTGTTACTAAGATAAAACAAACAAATTTGTTTATATGTCTACACACAAACGTTCGCCTAACGATGGCAGCAATATACTGCTGAAACGTGGTGATACTAATAATATATAATTGTCTACATATAAATGTCGATTTAATAATTCAATTTAATTATGATTGTATACGTAAATAATGTCAATATTAATACATTTGAGGAGTCTCTGTTCAAGTGGAACTATTTCCACATTTCAAAACGTATTTCTCTCTTTTTTTCAGTTTAGTTCTTAGATATGGAAAATCACATTCACTCGGGTTCAACAATACTTATTTTGGTGTTAGGGATCGTTCATAAATCACATCTAAATTACATTCGGTCTTTGAGGATTTTTACCCCGATCCCCTGTATCACGATTCGTCACGTTTAACCAAACCGCTCCTTAACATGACGCCACAAAACGATCTGCACTCTCCCTTCATGAACAGTAATTATCCTCTCCTATCATAACATGAAAAACAGTAATTAAACGTTAAAATACAATCATTTGTATACTAAGAGGATTAGAAAGGTCGGGAGTGTCGGACAGAAAAAATGGTGCGTATAAGGCTTAGATCCTCAATTGAGACAAATTTAAAGATTTATGATGTATCAAATGTAACGACACGTTTCCTAAATACCTCGACCCCCCTCATCTCTAACCGTCATATTTCGCCCAAGACGTAATTCACCGTGACATAAGTGAAGAAGGATCCTTTAAAATATACTCCTATTTAGTGATTCTGATAAAAGACGGTGAATTGTATGCATTATTTATCTTAAATTCTCCCTTTTACCTTATATGATGGGAACAATGGAATATTTTTTTCTTGGCTTTTTTCCTCGGTTGGTAAAAATATTCTGAAATAACACGAGATATTTGTATGCGCAAAATAGAACCAAAAAATATTTGCAATGTATGTAATGGGAATGCCCAATTTATTGACCAGAAAGAAGAGAATATATAAAAATAGATATACTGAATACTCATTTGTGTGATACAGTCTTTGAAATAGAGGAGAAATATTGAGTATAAGTATTTTGTGAACAATAACAACAAACGTGATATTTGGGATTTTATAAAAATGAATACAGAAGTTGTGGAAAAATTATGAATTTGAGAGTGGTCAATTCATTGGGTTTACGCTACGTGGTATCCCTTTTATGTAAATTAGAGAGGGTTCGTTCATCAATTACATGACGGTCTTGGGGCAAGAGGGATGGATTGGCGAAACGTGACGGTTCGTGAGCGGGGGTTATTTTAGAGAGCGTGATGTTGGTATATTATAAATGATGAAAATTGCCTCAATCGAGTCAAATTCGTATACAATGAAAACAGAAGTCCCTTACGTACCATTTTCTCCGTGCACATAACATAACATCAAATTGTAAGTTTACTATAAATATATCTAGGAGATAAATGATTATATTTCCTCTTTTAATTACAATTTTTTTTATTCTTTATGATGGGAGGGGATAGGTCGTTTTGTGACATCACATTAAAGAGGGGTTTGGTATAACGTTACGGAGCGATACACGGGGGGCTGAAGAGGGTGGGGGTAAAGGAGGGGGATGTAAATGATCACGTGGCGTAATTTGTGAACGATCCCAGACATAGACGAGAGCAGAAGAAAAAAATTGTTGTTATAACGTGAAAAAATTGTTATAACTTTGCTTGAAAAAAAAGAAAATATATGATAACAAAATGGTAACAATATATTCCATTTCTAAAGAGCGTTCCGAGAACTTTTACACTGTTTCCTGAAAAATTGCTTAAGCTGGAAATGACTCTGTTTAAATACACGTTAGATATAATCATTTATCCATGAGTGCTATTTTGGACAACATTACACAAAATCTGTAAGGCCCTCCTCCAGAAAAAAAATCGAAGCCCAACGATATTTCTATTGGCCAAGTTTGACGAGTATTGCTTTGTGTGTTATAAACATTTTATATCATTGTCTATGTTTCAATTAACTTCAAAATACATGAACAAATCAATAGGAACATTTTTAAATTGCTAACATCGTTAGCTTGTAGTTTTCATGTTATGTACTTAATACTTTCGAGTCGATAAGTTATATAGTATTTTTTTAAATAAATAAATTTAAACGAATGAAGTTCTGAAGCTAAAATAGACACCAAATATAAAAGCTTTGTGACATCAAATTTGATTGAGTTTTAACTACAAAGTCATTATATTTTCTCTATCTAAAACGCATTTGGCATAGCAAAAAATTTTCGATCGCTATTAAAAAGTCCTTTCCATTTGTATTAAATTTTTTTTATATCATTACAGCTGTTCTAATGTGCCATTAACTAAAAATGCATGCCAATCTCGAAACGATTGTTCGTTTTCGTGTTGTTTCTTTCCTTCTGAATGTAAATGTGTGTTTCGCGTGGTAGTCCTATTTCCAAGTAATACATGTAACGAAATCACCCCCCCATCCAAGACTGCTGTCGTTCTTGATCGTTGTGTTGTGAAATTTTAAGACGTGTCTTCTATGCAGTGGAGTGCCTACATCCCAGAGGCCCGATGAGGGAGTCTCTTGAGGTCTCCCATGATGAAATATCAACGTTTTTGCATTCTTACAACTGCATATTCGTGCTCCATTGCTCGTAAAAAAAAATTAAAATTTCAGCTGTATTCTACAATAAGCTAAGCTGTTATCAGTTTTACAGCTATAAAAACGTTTTAGAGAATAATGTTACAAATATGTGTTTATATGATTTTCGGTGACTTATTTGGACACCCGTTACAGGAAGAGTTAAGGGGTGAACAAACACCATTAGCCCCGTCCTTTGGCCGGTTTTACGTGTACTGTTTCGTGCGATACACACCTGACTGGACGCAGATTGTATAGAAATTTTCGAGCACACTCTATTTTTCAGTACGATTCGTACAAATTGTTTAGTGGCATCTCTTCTCACTACTTGCGGAGTCTGTATTCTCTTGAGTCGATAGCGTGGTGGTTGTGTTTCTGTTGCGGTGTTTAGGGGTTAGTTGAACTTCGGAAACCAATCATAGTGATCAATACACTGTATTAAAGAAACCATTTGTTCGTTTATCAATGAAATATGTCTACATGTTATAATAATAATAATAATTACAATAATAAAATGACTTTACTCCGAGGCGAGGCTCAGGCCATCAGACCTGCTCTTCCGCCTGCCCAGTATTTGCATACATACAACACATACAACATACTTATACAATAATATAAAATAATGAAACATTCATACAACATAAAACATACATACATGGATAACTATAACTAAAATTGGAGGATAAAGTCTACTTTACTTTCATGTTCAGAGAATTGGTGGCTCAGTTGGCGTTAGTTGTTTGTTGCTCAGTAGGCGTTCAGAGACAACTCATACTAACAGCATCCACCTCTCGACCAATGCCATGTAAAAGTCTTCTTTTCGGAACGTCCATTTGCTGTATAAACCGATGATGAAAAAAGTGGCGTCACACACTTCATATCCATTTCTACTACAACAATTGGGCGCAAATTTTATGAAAGAGAGATGATCTAGTCAAGATATACATAGGATACTTTAAAGATGATTTGAAGAGAAATCTAATATGTATTAACTTGAGATGCTCTTACTAAGATATACTAGGGACAAGCTTAAAACTATCCTCAGGGAGGTCTTCAAGAGAGTCTATCTGCGCCATTTTGATAACCTCAGAATAATCTCATAATATATCCTAGGGTTTATTTTTTTATCTTTCAAGAACATCTTCAGGATAAACTGAGGACAATGTTTTCCCCACTGGGAATTAAGAAGTGTACACATGTTCATTTACTGTATAGTCATACTGATTGTGGTAGGGGTCACGAACACAATGAACAGACATAACCCCCCAGGGGACTTACATCTAGTAAGTACGTGTTTGGAGAACATTGGACCCCGAACTGAGTCTGGCATTACTTCCACTTACCTGTGAAAGACTCCTTCCTTGGTTACCTCTTGTTCTTTTCGATCCCGATGCTAGGGTATCTTTCAGTTTCCTCTTTCTCCTTCCTTTTTTTGTAATGATATATGTAATGTTTTGTGATATTGTAATTCAGGAGGGTTTTTAGTGGTTGAGTCATTCAGCGAGTCCCACACGGGGGGCGAGTCATGTTAGCTCTCCTTAGTGCGTAACTGCATTTTCCTTACCTGTACAAAGTTTTAAGGCGCTCATGATCTCGATGTCGGCAAGCCGTAAAGCCCACCCCCTCAAAAAAAAACAACCTCACTTTGCGTAAACAAATCTCCGTGCGCGTCAGTAGTGGACAGCGTTCACTGGCAATCACCGTGCCAGTCACCAGCGGGCAATCTATAAATCAATAAATTCTACTTGCATATACTCGCTGTCATGTAACCAGTGGACAGTGCGCTGACAACCGATTTTCCCGAACACTAACCGAGAAACACTGCCCGTGTATTCGTATGTTAAGGTAAGTTTCACGGTATTAATTTGAAGTGAGCATCTTGCTCACAACAGATGTAAACGCAAATGACTGGGTTGCTGTAAGCATGCGATCGCATTTCCTGCTCTATGGGAGTAACATGATGAGTCTGGGGTTACGGCTTGACCTTGGCACAGTTGACCCGCTACATTGCATCGCGAAACCTCTAATACAGTATCATGGAAATATCTGAACTCTTAACACATAAAATTGAAGCTTATAAATGACACACTTTGTAAAAGTGTAACCAAGTTAATAATTGTTATTAGTTATATTGTTATTGTTATTAATAATACCAGATTAATAAAATTAATAATACCAGATTAATGCTATTAATAAAATCATATTAAGAACTTTAATAAATAATTGTTATTTGTAATACCAGATTGTTAATTATTTATTTGATGCATATGATTGAGCATATGATATATTGAGCACTCCGACAGGGATTTAATTACTCCCCTATCATTCACGGATAGAAATAATATATGTAACAATAACTTCATTTGAAGAAGTGTTACTGTTTTCATCAAAATAAAAAATATATAACAATTTAGAAGAATTTCGTGATAATTGTTTTAAGAGACAGTTTAATTTTATTCCAAGTTTTTTTTAATTTTCAGCACTTCTACTATGAAGACCAAGTTCTTCAATTATGATTTATACAGAAAATGTTTCCACACTTGTAATTTTATTTAAACTCTTCCTAGAAGCCAGATATTATGAACCAACTTGTGTCCGCTGTCGCCATTTACGTCCTTAAGATAAAAATTCATTATTAAATAATTTGAATATCTCAGGAAGAAGAATATATAATTTACCATGTTATTAAGAAATCAGGATATAACGAATAACACTATACAGTCACCTAATTTCCCTGGAGATGAAGAGGCTTCTTCTTTTTTTTTGTGAAAATCCTCATTGAATTTTAAAATAACATTGTGTACAAACTTTTTTTAAAAAATAGGTAGGAAATTTAATTTAAGCTAATGTGTTGTAAGTATCGTACTTTATCTGAANTTTTTTTTTTTTTTTTTTTTTTTTTTTTTTTTCAGTTTTGGTTGGTTTTGGGTCACTATTATTCATTTAGTCATGATCTATTTTTATTGTGTTCGGAGGATGACCTGACCAAAGGTCGAAACGTTTACGTAAAATACTGATTGAAAAAATTGTAATACACAAATGTTCAATAAATTGTTTTCAAAATATTGTTGTTTAAGAATTAGTCAATAAATTAATAACATAATAAAACATTTGAAAACGTCTAAAATATTTCAAAGGCAAACAACTTTAAAGTTAAAAACAACAATTTTGTGCGAGATGTCTGACCTCTCTTCGAAGTACATTTTTGGCAACGGACCTGTTTGGAGGAAAGGTCAAATTTTATAAATTTTCACTGAGTCAGAGGACGCTGGACGACATTTCTGGTATTATCCCTATTACGAACACACCCTAAATCAAACGTCTCAGGTGTTTTCTTGGAAACACTCCGATTCCTGTCGAAGCCTGTCGCAAACAAGAACCGTTGTGTCGTCTCCACCCTAGAGTTTCTTTTTTGGAAGCGGAGTAAGAGGTCATAAAGAGAACGAGAACAGGGTAACTCAGCTGCCTGGTGCTAATCTTCTCGTTTCTTGGCAGCTCCTACTTTTTTATGCAGCACTCTCTTTCTCCCCCTCCCTCACCCTCTTCTCTTACACCACCGTTCTCAAGACTCACTGTACCTTCATCGATCACTTTTTCATTTGTTTCGCTTCTTCGCCCTAATTCCTTTTCTTTCCTCGAAGGACCTCGCGAAAATTTGCTCTTCGCTCCGCTTATCGATTTCGGATCCACCTGGAGGATGCTCCGCAAAGACGGAGTGTGTCCGCGATGCTAGTTTTCGTCGGTTTAATCGCTTGCTAGAACCGTCGTCGTCGATAGTTTCTTGCACGGTCGTGGCGATGGCGGTGGTGAGCCGTTGTGCTCGGTGGCGAGGCATGCGACGGCGGAGGTGGCGCAGTGCGCATGCGCGGACGAGACNCCGCCTCCATCGCCACCCGACTCCGCTGGAACCGCGCGCAGTCGTCGCCTGTTCGTTCCCGCCCGTCTGTACGCAAGTGTCCAGCAGCGAGCGGTGCGACTCCGCCGTGTTTCCGAGAGCTTCGCTTCCGAAGGCACCGCCCCGCCCGGTGGTGCGCGCAACGACCCCCGAAGGCGTCGCGCGCAGCATCCTCTTCGTGTAGGGCGGACGACGAGCGACGACGGCTCATGAAAGGAGGACGCTCTACGGTGATGACGCTTAGGCGGCGTGCGGGCGTCGCCATGTGACCTCTCAGTGGTAATGGTTTGACTCTCGAGTGACTATGTTATCTCTGATCTTAGTGTGCGTGTAATTAGTGATTAGTGTGTTTCACTGTTTTTTCATCTCCGGAATGACCATGGACAATTTTCTTGACAGTGACTCATGAAGGGTGATGAACACGGTTTATTGTTTTGTAGAATCATATCTTCTCCCCTCACTGACACCTGTCGCTGTCTGTAATCTCCCCCGCCATCGTCGTTCATGGACTGTCTCCCCGTCGTTCGTAAGACCCACCGCTCCGTGAAGGTCCTTCGCATCTTCTTCTTCGTCGTCCTGTTCCCCAAGGGCAGCGACGTGCCTCTGGTGTGGTGTCGGTGCTTCGAACGCCCTCTGCCCACCCACAGCCCTTGTTCGCTCGACGTCTTCTGCGTGGCCGTGGTGAGCGCGTCCTTGGCGCAGGGCCGTCGCTGGCCTTGAAGGTCGCTCCGCCTCCCCGGCGCCCTTCGCGGGGGGCCGGGGGTGGGATGCAGCGCCTTCGCTGGAGCCCTGTGTGAGGAAGGACGTACGCTGCCCTTGCGCGGCCTCGCCCTACAGCCCCGCCCTTGCGCGCCACACCGACATTCGCTGACCTCCCCCTCCACTGCGACTTGACCTCGAGCTGCTGTACTTTATTCAATCGAAAATTATTGTTCGCAGTGATAGCCATTCCAATCAACCTCGATGATTTTATAGCTATTTTTCAAATACATCGTTTTTTACGTTTCATACTCCAATGTAAATATTGAGGTGTATTTTAAACAATATATTTTGTATTTGCTGTAAGTAAATCGTTTTGAAGAAACAGGCGAACACTTTTACTTTCTCTATTCGAAATTAACGGTGAAGATCACACCGTAATTTTATTTTCTGGAAAAGCGGGTATCATATTGATAATACTAAATAAAAAACTCACAATATAAATAACTCAATAATGCTTACTAAGTGTAATATTCTCAAAATAATGTATAATAGTCTGTGCTTAAATTAGTCGTGAAGTACGTGTTTAGATAAACTAGATAATATTGTTTCTGTGTTATATACCAAGTAGAATCAAAGGATCTATTTATGTCGTAGGAACTAATAACAAGTTATGCTTTTGAGAACAACCACACGAGCGCTTCCTTGGAGCTAGAGAGCCTTGAGATCGTTGACAAGTACATTGACGCGCGGAGCCTCGCGTCCCGTATCTCGTCAACCGCTGCTGGCTCAAACCGTAGACACTTCTAGAATCGGCCTCTTCCTATTCTCTGGATTTACCAATCGTTTCCAGTTTGTCTATGCGTCTCTTTCTCTCTCATACTGTTTCCCGAGATTTATTCTAGAAATAACCCTCGTCGGTTTGTTAATCAGTCAGGTAGTGGAACGCCAAAACCACAATACCACAACGATTCGAAATAAAATCCCACTGGATGAGTGGACTGGCACTGTGAATCGAACTGTACCGAATCGCAGTTATTTTGCAGTGATGACATCGTATAACCCCGTCCGCTTCAGCGGGGGGTAGAGACCACGGGAGTGGTATTCATCTGTTTCAAAACAAACGAACATTCGTTGCATTCTTTTGTCATCTGTTGGGACTTGAGTAAATGTCGACAACAAAAGAAGTGTGATCGGGGTTTCCCCTGGATTGTGTGAGGTAGCGCGCAGAAGACTGGTATCGGAGAAGACGAGGCAACGGTTTGCGGCGGCTGGTCCCCGGCGTCTGGCCCCGACGCTCGGCGTCCAACGCTCGACCTACCTCTGCTTGGTGACTGGTGTTAGGAAAGCGTCACCCTCCCGAATCACTGTGCTTCATCGAGAAACTTCGGTGAGTTGACTATCATGTTGAAGTCAGTTACGTGGTTTACTGTTTTCTTCCTTCGACAATACAGTGAACTGAGGAGTCTCTCTTCAAACGAAGCTCTTTCAACTTTAAAAAAAATTCCCATTTAATTGTAGTGCTTTGGTAATATCAAAAACCACATTCAACCCTCTTAAACAATACTTATTTTAGTGTATTATTTTGACGAATAAATCAAAAGAATAAAAATCACTTCATAACTCGACAACGTTTCGTATAAATTACACCCTTCCTCAAGGTTAAAATACAAAGTAAAAAATAAAAATTAATCTACAAGCTATAACAGACTACAAAAATATAATAGTTGCTAAAGGTATTACAATAACAAGATCTTTGTTATTGTATTCGTTTTAGTAATATCTGTTGCATCAGTTAAGGTCTTTTCTGTGGGCCTGTTTTAGATTGTGGATATATTTTTATTTTTTGAATTTTTTAGCCCTGAGGACAGATAAAATATATTCGAAACGTTTGGAAGTTATGTAGTGTTTTTTTTTCTTTTTGCCTGATCCTCAAGATAATACTTCTGTAATACCAGAGGTCAAGAACTATACAACATAGCTTATTTTCCTCTTAAAAGTACGAGTATATATAACATTTCCTTAATATTGGTTTTTACCTCATTTGAATTGGGAACAAGAATTTTCCTTGACTGATGGTTGATAAAAACTTTCCTTTCTGAAGTATAATATTTCCTCGTAATTTAAATCAATAAATTGCACTCTCTTCTGTTCACTGAAAAATTATGTTGGAAATAATTCTGCTTGAATAGACTCTCCTCAATTGTTATTCGTCCTCTCTTCATATTAAATATCAGTTAGGTCACTTTCATGACAATAAGTTTTAATGATCGGATTCATGTGATGAAACAGAGTTGGTTTCCCAAAATTTTAATTTACAATTGTTATGATGTACAAATGTAGGGGGAAATAAGTATTACAAATACACCTAAAATATTAGAGCCTTGAATTTTGAACTCCTATTTCATTCAGATTGCGGGCTCGTACCCATACGAGAGATAACTTAAAAAATTAGAAAGAATGAATGAATTTACTTTTAATTTACTTATGAAAATTATGAGTGTGTGGAATGCGCAAGAGATATTACAATATTTAAATATTGTTCTTATCCCTAATTCTCATTAGATTTGAAAAGGAAAGATTTTTCCTTTGTTTTACTGACAACACAATAAAATCAGGAAAAGTGCAACATTAATTTCTTCAAGTTATTACCTACTATTAGGAATGGTGTTTTTTATTGTTTATTCGACTGCTTTTATGATTTTTGAAAAAATAAAAAAAAATTGCTTCTGGGTATTGACATAATTAATAGTGTACGTAATTTTTATATGCAAATCTAACAGAAAAATCATTCGTTGGTCAGGATCTACAAACATATAAAAGCCGTTATCAAACATAGATAACATAAACAAAGACATTTCATATTTGTGTGATGGGGAAAATATTGACTGGTAATTCTTTAAACGATTTTAATATCTATTGGTAATGTATTTTTATGACATAGTTGTCAAAATTGAAGAAAGGTCAGAAAGTGAATATGAAATATTTTATGAATCCAAGCTGCTCTAGTTTAGGGAAAATAGAAATTGTTTACAATGATATGAACATCTTTACGAAAATTTGTTAAGTTTTATCTATTTTGTAAAATATTAATATATTGAACTGAGTATTTTATTTATTATTTCCTCGTTATATTTTGATAATTTAAATATACGAAGTCAACTCAAAAAGACTTTTGGTATCATGCTTCACTTTTTTATATTCAACAATAAGCAATAATGAACCTTGTGTACCGATAAAAATTCATTATAAATATTTTGTGGAGTTTAACTAAGGTCGTATAATATATTTAACTATAAAAGATAATATAATTCATAAATATAATAAAAAGGAAATTTTTCTATTTTTTTAACAATATTATTGCAAATAATCTTTTTCTAATAAAAAATTTATTAACACGGCACTTAGCGATATAGTTTGCATGGTTTTCAAAACGAACTTAAATTTTTCTCAACAGATCATTCAAAATGTCAGCAAGACTTTCTGCATCTGTCAATAAAGAAGGTACATATTCGACTTCAGAGGGTTTTTCTCCTGAATTATTTGTGAGACACTAAACAATGTTTCAAGTTTAGTTAATGCAGTGTTTCGTGGGTTATTATTTCTTAATCTTCCGTTTCGTTAAAGAGTTATAAAAACTCGAAACTTCTTAAACATGGGTACTTTTTAAATACGTGTGGCTTCTAGCAATAACCGAGTAATTGTGCTTTTTCCTTTTTCGAGTTACGGCTGTTTAAAATTTCCGAAACGTTTTTCTTTTATAACATTGATATTTAACTTTGAAATAATGTAGTATTTTAATACTTCGTAGCTAAGATGAAAAAATTACGTTTTTGCCTAAAAATCTTTAAAATAATAATTGATTTTCTCGGAAATGGCTGGCTATTGCGCTTTCTTACTTTGACAATTGATTATCCTTATGGAGTCCTATAATCCTACGATTATTGGTGTATTGGGGTATTCGTGTACTGTACTGCAAACTAGAAAAAGATACTCTGGTTGCTATAAATTGAAGTGTTACTATTAGCTGATCGTCCACACCTATACTTTTTCTCATACTTTTTCATGATACGTCTATTTTCCTTCGCAATAGATTTAGGCACTTTGGCTACTACAAAACGAAAATAATTTTTATAAATTCTTAAATAATTTACTCAACACAGCGTCTTGCAATCCACGGTCTAACCCATAATTGTTTCTTTTTATTTCTTCAGTTTTGTCTCTTAGTCAGTGAACAAATTATTATTATAGAACTCAAACAAGCACCTACAGCAGCAAAACATTGTACGTTATTCATTTCGCTTTACACCATATATGACCATACGACGTAGTGTAACGCGACTATACATTGTTTGATAATATTTTCCGATCATATGAATTGAGCATATCTTGGATCATAGATAAATGACATATGAATATGATCGTGCATTACAAGCCCCAAAACAAAACTCACATCGATCTCTTGATCCGTTTAGATGACACTTGAGGTTTCCGTTCTGATCGAGTTTAGTAGGTGAACGTACCTCTGATGTAAGATTTTTTAAACGCTTTAAAATTAAATTTCTTGTTAAATACAACAATTTTACATAACGGAATAGGTTGTGCGATTGCGTTTTGTACAAGCTTATTCAATGGCAAGTAATAAATTCGTGCATTTTATTTATAAAAATTATATAAATTTATTCCTTTTCAAAAATCTGCATAATGTGCAAGGAATATTAACTTAGATATAATTAGTTTAACTTAGAATATTAACTTAGAGTAAATTCCCTCCACGTGGTCATACGCAGTTTGTACTGTTTTTTGACAATAAAAAATTTATTTATTTATTTATATTTATTTACTGATTCTACACTGAAGGTCTTAATATATTTTAAATTTAAAGAGCACTGTCTATAATACTGTTAGCATAATTAGAGTCCTTTAAATTTAAAATGTGCAAGGAATGTTCTTTGGCCCACATTGCCAGTATTTGCGTTAACTAAAGCAAATCAGTGGTGCAAAACCATTGCACATACCTTCTCATATACGTTTCTCCAACAGCAGCGTAGAGTGACAAAAAACTTCTAAAGTGAAAGAATCATTTCTGGCTTGGTGCTCAATATTTTGTTTCTCCTCCAGTACTCTATTTGAATCTTGTATTAAAGAAATGCTTTAACTGCCATTTACTCATAAGCCGTCTCCAATTTACAAATTCAGTCATTTGGATTTTGGAGGAGGTTAGCTAAGTCGATATTGAAACCCATTTCATATGATAAACAAATAATTGAGATATTATCCACGCGAACTGAAAGCAAACGCACAATCCATTTTCTTATTTAATTTTTAAATAAGGTGGAAAATAAAATTCTTTGCAATTTAAAACTTAAATTTCTGTCGAGTGAAAATAAATTCGGTTTACCATCTGTAACATCGTGGCCAGTACAGATTTTGAAATAACATTTTCAAGCACTGTGCTCGCCGGAAATACCAAAGGCGATTAAAAGCCAAGCCGTCGCCGCCCAAACAAGGAAAAGTGCGCTTTAAGACCTCTCGTATTGTGAAGAGATTGACCAGTTCCCATCTACTTCTCAAAACTGAGATGAACGCCCGGAGAAGGAAAATGAGTGTGTATGGAATATTTCAGCATTTGACAGAAATAGTGTTCATCCAGAAATAGTAGTCACGTGACCTCCGCCTCAATATATATTGGAGGGATTTCAGCTCCTAAGTGACTTTTATACTGGAGGCTTTCAGACTTTGAGACAAGTGCGAAAGCGTATAGAAGTACGCAAGTTATTTAATATGTAACTTGGTTAGTTTGGTCGTCAGACCACTGAGAATTGCTGCGGTAATTCTATTACCTGCTATAGGCGCGAATAACATAGCTTGGAACAGTTATTTATTTCGAGATAGCAACTTGGAACTTTTTGAACTTCGGATAATCTGGGTAGATTTCCGAGTTAATTCATAACACCAGTAGTTATAACTGTGTGTAATTATTGCTTTTAGATAGCAATATCAAGTAATAACAAGTTCAAACTTGTATTTATGATTTGCGAGTTTGTCTACATTTGTAAATATTCATAGCTTTATTTAATTTGAATTAAATGTTTTAATGTTATTACTCGAGTGTTTGATTGCTTGGGGAAACCAAGCTGGTGGCAGCGAACTCTACCATAAAGGTTATGGTTTATGGTTGAATCTCGCTTCTCCACCAAAAGTGTACAACACATCGCATGTGGGCTTGTGGTGTGCTGGTACAACTGGTCTAGTAGCGGTGAGATTCGAACGCCTGAGACGGAACGTGAGCGCCATCAGAAGACATCACGACGCCGTGGAAGAACACAGGATCTGAAAACCGAGTGCCTAGTGTGCCATCTGTGCTGTGCTACAATTTGGGTGAGTACTCAGCTTGTTGTTATACAAATCAGGTTCAAGTAAAGTTAATTTTAAAAAATTTACAAAATGGCATATTTTGCGAAATTTCAAAAGCGCGTGCTACTAGAAGCCGCGAGTGAATTAGGAGTAAATGTAAGTGAAAAAAATACAATTAAGGAAATTAAGAACTTAATTATGTCAGAGGAAGATTACGATGCGGAATTCACATTGACGCTATTAGAGACAGTCAAAGAACGACAGGCAGTGGAAGCCATCGCGGTTGAAACTGCCGCTGCGGAAGCTGCCGCAACCGCTGTCGCAACCGCTGCTGACGCCACGGCCGCGGCCGCTTTAGAAAGAGAGAGGGAACGCGCGTTTGAGCTAGAAAAATTTAGGATTGCTGCGTGCAGTTCAGGACACTCTAGAGAAAAAGATGCGGTTCATATCGACTTAAATCGAATTATTGGGAAATTCGACAAAGATACTGATTTAAGCTTATATTTAAATCTATTTGAAAGACAGGCTACGCAATTAAATGTTCCTAGTAATCAATGGGTAACATATTTATTAGGTCTTTTGCCGGTGGATATAGCGCAACAGGTCGCGAAGGAAAGTGATAGTCGCGATTATGAGGAGATAAAAAGAAATCTTATTGAAAAGATTGAAAATGAGAGCGGAAAAATTTAGGGTATTATTTTTCTCGCGTCGTAAAAATGAAAACGAAAGTTGGGAAGATCTAAGGTACAGGTTAGAAACATATTTTTCTGAATAGATAGAAGGAGTAAATGTAGATACCTTTGAAAAACTTAAAGATCTAATTATCACAGATCAGATTAAAAGAAAAGTTCACCCGGATGTCCGTGAACATTTTATTAAAAATTGGACAAAATTCAATAACTCGAAAGCACTTAAGTAACAAATTAGACGAGTATGATTTGTTAAAATCTGAAATTCGACGGCCAGTAAAATTTCAGAAACCGAACGTACAAAATCAGGGAAATAATAATGGGAAAATAAAACAGAATGCGTCAAATCATGTTGCGAATGAAGTAAAAACCAGTCGCGAACAGAAACCAGTTGATTCCGAAAAAAAAAACTTCCAAATAAAACTACCGAAAGTCGTAATGCGTTTGAGCGACCTTACGTACGACGATGATTTGTATGTCAATCCGAGGAACATATTTCTTACAATTGTCCTCAGAAGAGTGAGCGACCCACGCAGGTGGAAGCTATTCAAAACGTAACAGAGGTAATTCAAAATATAAGAGAGCTGGGCCAAAGCATTAATAATCCTTTAATTTTTTCGGGAAAAATAAATGGACAAGATATGAAAATCTGTAGAGATAGCGGTTCCTCATTTGATTTAATATCAGAGAACTACGTGGACGAGTCGATGTTCACGGGTACTAAAGTAATGCTGTCGCATCCATTAGACGTGGAACTGGTGTGCTTACGAGTAGCGAACATTTCCGTAGAAATGGGCACAGAAAAGGGTGAAGTTGTGAGTACGGTCACTCAGGCCGCTGTAGTTCGCCGCGAGTTAGGATATTACCGACTCGGAAATAAGACGGCCGCTCTGCTTAAAAATGCACAAAATGAAGCAAGTGTTGTTATCGAGAGTACTAACGCTGTAATGTCGCGGAGCATTGCGCGTAATAAAGTCTCTGAATCAGTTTTTGAACCCAAGTACACTCCAGTTGTAGAAAATAAAATTGAAATGGATCTGACTTTATCAGATGACAATTGAGATATGTCGACGAAATTAGTTGAAGTTTCGGAAAAAGATTTCGTTGAAGAAAGACGTAATTGTGAGACGTTAAACGAAACCTATGAAAAACAAAACTCTGATGTTCTTAATAACGATATCTCTTCTGAATCAAATTGTCCTAATGATTCAGCGGAATTGAATACCTTTCGAGGAGAGTTGCGAAATTCTCTCCAGTCTCAACTCTAAGTTATTCTGAAGATGCGCTAAATGTTTTACTGTAGTTTCTAGTACCGAGTTAAACAAAGAAAGTGAGTTTGTTGATACTGTGAGTATTAGTAAGAAAGTAAATTCATTATATTATGAGGATGTCATTAATGACGCAGTTGATATGAATTATTTTTGTATGAAAATAGATTCTAACTCAAATATTTCTTGTGACAATTGGAAGTCATTTCACCCAGGAATATTATCCAGTAATGGTCGTGAAAGTACAATTGCGAGATGGGATTCTGTTACGAGTCAGTGCAACGGTACATTACGTAACCAGGAAATGGTATGTTTGAGTATAGATAGCCATGACAACGATATTCAGGATATTTTCCCGGATGATATTAGGAGAAAGCTTTGGTCTCTTAATTTAAATTATTCTTTTTCCTTTTGGAAGGTTAATGAAAATGCATATTGTGTAAAATTTAATTATAGGGGTTCTAGTGATTTAAATTTTGATTGTGTTGATAATTATAATCATTATCCTGAACTAAGCTTCATACAAGAATGTCAATTTGTATGTAAGGATTTTAGAAAAACGGCGATAAATGTTAATGTTCGGAACGTTGGAGAAACTGTATAAGCTCCTAGTCAGTTAAAGTTGGGGAATATTAATATTCAGTGTATGTTTGCATTTGTTTGCCATATGAATGAACTAGATATTTTTAGACATGATACTAATGATAATTACGTGACATGTAGTTCTGAAATTAACCCTTTGTATGTTTTAAAAAATAATGTAATTGAGATGCCTCGAAAATTCAAGTTGGAGGTATTTACTAGTTTTATTGAAAATGAATGTTCAGATGTTAATGTTAATAAATTGGTACCGGCTGTATGTTTGAGACAGCATTCCAATGTATTACTTCCATCTATTAGAATCGGTGTTGTTGAATCTTTGGAGTTAGTTGATGTTCAAGGAAAGAATCTTCCGCTGCATATCGAGCATAGGAGATTAACTCGATTCTTTTCTAGCCTAGAGCTACTTATAGAGACGGTGGTTCAAGCAAAAGTTAGTAGATTGTCGGATTTAAATTGCGAAATTGATGTCCTCGGGAGCATCATGTGTGCAATACAGAAAGTGAGATGTCACTTTGATACTGGTCAACTATATGGGAGACCAGACCTGCTATTTAGTTCAAAGTATGTGCTAGCTAAGATCGCTTGGGATTTATGCTCAGGAATGTCAGTTTCATACGCGCAGATATTAGTATTGAGCAGGAAAAAAGCATATTAATGCTGATTTTTTGAGTAGATTGTAAATGTTTGTCGTTAATCCTATTTAGAGCTTATTGTTTCCTAATAAAAATCTGTTGTATGAATCACATTAGTAATTATAAGTTCACTCTAGAACTGAGCATCCTAGTTTATTAATTGGTTTGTGAAGGATAATCAATTTTGTTATTTTACTCATTGCGTATTTTTATCATGTATAAATAATTTGGGCTTTACTAAGAAGTTGATTTAATAATTAATATTATTTATCCAGGCTAACTTAAATTGTGTATATGTCTCTTTAGTTACCATTTGCAGCTTTTTGAGAATAGTTAAAATTATTAAGAATAGTTAATCTTGTAGTATATATAACTGAAATCTTGAAGCAACAAAGAAAGAAAGAGTTATATTTTCTCGGAACCAGGTTTGCAAAATAACTCGCCATGCCATATTTGTTATAAAATTGTATAATATGATATGTAAATGTGAACCTGTCTTTGTATTAACAACAGGGCGGGTATTCGCCTCTGTATTTGTGTGTGGTGTCAAGATTGGTGAACTGTGTTCTCTTCCATCTGATTTTTCTTCCTGGTCATCAAAGCTAAACCACTCAGAAAAAATTTAGGGGGGAGGAGCTGTAACATCGTGGCCAGTACAGATTTTGAAATAACATTTTCAAGCACTGTGCTCACCGGAAATACCAAAGGCGATTAAAAGCCAAGCCGTCGCCGCCCAAACAAGGAAAAGTGCGCTTTAAGACCTCTCGTATTGTGAAGAGATTGACCAGTTCCCATCTACTTCTCAAAACTGAGATGAACGCCCGGAGAAGGAAAATGAGTGTGTATGGAATATTTCAGCATTTGACAGAAATAGTGTTCATCCGAAAAGGCATTTTTCTCGGAAGCTGAGGAGTGACCAAGCCGAGGTGGGGTGTTGGAAACGGGCGAAGAGGTAGTCACGTGACCTCCGCCTCAATATATATTGGAGGGATTTCAGCTCCTAAGTGACTTTTATACTGGAGGCTTTCAGACTTTGAGACAAGTGCGAAAGCGTATAGAAGTACGCAAGTTATTTAATATGTAACTTGGTTAGTTTGGTCGTCAGACCACTGAGAATTGCTGCGGTAATTCTATTACCTGCTATAGGCGCGAATAACATAGCTTGGAACAGTTATTTATTTCGAGATAGCAACTTGGAACTTTTTGAACTTCGGATAATCTGGGTAGATTTCCGAGTTAATTCATAACACCAGTAGTTATAACTGTGTGTAATTATTGCTTTTAGATAGCAATATCAAGTAATAACAAGTTCAAACTTGTATTTATGATTTGCGAGTTTGTCTACATTTGTAAATATTCAGAGCTTTATTTAATTTGAATTAAATGTTTTATTGTTATTACTCGAGTGTTTGATTGCTTGGGGAAACCAAGCTGGTGGCAGCGAACTCTACCATAAAGGTTATGGTTTATGGTTGAATCCCGCTTCTCCACCAAAAGCGTACAACACATCGCATGTGGGCTTGTGGTGTGCTGGTACACCATCATCTATGTCGCAGAAGTGATACTGTCTGATTTTCATTATTTTCCCTACATTATGTACAGATTATTATAATTCTCATATAAGTTTTTTCTATAAATTTAAAATATTTTATTCAAGTTATAATTGAAGTACTTCACTAACGTTGCAAACAGTATCATTAAAAAAATTATAGAAATTTTCTACATAAGACATAGAAGAATTGTTTTCATTAATCATATCATCCAAGACATCAAAAATCCTATTGCTCTTTAGATATTACATAATACACCAATTTCCGTGAATCTGCTCACGAATCAAATAATATGCACCACTATTGAAACTAGCGGTGCAAAATCATTGCACATACTTTCTCATATACGTTTCTCAGACTGCATTAGAGAGCGACATAAAAGAAGTCTATTAGGAGAGGGTTTTTTTTAACGTGTTGTCCTATATTTTGGTCGTTTTCATTTTACCTTATTTGAAAAGTTTATTGCTATTGAAATACTTTTAATAGCATTTATATAAAAGAATCTTTTATATGCAAATACTATTCTTTCGTTTTTGGGAGAGATAAGTTCAACAAGATTTATATTCTATTTCAATACATATTTATAAATAAACATAAAGATAATTAGGATATTATCAACGCAAAGCTAGCAGACCATCAAAATTCTTATTTAATTCAGTTAAAAATTAATAAATTAATTTCTTTGCAATTTGAAATTGTAAAATTATATTGAATAAAAATTAATCGGATCTACGATCAATTTCGGTTAAGTATGTGATAATGTTTGCTTTTATTTATTTTCTCTTATTTCGTAATGCTCGTTATCTATCTTATCTAAGAATTCTTTAAGTGTTTAAATATATTATTTACAATAATATAATTTATAATGATTGAATCTACTATAAAACAGGATTACAGAAGATTCAGGAAATATAAACAATAAAGATTTTTCATTTCACGTTACCTTCAAGACAAAATAAACACGTAACCAAGTTAACTCATTAAACAATATCTGTATTCATATAAAATAATCTCACGTATCAAATAATGTGCAGGAACATATAAATATGACACACAGCATCCACAACAACAACATCCGACAAAAGAAGCACTGTACACATCTGATACGTAAGCTTACGCAGCGGAAAGATTCAGCGTCACCAAGTGAGAGGTTACGAGTCGTCCTTGAAGGTCGTGTGGGTGGGAGGCTCGTTTTACCACAAGTAACAGGATGAAGACATACCTCTGTTCTCCATTTAAAAGTAACATATTAAAATGACACATCTACAAACATATACTCTTTGGAGTCACACAATTGGTAAACTTAAGACTACGCGCCATTATTATTCAAGTGTAAGTGTTAAGTACAAGAAAAAACGTATTATAAATAAAAATGTATACGTCAAAGTTATGAAATATAACTAACATTTTAGCCGGGCTCGAAGCCAATAAATCAACTTATTACTGTCTTTTATTTGAGATTTGAAAGTAAATTAATATTCATAATTTTATTTGAAGATATTTAACAATTTCTCAGTCTTATAAACATCGACAACGTTTTACGTGAATGTAATTTTCATAGAGGCAGACGTAGGTATATTTTCGTCCCTGGATTGAGTTTTCGGTGCTGTTCAGTGGTGTATTGCGGGGGGAAAGCAGTCGAACGACATTCCCTCACTTTTTTAAGGGAACGCGTTCCAGTGCAATTTTTTGAAACGCATACATTGTAAGTTTAATTTATTAGAACTGATTATGACCATGACTACAAAACAGTTCAGAAAGTTCAGAACATTTTAAAATTGTTCAATTAGTTGCGGTCTATAATCTATAGAAATCTATGAAAAGAAAATTAATGAAAATAACATTATCCGAATTACTTTATTGTTCGATCCATTTAAATTCCATTACAAAATTATAAAAGAATATTCCAAGAACGGCTTGGATCAGTTCCTTTTCTGTTATATTCACAAAACAAATACCTATTTATTAATTTTACGAACCAATGAAAGTTCATGTACACCCTCCACAATCATCCTTGAGATATTACTTAGAAAGACTTTTGGAAACAGATAAACCATTTCTGTGTGATTTCTGAGGTATTGAAAGAGCTAGTGATTCATAGCTATTTTTTTTTCAAACATTTTTTTGCGGAATGGTATCCATTCCTTGGTTTATTAATTACGCGCGATGAGCACAAGGCGCAAGCAAACAACATTAAATAATTGTTTGAATAAAAAATTAAAATCGGAAGACAATGAAAATCGAAAAGTATGCGAAACAAATACTAATACGAATACTCGTCCATCATCAATATCGAGACATGAAAGTTCTAGTGAAAGTGAAATAGTGAATGACGAATCTAGAGCTGAATCAGAAGTAATACAGAACTGGCCCTTTGTTTGGAAAAGATATTTATGGAGTGGGAAGAAAAAGAATATCCTTGGCTGACATGCAATGACGGGATGTTTGACATGCGCTAATATAAAATTTAGGACCTTCTAAAAGTCTGGGGGTTTCTCTATCAAAGGAATGGTACTCGATAATGGTTTCCTCTTATGGTAAAAATAGTTCGGAATTGAGTTCTTTGTGCAAACAAATCGTTCACCGTGTTTAGTACATCCCACATTGAAGCTGAAAAAGTTTTAAAATTATCAACTGAACCGATTGTACAGGCGTAAAAATTATCGACGAATTAAAGATTCTTGACCCACGAATGGCCTTCAGAAATC
The DNA here is from genome assembly GCA_002313205.1 of Laupala kohalensis. Lineage (NCBI taxonomy): Eukaryota > Metazoa > Arthropoda > Insecta > Orthoptera > Trigonidiidae > Laupala > Laupala kohalensis. Next base: position 370,677 of record NNCF01127510.1, on the reverse strand, counting down.
GATTTGCAATATGGAAAAGTTGAAATAGAATCATTGTGCAAACGCTTTGATATACCATTAAAAAATTCAAATGCACACCGAGATTATTTAGGTAATTTATCCATGTTTCATTTAAAGATTCCTATATACTAAATTTTAATACTTGAAGTATCGGTGTACCACTACTTTTTTTTTAGTAATACACCACTGGTCCTACTATGTATTTTATTATTCTCATATCTTTCATTTCATTTACCAAAAGTGTACTCTACCTCTGCTTTATCCATGTCAAATAATATTCAAGCTTCTAGAAATAGTAAACAAATATGTTAGTACAAGAGATGGAAATTATTCCTGTGCGTCTATACCAAACTTTCAAGCGAAATACCGCTAATGCGATTGTAATATATACTAATCACACTTTGTATACAAAATATTTAAGCAAAATCGTTGGGCCAGTTTTTGAAAAATATTCCAAAATGTACTTTGACTTCCATGTGGAGTGACCATTATGCTAAAGTAAAAAGAAAATTGAAACCACGTGCATCTGTCAGAAGTAAATTCTACCGTAAATAAGAAAAGTGAGAAAATATTATTGAAGAGTGTTTTATCATTTAAGCGACTTGTATGATCTGTTAATTTCGATTCACCCCCCAGGGGACTTACATCTAGTAAGTACGTGTTTGGCGAACACGGGGCCCCGAGCTGAGTCTGGCATTACTTCCACTTACTTGTGCCACGCTCCTTCCTTTCTCTTTCCTGATCTCCCTTGGTCACCTCTTGTTCTTTTCGATCCCGACGCCATTACTGCTAGGGTATCTTTCATTTTCCTGCCTCGCCCCAGGGGACTAACATCTAGTAAGTACGTGTTTGGCAAACACGGGGCCCCGAGCTGAGTCTGGCATTGCTTCCACTTGCTTGTGCCATGCTCCTTCCTTTCTCTTTTCTGACNAAAAAAAAAAAAAAAAAAAAAAAAATTCGATTCAAATTCACGAAAAAAATAAAAAACCGAAAATCACCATTTTTTAGAATACTTAACAATACAAAACGCAAGAAAAGTTAAAAACGTGATTAATAATGATATATTATCAATGAATATCTATACACAAAGGGACAATGTAATTTGGCTTTGGACCTTATCCTGGGGTACCCTTTTTGAAATTTCAAAGGACACTTGATAAAGGTTATAGCTATGAAAATGCGAAGTATAGTTGTTATTAATGAATTACAAGAACAGAAAAACAATTAAAATTGGCTGCGAATCAGTAGATGTGAATCTGCATTCTCATGACTGTACTAATATGTCAATGTACCGGAGTTCAATTGCGTTACGTGAGGCGGAGAATCCACTGAACGAATTATGTACTTGACCGCAGTATAAGAAAAATTATATAAAAGCTGTGAAGAACATTGCTTTCAAGTACATAACCAAAAAGTGAAATGAAATGTAAATTAACAAAAGAGAAAATTACTATCACGAAAGTAGAAAAGTATGGAAACTAACATATGAATTTGGAATATTATATAAGATCTCCGGGCAACACCGGACATAATTTTCATATTTTATTTCAGCAGCTGTTAAGTAATAAAACTTTATTAAGGAGTAAGTGCCTAAGCAAAGCTTGTACCTTACTCCTTTGTCATTAAATGTTTAGAGGTTAGTCGCCAAAAGGTCTAAAGGATTATGTACTTGGCTATATAAATGTTTTCGCCGAAAGTACAGTTGTCTTTTGCTGTTTGAGCCGATTTAGCACCACTTAGCCGTGATGCGATGACCTTGTCATCGCACCATGTTGCCCGTTCCTAGCCACGAGGAGGTGGGTGTTTTCCACTATCTAGCGCTTCGTCGGAAAGAAAAAGTTCACATCAGCTCAAATTTACGCAGTGACTGACATTAATGTGAAATAAATATTACAAGAAACGTTTTCGGAGTTATTTTAAGTGTATGTTAAGTTAAAAAAAGGGGAATAGTATATACTATAAGAGTTAAGTGGATTTAAAGTAAATGCATGTAAAAAGTAAGGTAAAAGTAAAAATACAAAAAGTAAAAAGTATAAAGTAAAAAAGTAGAAGCAACACCGGACAAAATGAACAAAAATAATCCTAACCTGCTGATTGGTATTGTAATGACAGAATATCCAGTAATAATGAAAATTTTAGAAAAGTTGACGCCGTCAAGTTTCTCCTTTATGTGAGGAAAACCAAGGTAAATATGATTATCTTATTATTACTATTGTGGGCCTAGTATAACAAATAACTAAGCGTCTTATTTTCTAAGGATTATACACGAATAACAATATGACATAAGTATTGTTGGAGACTTGGGAGACTTTTACCACGGGCGTCTTGAATAATAATATTTCCCGAACCTTTGTGCTGTGGTGATTTAAATAGAAGAATAATTCAAAAACAATAATAATGTTTCAATAATATGACATAATAAATGAAACTAAGTTTGTACTTTATACCTTATAACGATAGATTCTTTGTAGATTAATGTATCTATAACATTTATCTAAATTTTAACACATAAACTTCGAAACAATTTTCTTAAATAATGGTTAAAATGTTAGTGTATTAAAATCTGTAGTATGTATCCCTCCTTTCATGAGTGTTCTCCGATATTGCCTAGTTCACTTATGTGGTAATCTAACGTACAACACAAACTACCTCTTGCATGCAGCATAATTTTGAATATGGAAGTTAACTACGAAATGTGAAATGTGTTAAAAGATTTTGTTTTTTATGTAGTTCAGTACCATGAGCTATGTTATTGATCGTGTACTGGAAGGGGCTTCATCGATATAACTTGTACCTACCGCATTAATTTTGCTATTTAATCTATGATGGAAAATAAAGGTAAATGTCAAAAATGAAATTGAGAGTACACAAAATCAGTAAATAACTTTTATATAAAAAGAGTTCCCATACACCGATTTTTGTACTCCATTATATTAATACACGGAAGTATTTTTTTCATTTCATCAGCTCCTGCAAGCAAAAAATCAAAATATATAGTTTTACTGATTTTTCTATTCTAGGCATGAAAACTTTCAAATCGTTATATTGTAGTGTCCGTATTGTAATTCGTATTTAAATGGACCATAGAAAATAAATGGAGAGGAACCTCCATTTATTGTAGTTGTACCCAGACACCGAATAAGAAGAAGAAGAAAACATTTAAACTGAAATGTGTGGGAAACGTGTCAACTCAGAATTCGGTACCTTGTAATCAAGTGTTTGCATCAGTTCAATGTTCAAAGAAATGATTGGAGACTTAAGGGTTCGAATTGTTGATTTCTTAAGAAGCATACCAACATATTTAAACTACCAATAAAAACAATTCTACAGAGTAAATATAATTACGTTAAACAGTAGTCTAGAAGGAAAATCAGTCAGTTAAGACAATTTAAACGCAAATAAAATCATTATTATTTTACTATCATCGAATATTTCCTTCCAATAAAGTTCATTGGTAGTCATTGCTGTGTTAGTCGTATGTGGGCTGGTGCAGACTTTAAATTAGACAGAAAACATCATGAAACTGTACATGGTGATAACTTTTAGTTTATCAAAACAAACTAAGAATTTATGCAGTTTACGGAGACTTACGAATTCTCCGCAGCAGCATCGTGCATTTAATCCTTTGCATCTTGAAATCCAAAGGAATTTGTCATAAAAGCTTCATCATAATGTACTGAATCTTCCGACTTGGATCGTCTTGTACATTGCGCGCATGCTTTTAATCCTGAAAAAGACCCCAGTAGGATCACCTACACTACGAAGAGTAGTTCCATATAGAGACCTTAATCAAGAGAGAACCGCCAAGGAAGGAAATATAGTGCGAAATTTCTCATTCATCCGGGAAATACAACGCGCAGTTTCTCATAATAGTGTCAATCTAGTTGTCACATGATTGTATCGTGTCTCTATTCCTTTCTCTCGTCTCCACCAATATATATGAGGCAAACGTCGAATAACAGCTGACGCCTAAGGGAATGTGAGAATTTGTGTGTTGTTTATATTAGCTGTTATGATAAATTACATGTTCTTAAGTTGCAGACTCAGTTGACGGTTCTCTCTGGAATTAAGGGCTCTAGCTCCATGATGCGAGGCCCTGGGGATCGAACTGATGGTTCGCTGATAGTTCGAGGATGCGCCACGCAAGGCGTGAACTGCAGCGAGTTTCTCGAGATTGGTTATAGCTCATAATAGCCCATATTTTCCATCAAGGATGCTTTATTTAAAGTTGAAACGTTGATGAAAGTAATTTCCCTCGAAAGGACAATTAAATATATGGTACGAGTATGAGTAACAGTGGCGGCGATTAGGAGGGGCGTGGGACGCGTTTTTAGGGAAGGACTCAAATTTCATTTTAAAAGTATTGTAATAGTAATGGTGTCACCGGGACTTTTTATTATCCAAGATCCTTCTTCAAGTTCACTTGGAAATTGAGTCTACTCTAATATGCTTTTCCAAAATTGTCGCATTTCTTCATTTGGACCAGCATACTATATACACGTAATAGTACATAGTATGCCAAATGAAAAAGCATATCAGCAAAATATAAAAATCACGTTCAAATATTTTTGCTTCCAGTAAAATAATTGTAATATTCCAATATTAAGCAAAAGATAATGTGTTAGAAGAACAAAAAATATAGTAATTACTACCCAAAACTTACTGGATAGTTTCAGATTCACGGTGGCTTTACTGTCGGTCCAACCGTATCGATTGCCTGAGACTCTGTGGTGCGAAGGGCACACAAGAGGAGTTTTCTAAAAATAAAAAAATATTTTCATTAGTTTTAATTGTAATCCCTCAAAAATTTGTTTAAAACATAATTTTTAAAAGTATTTTGCGAAATCTATAAATTTCATAACTACTGTTCCGACGAACCTCTGTTGTAACTATCTGACGAAAACTGTACAAATTAACTGACTGACAAAAATTCCTTCAAATGTTTTCTCACACAATTATCATTCTCAATATTTTATGGAATTACATTACAACTTTACTTTTTTTATGTCAATATTTAGTAATTATTATTATTATTATTATTAGCATAATTGTTTAAATTCATTTTTCCAAATACTAATTTTTCAACTTTTGATACAAATGGATTCGTCTAATCGCCACACCCTCCTCCCGTTGTAAAATATTCCTTTCAAAGAGTACAATTTCTCAAATACGCCTGATGTAAAACCTGTATTGGCACAAAATTTATACATGATTATGAATTAGAATAAACTTTTCAAACAATTTAAATTGAGATCCAAGAATTGACAATAATGCAATATCCCGTAAATATAGCAACGCCACTATAAACGCTAATAAACACATAGCTGTGATACTCTTTATAAATTCTGTTAATATATTTGTTTTACTGTACATAAATAATAAATTAAGTTCAAATCACCGTATAATATGGAAGCAAAATAGCCGATTTCAACCAACTTAAGATATAAAACACCCAAATCAATAGCGTTTTATAAAACTTCCTTTCATATCTAAGGAATATCATCTCCACTTCAAAAAAAAAAAAAAAAAAACTCACGTAAAAATATTAGGAAAAATTTCCTGGCACATCTCTTGAAATTTCTGAACTTTACTCTCTTCGGAACATTATCAGCAGTACCCTCCTCATAGTCTCCCTTCTCATCCCCCTGACCTCTATGACCATAACCTCCTTCAAAGGAATGTAGCACACTTCCATCAAAGTCGCGGTCACAGTTACGTCTGCTTTTTCAACCTCTTCCTTTACTTTTTCCTCTCCTTCGTCAGCAAAACATCCAATCAAGGAAATTAGCTTACTCCCATTATCAACGACATCGTTCTCATCTGTGTCGCCAGTGGTGTCTGCTTTTGCAGTCTCTTCCTTTACCTTAATTAAAGTATTTAATTGAATACATTAATAGCAGAAAGTCGACCTTCTTTCACTGCGTCTAGAAACAAACGAGCGCATTTATTGATTTGTTTACATTGGAAACCAAACTGTGTATCACATACTGGCGCCATAGAATGGCAAGAAAACAAAAATAATGACAGTAAATAACATAAATAATGAAGAGTCATAACAGTAAATAATAAAAAGTCATTTTCTTTAACACTTTCCCTTGTTAATTGGTTATTGTTTACTTTTTAAAAGTGTCCCATTTGATCACACAACTTCAGAAGACTTGACTTCATTAAAGGTTTTGTTAAGATGTCAGAAACTTTTATTTCAGGCGACACCTGTGCAACATTCAGTTTTCCTTCTAGTACCTTCTCCTGTACAAAGAAATGCTTAATTTCAATGTGTTTAGTCCGTTTATGATATTCAGGGTTTTTGTGACGGCTTTACAGCTTCCCTATTATCCACTCTAAGTGTATGTTCTTCCTTTAATCTTACTACACTCTGCAACAATATATGGAGCCACATTACATCTTTGGCTGCCTCTGATGCTACTATGATTTCAGCTTCGGTAGTTGAGGTGGCAACAAAGGTTCGCCTTTGTTTGGCTGCGCGAAGTGATAGCTCCTCCAGCATAAATCATCACATATCCAGACGTTGATCAGCCCGTTTCTGTACATCCACCAAAATCCGAATCCTATCACACTGAAGTACACCTCTTTTATCTGTTTCACGATATGTGATTCCATAGCTAAGCAGTTATATAGCGAAATACTCTTTTCACTCGCACTATATCTTCTGCAGAAGGGTTTTCGAGTGATCTTGACAGAAATCCTACAATGTAGGGTAGATTTGGCCTAGTTCCCACCATGAGGTACATACGGACACCAACAGCTTGTCTGTACGGAAAATCAGAGATCTTGACATCAGACTCTTACAATCCGGAATCCTAGAACATAGGGGTTGACACTGGTTTGCATTCTTCAAATCCAAAGCGCTGAAGAATTTTTCTGGCATATCCTTTTTGACTGGCTGTTATCTATATGACGTTCAATTTCAAGTCTTATAAAACAGGATACCTTGCAACAGTAACTTTGAATTTAGTTTTCAACTCTTTTATGAATATTTCAAAATTCAGTTGGTCAGTTGCAGCATTCAGACTATCAATTTACAACACATATTAGCAATTACTGCCCTTTCTTTCACGAATGTAAAGGCATGAGTCAGCTTCACTTACTTTAAAACCATGATCTGTTAGGAATTTACCAAAACACTTGTTCCAACGGTGAGGTGATTTTTTAGGCTACGCTTGAGTCTGCATACTCTTTCTGTACCATCCTTGAAACCTTCTGGCTGTTGCATAAATTTAGTTTCTTCCAGATCTCCATAAAGGAATGTTGTTGATACGTCCAATTGTGTTAAATGCATTCTTTCCTCTGTGGCGATGCTTAATGCTGCACGTATTGCACACAATTTTGCTACTGGACTATATGGTTCACTATAGACGATCCCTTGACGTTAATTGAAGCCCTTGACAACGAGATGCTTTATATTTATTAATGCTTCCATCAGGATTTCTTTTGAGCCTATAAACCCACTTACAGGGTATTGCTCTAGCTCCAACTGGTGAGTCAGTCAGCTCCCAAGTTTGATTTTCATTTAACGAACTCATTTCCTTTTCATGACATTCTTCCAGTTTTCGCTGTCTTAGGCGTTAACAGCTTCTTTGTATGTTTCAGGATTATCATTGTCATTTCCATATGACTGTTCTTCCATAATATGATCCAGGAAACGCTTGGGTCTTTGCAGTAGGAAACGGTATCTTAGTTGTTGTTCTGGTGTTGGCGCAGCAGCATCTTCTTTACTGTCTATCTCATTTTCATTATTTTGTTCAGAAGTTGCTTCTCCATAATTTCCCTGATTTGACTCTTCTATTCTGTTTTGTAATTGTAATTCTGTGTATTCATCATATTCTCTGTTTTTTTCTTGAAAGGTGACATCTCTAGACAGAATTTCACGATGTTTTTTCTTTAAATAAATTCTGTAGCGCTCATCTCCATCGTAGCCTAAAAGATAGCCTTTAACAGCTTTCTTGTCCATCTTTCTTCTTTTTTGAGTCGGGATTTGAACATAACATGTAGATCCTATTACACGTAAGTGTTGGATCCGTGGTTTCCATTGAAACCAAAGCTCATAAGGACTTGCTTCTTCTATTGACGACTTGCCCGTCCTATGGAGTATGTATATGGTCGTGCTAATTAGTTCAGCAGTATGTACATCTGTCACTCCCTTGGGTGAAACTGGTTCAATATCTGCCTTGAATAATGTACCGTGTACACTCCGAGATCCATAAAGCACTGCCTCACCACTGACGTTTAACCAGTACTCTGTGGGAGTTGACACAAATTCACTATTTTGATTTCTGACTTGTGCTGCGCGGACAGAAAATATATTTCGACTAATTTGTGGAACTAATTTTTGATACCATACATCTTTCAGAAAAACTTCTCGACATTTTCCGTAAATTGTTGTTTTGACTTTAATAGAACCTTTCCCTACTGCATCCAATATTTCATTTTCAGCAGCTTTAATGCCATAAGGATAGTTAAATTTTATGTAATCAACATAATACCTATAACAGTTTGTGACATGACTTTTTGCTCCATTGTCGATCCTATATGCCGTTGAACTGGTCTCTGCAGCACAAGCTTCCTCGCAAATAGACATCAATGCGATATTTGTGGATATTGCATTTGACTGTGTGTTAACAGATTGTATCCTTGAGGATCTTCCATCAGCAATCCACTTTCTACAATCTTTTACCCAGTGATTACAGTAATTGCAACTATCTCCTTTTCTTGCTTTCGACTTATTTTTGCCATCTTGCTTTCGCCTTTCTGACATTGCCACTACCAGTGCTTCCTGAAATTTGATACCGTCTTCAGCTTTTGTGAAGTTCCTTTCAGACATGCAGTTATGCACTGTTAATTCTTCAAAGGACTGTTATCATCCTTTGCCATTAGCATCCAACTATATTAGTAAGTTTCAAATTGATTTGGAAAAATATGCAAAACTTTACAAACTAACATTAAATCAGGCAATTTACTTTCTTTTCTAGCCTAAAGGTCGTTATTTAAATCGTTCCAGAGACTTTTTAGCTTCGCTATATGTAGAAATCTCTTAAATTTTGGTGAACTTCACCGCCAGGTAACAGATTAATTATGTTAAGTTGAATGAAAAATGAACAGAGATTCGAACTCGGGTCCTTGAGCTTTGCGCGCTCATGCGCTTTCCAACTGCGCCATCCCGTTCGCCTCTCGGCCCCGTCTTCCATTTTCATTCAACTTGCGAACTTGGAAGAGCGCATGAGCGTGCTGAGCTCAAGGTCCCGAGTTCGAATCTCGGTCCCGTCTCTCATTTTCATTCAGCATAACATAATTAATTCACAATATGTGTATACACATCACATACTTGGATCCAGGTGACTGCAAAAAAATCTGTGCATATTTTAAACAACTGGTCTTTTGAAGTTACCTCAAACTGTTGTTTTACAGATTCCCCAGTTTCATAGGTTGTTGCTTTATCCATAATTTTTTGATATACCGCATCGGTGACCGCGATTGCTATAATTGACTTAGCGTAGCTATTAGCTTTTTGATAAAAAACGCAGCGTTCTTTATGCTGTTATCTTTCTGATTCCTGTGATGAGGCATCATTGGGTTCTGTTTTCTTTTTCAATTTGCCGTCGATTACCTCAGTTGCACCTCCTTGATAATTTAAAAAAATCACGTACTTTTCATTTCCACATCGGCCAATCAGCTTCTCCGATCAATGGCTTGATATGCCGACTAAAGTCCATGTTTTGATTTTATTGAACAGTTCAGTTTTAGATCGCTTTATGGGATAATCGGCGATGTATATCTTAGCTAAGACTACTACCATTCGTTTAGTTTTTTTTTAAGAGCACCCACGCTTTCCTCCCGCCTTGCTAAACCTTCACGCGACGAAAGTTGCCTCCAAGAATAAAATACGTCTGCTGTATCCGCCTTCAAATATCTTAAACGCATTTTTAAGCTCGTGCTGGTACACATAACCAATTCGAGTATTTAACTGAATACATTAATAGCAGAGAGACGACCTACTTTCACTGCATCTAGAAACTAACGAGCACATTTATTGATTTGTTTACATTGGAAACAAAAGAGACTGTATATGACATACTGGCGCCATAGAATGGCAAGAAAACAAAAAACAATGTCAACAGTAAATAATAAAAAGTCATTTTCTTTCACAACCTTTCCCTTTCCTTCGTCAGCATAACATCCATTTAAGGAAATTAGCTTATTTCCATCATCGTCTCCGACATAGTTCTAATCTGTGTAGCCAGTTACTTCTGGTTTTTCAGCCTCTTCCTTTACCTTTCCCTCTCCTTCGTCAGTATAACAGCAAATTAAGGAAATAACCTTACTCCCTTTACTGTCGCCTACTCGTTCTTATCTTCTTCCTCAGTTATGTCTTCTTCTTCAACCTCTTCTTTTACCTTTCTCTCATCTTCGTAAACATAACATCCAATTACGGAAATACGTTTACTCCCATCATTGTCGCGTACATCGTTCTCATCTGTGTCGCCAGTTACGTCTTCTTATTCAACCTCTTCCTTTACTTTTTTTTCTGCTTCGTCAGTATATTATCCAATTAAGGAAATTAGCTTCCTCCCTTCATCACCGCGTACAGCGTTCTCATCTACGTCGTTAGTTTCATTTCCCGCTTTTCGCTCTTTATCGCCAATGTCAAACATTGCCTCTTCTTCAATGGCATCATACTTTTTCTCTTCACCTTTTTCCTTTTGTCGGCTTTTCTTTATTTCTTTACTAATGGTTTTGTAAAATGTTGTTGGTCCTTTGGAGGTAATTTTTTTTTTATAGTCATCGTGTAAATCTTTTGCTATCTTTATTGTAGCAATATTTTATGTCACGTCGTTACTTCATTGTGTGGGTTGGCTTTTTATGGAATCTTTGCATTTTTTCACTGTTCCTCATTTAGGTTGATGCGATTTTTTCCTTAAATCTGATATGTAGATAATTTTTTTATATACAAATTTTGAATAGAAGTGACAAATTTGAAGGAAATCATTTAATACTTTGTCTACCAGGGAAGGATGATCTCAATGTCCGTGTAGATTATGCAATATGGAGTAAATTAAACAATGTCATCGAGAGATTACAACTTCTGAATATTTTCCGTAAAAACAAATTGAGGTAATGTAATCCGTGGTGAATATCATAACGCATGTTAAAATAATCTTTAAAAATTGAAAAGTTTTTAAGGTAATGAAAAATAGATATGAAAACACATAAAAGTTACTCACAAATTAGACCGAACAATTTGTGGGTCACTTTTATGTTTCTTTTCTAAATTTCACAATCTTTATAAATTTGTCATTAATATTTAATTCTTTAATTTAGTCCTTTAGTGTATTTTCATATTGTTTCATCTACCAGCCTTACACCGTCTTTGAGCTCTTCGACTACTTGTCTTCACTTCTTCACTTCTTCACTTCTTCACTTCTTCACTTCTTCACTTCTTGACTTCTTTACTTCTTCACTTCTTCACTTCTTCACTTCTTTACTTCTTCACTTCTTCACTTCTTCACTTCTTCACTTCTTTATTCCACACATAAACCCACGAGATCGTACTAGCGGCGAATGACTATAGAAAACTCAAGAATTCGTAAAGTCTACTACGGAACAATTGATTGTTATCTTGACGCTGAATCACAAATAATAATAGTGGCGATATCTTGAGTGATCAACTCACTTACTGTTATATGCAAAGAAAAAAAGAATTATTAAAGAATACTTGATATTTCGACGGGATGTTTGATTTCTATTTTGTAAATGTTCACTAAGAAAGGACGGCTTCCATTTTTCGTTTTGTCAGGGATGACTTAATTTGAAATGAATTTTATTTTCTAATTATTTCACGAAGTAAAAAATCTGGTAACGTATGAAAATACACTTTCATTTCTTGTTTTACTGTATTATAACGAAGGATAAATTGGATCATAATAAAAAACCGTGTTGACTAGTATAATTGTGTCTTTTCTTTCTAATCGCTCAGTGCTTCATGTACACGTAGAATATAATAATAGATTTAGTGTCAAGGAAGCAGTTACGGACTGTGTATGACGACGTGGAGGACAATAAACTAATTTGCTCTCCGGGAGCAAGCAAGAGACCAACCCATTAATTTCGTCCAAGAGCCCTAATCAGAGGCGAATTTAACACTTCAGCAGATTAAGAGAAGAGTAACAATAGTTCGTTACGTGTAATAATTATAAGAGAATATGGAATATTTGTATTCGTGGAAAATATCGATCGCGAATTTTTTGAGAATATCTGTTCTGGGTGTCCCAGACTCTTAAATATCGATTTTAGAACAAAGTACATCAAAGCGAAACTTAATGCGTGAATCTGTTTCTAATAATACTAAATTGCTGAAAGTTTCTTTGCGGAAAGGAATTCCAAGTGGTAACACATTGTTTTCTAAATAGTATTAATGAAATTTGAACTCAGTGTATATTAATGTAACAATGCACCAAAAATCGCAACGTTGTTTCAAACAGTTTTTGATAAATAAATATTTGTTGAAAACTGTTTTACTTGGTCACATTTTGAAAGAGTGAATTTTTACTAGAGCAGTATAATTTTTTAGACTTAACCCGGTACTTTATTTTCTGATTCAAAGTAGCAAGTGGGTATCGATATTTTGGGCTATACTTTGAACCGATCTTATTCGTATACAAACATAATTTAAAAAAAAAAAATTATTCACAAGTACCGTTGGAGGTAGATTGCAGTGGTACTCATCCACTAATAAATACTTATTACGATACACCCTTAAAATGTATCATTACTATTATTCCGATACCAAATAAATTTAGTACCGCTACATTTCATGTGGTTACAAAGTGAGTACTCGGTCGGTACTTGGAACTCTATCATAGTCTCTACCTTTGAGAGTTGATTGCGTCTGAGACCATAAATCAGTTTGAGACCACAGTGGTGAGATATTCATATTTTTGCAAAATACTACACACAGTTCCTCATAGTGCTGCCAATCGGACACATGATTGTGTCGTGTCCTCCATTTCTCCCTATTACGAGGCGAGGGGCTCTGACAATTCGTGCGTAGTAAATATTGCTGTTATGAGTAATTACGTGATATTAAGTTGCGGACACCAAAGTGAAAATGTCAAATACCTTGGTATGACTCTCGACAGACACCTCACCTAGAAGGCACCTGAATATCACGAAAAAAAGAAAAAAGATAGCAATTGGCTGCTAAGCAGAAGTTCTACTTGGTCCCCAAAACAACAAGGTGCAATATCGTGTAAGCCGCGGAATCCCTTTCGAGATCTCTTTAAAACTACTATCCTTGGTGAAACACATTTTGGGATAGAAATGAATTATCGTTGAGGTACATCATTTTAATACTTTTTCCCATTTTACTTTTTCCGTGTGTCCTAATTGGGGCATTCCACATGAAATCATACACCTAAGTCATTTAATTTCAATAACGGTTTGTCTACTTACTTTATCTACAAAAAATGTAAACTGGGCAATATCTCATTAAAATATCGATTGTCTTATTACTTAAACATTTTATGAAGGAATATTCTTAATTAAATACTAATTGATGTGTTTTGTTACACACATATTATATATATATATATATATATATATATATATATACACACATTTGATTCTCTTTAATGTGAAAATTTATTTGATTGTTTTCTATCAAACGATTTTTCATACAACGAAAAGCGTTATATATATTTATCAACCATTTTTACTTACTTGGACAAATTTATTTTTCTATTATTATTTTCAAATGAACGGTCTCTTGAGTGAGAATTGAACTCGAATAAGTCCATATGAGGCTCAAAGCTATTATAAAAATCTTCTCTCTTATATTTGATACACGTATGATCTTTATCTATATAAAAAGGAAAGTGCAAGAGGAATCACATAAAATGTGCGAGAAAAACAAAAGCCAATCCCGACCGGGACCTTCGTCATCAAATGAAAAGGTATTAAAACATCAAATCATAAAAAAAGTATAAAACGCTTACATCAAGGGATGAAGGAGATAAAGATTGTTTATGCATTTATTGCTTTGAACCTAACGCCAAATCTAAGGCAAAAGAATAGTGGGTGCGGTGCGTGAAATGCACGAAATGGGCGCATGAAAACTGCATTATAAAGGGATGTTACATTTTTTGTTTGCCTTTATTATGATTCAGACAATGACTACATTTGTTTAAAAAAATCTGTCTTTGTAAAATTCCTAAGTGGCATTTCTTTTCTATATCGAATTACTTTCTCTATATACCATTATTATGCCTTTTTAGTTTACAGTAAAAAAATACGTAAAGCAAGATTTATTACCTATGCTTTGTCATTTAAAGTATAGTTGGAAAATTTGCCCTTGTACATTTTTGGTAGGATGGTAAACTTGCCCCGCAAACGGGGCACATTTTCCAACTTAACATGATCAGATTTAACCATTTGCTGTCAAAAACTAATTTACTTTTTTGAAACAATTATTTTGCTACTTTGTACATATAGGTATAGGAAGTACACTGATATCCTGTTTACTTCAAAATAGATTAAAAAAAATACAAAAATTAAATTATTAAAAATTTGAAAAACTTGCCCCGGTCTCCCCTATATGACAAAAGTAATAAGTTATAACTAAGTTATTCTTTTTCGGACTCAAAGTTGCTAGATGAACTTATTACTGTCTTTTATTTGAAATTTGAAAGTTAAATAAATATTTAGAATATTATTTCTAAACATATTGCGACATCTGAGTCTCAAATATTTTAAAAGTGTTTTGTAAATGTAATTTCGTTGTAGACAGAAATTGATGTATTTTCGTAACTGCAGTGCGTTTGCTGTCCTCCTATGTATTTTACCATTATCATATCTTTCATTGCAGTTTACGAAAAGTGTATTCTACGTCTGCTTGGTCCATTTACACAGCAAAATATTGTTCAAGCTTCTTGAAACAGTACACTAATGTGTAAGTGTAGCAGAGGGAAATTATTTTACTGCGTCTGTACCAAACTTCAAAGTGAAACACCTCTAATGCGAATGTAATGCATACTAATTGTACTTCCGGTACAGAAAATTTAAGCAAAATCGTTGGAGCTGTTTTTGAGGATCATTCGAAAGAGTACTTTGACCTTCATATAACCCTTTGTCTTAAAGTAAAAACAAAATTCGAGAACAAGTAAATTCTACCGCAAATACCAAAATGCGAATTAAATTCATCCATCCACTTACTCAAATAGTTGCGCACAGACGGACGGACGTTATGCCAAAAACAAGGTGTGTATGTATATCTCGCTTTCGAATTTTTTCACGAATACAATGCTTTCTATATTCTACGAAAAAAGAGAAAGTAAAAAATGTATTTTATCAAAACAACATCAGTGTCGAACGCACTCCTTTCGAGGAAGAAAGAAAGAGAAACAGTCGTGCTGCATGACGTCTGGAATTAATTATCGAACTAAAAACTACAAAATAACCTCGAGTAGAATAATTTTTCTGAATAATGAAATAATAGTAACTGTTATTTTGAAGTTTAACTCGAAATTAAGAAATAAGTTACGTAAAAAATAACAAATCACAAATTTATTATTACAAATTAATGTTAGAGGACAATGATAAAACTAATAAGAAAATAATTTTATTATTTTTCCGGAGGAATAGTTCTAAATGATGTTTATTTTGTATGGTTACTAGAGAGTTTTATTATATTCAGATTCATTTCTAATAAATATTTAATTATGCTTATTTTTTCAAACGTACATTCGAATTTCTCATTGGATATTTATTTGCTGTCTGTTTGGTTTTCTCTGTTTGGTTTTCTCTGTTTGGTTTTCTGATGGGAAATAATATTGCACACATTCAACATTTGAAGCTCATTAACGTTTTGTAACAAATTAAAGTTAATTTGAAGTGGTATTTTATTATAGGTGTACACAAAATAAATACATAAAAATACAAATATTTTTATATCAAATTCGGTAAATATTACAGTAGAGATTTCATGACATGATCATGTGATATGGTTATGCGTGATGAAGATTCTCTGATACTATCCTCATCCGATTATTTAAAATTCAGATCACTGAAAGTTATGAATTAATTTGAATTAATGCCCTCGGTGAGGCTGTTGTTGTATACTGTAATATTTTGAATTGGTTTTAATAATGAATGATTGTTTAAATTAAGATTTCATTGGAAAAGTGGGAGAGTATACTTTTCTTTACTACGAGTGGATATTATTCTCATTTGAGAAACTCTAATTCCAACCGAATCGTTTTATGGGATGCAAAGTAATTTGAGAAGGTACTTACGAATATATAAATGAGTGACACGAAAGGGTGTCTGTCTGCTACTTAATCACGAATTAACCACTGAATTGATAGAGTTGAAATTCAGCAAGGATATAGTTAAGATGTTCAGAATGAACATAGGCTCTTCATTATTTTAAAAGTTAGAAGGGTAAAGAGAAAGATAGAAAATGATTTTGACCATAAATGTCGAAGAAATCGAAAAAAAGAGGGTTCGCAAAAAACAACGCCAGGTAATCAGCTAGTTGTTTATAATTTTGTCCTGATCGAAGTTTTCAAAAGATTTATTTGGTGACCTACTTCGTAGCTTCTGGAGACAGCTGTTATTCTCTGCAATTTTTTTTTCTGTTCTGATCCATAAAATAAGTTTAATATGAGGATTAATGTTTTGAGTGAGAACAATGTGTGTTAATTACTGTATTCTTTCTAGTTGGTAGAATATTTTTCTTTCGAGCTAGTCTAATCCTTTTCCGCTTGGAATAGCAGTTAGGAAACAGCAGTTTTATACTCCATATTGTTGCTCAAGAGTAAAGCTAATCAAATCTAAGTCACAGCATCTAACCCATGAATTTTCTTTAGTATTTTTTTAGAGGTTTGAAGTTTATATAAAAATCTTCCTGTACTCCTTTTACACGGCAGACAAAACATTAGAAATTTATAATATTATTTATACTTATTAGCTTTGCATAAATGCTGAACTATATATTAAATCCAAAATCAGTTTGAACAAGCACTTAAAATTGCAAGACACAAAGCGATAATAATAAACTACGTAGGAAACATTTGTGTAATTGCAAATAGAATATTCCTAAGACATCTGGATAAAAATTTGATCCCAGTAAATTGTAAAAAACAACAACAAATGGAGTAGATTTGAAGCCTACACATTTTTGTTTTCAATAGTTTATTTCTAACTCTTCGCAACCTTGGCGCAGATTGATACATTATCTACCAAGCTCCATCCTGGACCGGACTTTTCTCCGATTTGCCTCCGGGTAGTGGCGGATTTTCCATGGCGTGAATGTTATAAATTTTTTATTATTTATCTTGAATTTGTATTAAACATATCTTCAACCAAATAATTTTGGAATAATAAGCGGATAACAGAACTTATTCATTAAATAACTTCTTTTATAAATATTAAATACATCTCTACGCTTGGACCATTGATCTAAATTGATAGTTTATCCTTGCTTGTTTCCGGAGAGTAACATAGTTTATTATCCCCCATGTGGTCACATACACAGTTTGCAAACTGATTTTTTGAAAATAACGTTTATTATTTTTATTCATTTATTTACACACTGCCAAAAAAATAATGATTGCGCTTTAGCTTGAAAACCTTAGTTAGAAACTTGAAAAGACTAACATTTAAACACAACTGAAATTTCAGTAGGGTAACTGGTCACGAGCACTAATCATCTTGATAATCTTGTTCAACACTTCGATGGCCATTCGCCATTTTGTCTTGATATATTTTCCCTAGAAAAGATAAAAATATATTTAGCATTTTACTATATCTTTCGGTTGAAATAAATTTAGAACAGATGGTAAACACTCATCGGATCAATTGAAATTACAACTTTGTCATAATTTAGTCCTCAATCATGAAATATTTACTATTGAGTTTCTTTCTATGCAGAAATAACGTTACCGTTATGTATGTGACATTAATTTATGACACAGAATCGAAATTATATGCCACAAAAAATAATATCACCAAAAACAATTAACAGAACCATTACGAGTTCAACGTGTTTCTACATCTTTTCTCGCACGTTTTACAGTCGATTTTTTGGTAGAGGTTTCATAGTAAAAAGGGATGTTTTATTGGGTTGTTTACCCAACGTAGAACAAGAATATCTATTCTTTTTGTATTTTGGTTAGTAAATTTTTGAAGCGATTTATCTCATGATTCATTTCGATATCAAATTAACCATTCTCTAAATTTTTCCGTGAAGAAATGATAGATCAGTAATTGGAGCTGTTTTGAGGTTTCTGCACATTCTTATTAGATTTCAGTTATGTGAATAGAGAGAATTAAAACAATATTTTAAAAAAATAGTTCCTTATTTAAACAAGATTTTGTATTTAGTAAATACTTATTTAGGTTTGAATGTCTTTCTCTTGACATATATTAATTTTCTTATTATTATTTTGATACATTATTTTTTTGGCTTAATATTGCAAGTATTGTTGATTTACAATACAAAAATTAATCTCTCGGAAATGTATACAGTTCCGAATTATTTTAATATGCATATTGTTGGTAATACGTTATACAAACATTACATATTAGCGATACATATTTTGTTATTCCTAAAATGTTTAGCAATGTAAAAATGGAATCAATAGAATTTTCAACTTCCCATTCGCTTGTTAACAAAACAAGTGTATTTGAAATGAAATGACACCTGCTAGTCAAATCCAAGTCTCCTTGGTCGAATCAATTAAATAAGTTTAGTCTGCGGTAATGGTGGTGATTATATCAGTACAAGTCCATCTAAGATACGTTTGTGGCTGACATAATGAACACAATTAAACAATAGGTAGCAAACCTTGAGTGAATAATTTACGCACACCACACTGAAAAAAAAAATGCCTGAGCTGGAGTAGCAAATGTATTGGCTGCCAGCCGGACAGACAATACATGTGCTCGCAGAGCTAACATCAGTCTGCTATAACGTGAATTTACGACCTTCTGTATCACAGTGTACATCATTAGCTCTCACAGATTAAGTAGCTAATATACAAGATAAGAAAACAGAACCTATAGTAGATGATGTTGCCAACCAGTAAGCCTGTAATATTGATTCGACGTGAGTCGATGTCGACGATCTGCATGCTTTCTTCTCGATATATTTTCTCGCCTTTCTTGACGATATTCATTTTTATTACAACTACTTGGTCTTACCTTGTTTAATCACAGGCGTATAGTGTACCTTCTATTTCCGACGTCCGTATCCGACAGGTATTCGTCAGCGCCAGTATTCAATCCACAGTTTTTTCCTCTGAAGACCCTTTTTACCACTGAGCTACTGCAGTATGATGTTTTAATATCTTGTGTTACACTGACTAAAAAATGGCACCATAGTATTGGTACCATGAATAGTAAATATATAAAATATTAATCATCCCTAAAATCTTGAAAAATATATCTTTAATTACCCAGAAAATAGTTTTTATGTATCCAAACGTTTCTTTAATTTGAATATACTTGAAATTTTCTCTTATTGAATTAATACGTTTGAAAATATCATTATTTAAAATAATAAATAAGTATTCGTCAACATTACCCTTCTGAAATTCAAAATAATATCAGTATACCGCAGCTCGATGTCAAGAAAACACTGTAAATATTCGTCGTCTACACTTCAAATTTCGGGCTACGCAACTTCAGGAGGGCCTCGTTTAGTCGTTGTAATGAATCATTTTGTTCAAGTAATCAGCTATTCATAGTTGCGAATGCTATTGTCGATTTGACTCTGTAAAACAATTGCTGAAGCTGCACCGCCTCAGTCATGATACAACGAACCGAATGCATAGAAGGCAGCGTAGCCGAGTGTCATTTACCTGCAACTACGAACGAGATCAGCGGCGAGGAACAAACAACAGTTCTTGTACCTAAGTCGGATTTATGATCGGGGTTGAGCTATTGCGCGCAAAACTTATAAGCTATAGCTGTTGATGTAAGTTTCTTCCTCTCAGACAAAACAGAATTAGCTTCCGCTGTGATAGAAAATTGGACTAGTTCAGACGAGAACTGTTTTAGGACAGCTTCAGCATAAGCTGTGGCAACTAATGGTACTGACTGTCCGCTAGTTAGCCAATGCGTGAGCTATGACAGTTAGCTTGAGGCTGAGCTATCTAACTTTTTTCCATGCAAGTAGGAAGAATATTACGACAGATTAAATGTTTTAAATTGCTAGAAGGTTACTTTTACAATTAATTAATATTTGAGCTTGATATTTAGGAACATTCACTTATCAAAGTTAAATAATTGCGACTTGAATAGTAATTTCCTTTCTTTTTCCGTTCTATGGATTGTTTTGGTGTCTTATTTATACTGAGTCCTTTTTTACGAGAATTTAATACTCGGTAATTGCATGATAAATTAAATGACGTTTCTATGTTGCTCATTGTTTTATTGGTATAAAGCTTTTTCGGCTGCATAGCAACCATCGTCAGTAACATACACTGAGTATTGAGGAATATTTTTGGCATTCGCAAACATAGAAACGCCATTTAATTTATCATGCTTTGATAATGTTGCTAAAGCTCCACAATTACCAAGTACTCGGTAATTGCAGTACCTGCACAAACATCGTAAGAGGGTTAAATGTTTGTAATACAGGATTTCAGCGATTATTTGTAAATGTGTTCCGTATTCCAATGTTTATGCTCAATAGGATAGAGAGGCGTAAGTTGATCGCCACCAGGGAAAAATCGTTGATAAACCTACAACAATATAAATTTAATTTGTAGAAATCGAATTATATTAAAATCGTGAATTTTCCTCCACGTGGTCATACGCAGTTTGTACTGTTTTTTGACAATAAATTTATTTATTATTTATAGAAGAAATAGTGAGAAGTGTNTTTTATTTTATATATATATATATATATATATATATATATATATATATATATATATATATATATATATATATATATATATATAATATATTACGAACCTTTTCCAAGGTTTGCAATTTGTATGAGCTCAGACACTTCCACATCATACATGTACACGGTTGCATTTACACTTCACGATTTGTACCAGGGAATTTTTGTTGTATCGCGGGGAAGAACACCAAGTAATATACTAATCTACGAAAGAAATACTCTAAACTTAACTTAACTAGTTAATATAATATGCACAACGCAACACTTAATTACAGGAGTCAATAGACTATAAGACAATAACGTGTAACCTACCATACAAATTGAGATGTATATCTCAGGGAAATACACGTGTAAACGTACATTTATAATGTTACCTCTGGTTGAATATAACGGGAGAATTGAGATATTTTTACCTTCTAGAAAGTCACCTTTTTTTAGAAATAAGACAATGCCATTTCTGATCACTTGTGGAAGGAAAATAGTTTCTTGATTTTGTTTTGTTCTGAAAGTTCTGAAACGAGGAAAGCTATTTTAGAGGACGGAAAAGTACTACGTGACAGATATACATCTGCGCGCATTGCCTTGAATAGTAGCCTTGGGGTGGGAGGGGGTACTTTTCTAAAATCAGACTTAATGGAGTAAAAATAACAGACATCTTAGTTCGTAATGTATAGAAAGTGGTCCAAATGAAATCTACATGTTCGAAATTAAGCTTATTATATCCTTCCTTGACCGATAGGAGGCAAGAAAGACATGGAAATGTTTGCGGTTAGACTAGTAGAACCCGATTCGAGCTCGTAGATGGAGCGTCCGCATAGTAGAATGCAAGCTATTAGTGTCATGCATGACATGTTGTTTGTACTTTGTTTTCATGAGTTGCCAATATTTATTTTCTCTCGTCATATCTCGCAAAATTTATTTTTTTAAATTTTTTTCACGTGAAGGGAGGCTCTGAAGTGTACTAAAATAACTCTTTAATATTCTGAATGTTTGAGTTATCGTGAAAGATGGCTTATTTACGAATATGTAACGCTTAAACCTGCTTGCTAACTATAAATGTCTTCTATAATTGGTGTGGTAGTTTTGGCAATAGCGGGTACCGTAAGGTGTGGCAACATATTTTAAAGGCGAGAAACCGGAAATTTATAAAAATCTCCATCTGTTCGGATTGGAGAAATAAATATTTCAAATTTAATTCTTTGGTACAATTTTATCTCATATGTAAATTTTGACTTCGAAAATATATCTAATGAACAATGGGAACATTCAAAAATATGTTATACTAGAATCCCATCTAACTAAAAATAGATATGAAAAATTATATATATGAAAACATATATATGAAGAACAAAAGCAATTCTTCTAATTAATCAACACATTACCACACATATTTAAAATATAAGCCTTTATCCTTTTTTTTTTTTAGTAAGCATTATTAAATTTTCAAATTAAAAGTTCTTATATTATTTTATTCATTTCGAAACTTACATGAAGAGTTGCAGTTAGTTTACAATTTTGCTACAAAAAATATGACGATGAATTAGCACGCCCTGTTATTTTTCATTACTTTTAGTATTGAACGCAATTATTATTATTATTATTATTGGTTATCTTGTTAGCCATTAGTTGGTTTGAGTCCGATTGGAGATTCAATGATAATGGTGAAAATTTCTTTCGTGTTCCGACTGCTAAATATGACAATATGACAAATATTTTATTTAAGATTCAATAGTGGTTAATTAAGCAAAAACCTCAAAACATGGTGCAAGGGTGTTCAGCTAGTAGTTCAGTAAAAAGTTTTTATAAAACATTTTCCAAATTGGTATGAGATTCTCGGAAGTAATTTTCTTACACATATGATTGACCATGTGTATGATGTTGAATGGAAAACGGACGAAAAAGTGACACTGCAAAGAAATCTTATGAAACTTTCCAATAGTATTATTAAATGATGCATATCATAAAATACCTGTGGCGTGGTGCTTTATTTTGAATTTACTTGAAATTTACTCCTATTAGATTAATACATTTGAAAATATCATTATTTAAAATAATAAATAAGTATTCGTCAATATTAACCTTCTAAAATTCAAAATATCGTCGGTATACCGCAGCTCAGTGTCAAGAAAACACTAAATCTTCGTCGTCTAAACATCAAAATTCCGGGCTATGCAACGACGGGATGGCGTCGTTTAGTCGTTGTAATTAATCATTTTGTTCAAGTAAACAACTATTCATAGATGCGAATGCTATTGTCGATCTGACACCGTAAAACAATTGCTGAGGTTGCGCCGCCTCAGTCATGAGTCAACGAACCGAATACATAGAAGGCAGAGCAGCCGAGTGTCATTTAGCGGCAACTACTAACGAGATTGGCGGCGAGGAACAAACACTTCTTGTAGCTATGTCAGATTTTTGAGCGGGGCTGAGCTGTTGCACGCAAAACATATAAGCTATAGCTGTTGATGTAACTTTCTTCCTCCCAGTCAAAACAGCATTAGCTTCCGCAGTGATAGAAAATTGGTCTCGTTCAGGCGAAAACTGTTTTAGGGCAGCTACAGCGTGAGCCATGGCAGCTATTGGTGCTGTCTGTCCGCTAAACAACCNTATATATATATATATATATATATATATATATATATATATATATATATATATATATATATATATATATATATATCGTTGATTGATGATGATTTTATTATAATGAATTGATTTCGTTTCGTCGTTCGTTGATACTTTACTTTGCAAGGAAGAAGCAACGTATGTAATTTCTCTTGAGCGTGGTTTTCACTGCGGAGGGGTCTGTTAGAGATATCTATGAATTCTCATAGAGCGAGCTGCAGCAAACACCATAGGACAATAATTTGGTGACTGTTGATTTATCGAGGGTTGACGACGTGGTCAGCCACAAGACAAGAGAGCTGTCGAGGGGTGGCTAACTGTCCGGCGGGTTAAGGTTGCGTGCTGTGGATAAGGTATTCGATAGCTGCTCGGTGGATCTTTTGGTTGCTTATTTCTTTCTCAACCTGATTGACAGTCAGTCTTTAGATCCGTTAATACCAACGTGACTATATTTTCACCTGAGTATCCATATCGTTTCACACGAGATGATAGCTGCTTCTGCGTGGTCGTTCATCCACGTGGTTCCTTGTTTAATGGTCATTCCTTTAATATATATAACCAATGTGTATATATAACATCGTTGTGTATATATAACATATACACACACACATTGGTTAAATACTTGGAATACTCTACATCCTTGTCTCGAGAAAATGGTAAATAATTTGATATTTGTTCCCTACTCCACACTTTCATGTCGTACGATAAAATCTAAATTGGTTATTATACCAACCGTAAGAAGTTCGACTATTAAAGCTCTGTTTCAATCCATTCTGTGGTTGATACAAGTTTGAATTAAGTATAAGAGCACGTCGGAGAGTAAAGAAGTGCCATACATCAAGGTCAGCGACTATTACAATGATAACACACCATGAATATAATTATGAATATTCTACACATATTTATAAATAAAGTAGAAGAATACAAAATACTCTTAACTCAGAGATTATAGTTGCAAGTCATCGATCATACAGAAGGCAAAGAAGAATGTAATGGCTATCTGTATGGGTCTATAAATTGTTCAATGAGTTGTGGGTAAATTTTAGGAGATGCCAATGCTGATGAAGAGAGAATATTTATACTAGGACAAAATTTACGAGTGGTTTGTTGCTGTTTTGGCAATAATTTATCAGGCAACTTTAATTTCCATCAAAATATAGAAAAGTATAGTATAAAATACACCTTTTTTCACTTTGTGTTTTCTAATAGTATTTCTCAGATTAATGTTCTACTCTTGAACGTTTCGATACACACTTCGAGAAAATAGTTGGACTAAATGAGTTCGTATTGCATTTCGTTAAGAACAAAATGTCCAAACAATACATTGAATATATTGACTGAAGAAACACATTGAATAAATTTACCATGCTTTATAGCGTAAATATTTTTCACAAACTTAGAAAATGGAACTTTCTTTTGACGAGTATAGTTTTACAAAATCTACATTTATGTAAGCGTCGCAAGCAATGTCATAATTATTGTATACCATTACATGTAAAATGTAATGTACATTTTGTCTAGATATATTTAATATTATTACAAAATAATACAACAGAATCGCCAGATAAGCATAATGCGTGATATGCTGTGTAATCTGTTGCGAAAGAATTGTTGAAAATAGTCTAATTTTTTGTTTTATTCTATACCGTTGCAGCACTATTAAAAATTTGTAAATATATTAAAAGTGCCTGAAAGTTGTAGCGTGAATTAGGTGGTTCTGTTGCTCAAGCTTAAAATGTTATTTTAAAACACTATATGACCATTTATTTTGATAGTTGAACGTAATGTGTGATGCATTTTGTTACATTGTCATTTTAGTATCAACGCATATTTATTTATACTGATGTTATTTTCATTGCATTAATATGTAAGTTAGGAATATTAATAGTATGAACTGTTGAAATTTTTGAATAATGTCTCTTTAAAGACGAGACTAGTGTCTAATTTAGTCAAATCACTGGGGAGTATATTTGTTTTCTTTATTGTTATTGTAATTGTTTTATCGCGTAACAATATGAATTATAACGATGAAAAACATTTAATTTCTAGATATCAGTAAATAGTATAGTATAAACAATTAAAAATATTGTTATGGTCGAACAACATTTATTTTGTGCTTTGAAGAACACAACGTTTCAACTTAAGGTTCAAGTCATCGTCAGGTGAAACAAATGATAAGAAATTATTATTATTTTTTATTTTGATTATATAATGGACGTTAATAGTACTAGTATGAACAATATTCATGAACTGGCTTGACTCTTTTGAAATGTACAGGAGCATTTAAACTTATGGCTGCCAACAGTTTCTTGATTTGTGTACCACATCTCGGAAAAAGTTAAATCTTTTTGTAGCGTGTGGTAGGAAATTATAAAAGTGATGTAAAAATACTACGGAAAATTTAGTACACATCAAAGCAAAATTCCATCACTACATACCATATTTAATTTTCGAGATTTAAAAGTTGGTCTCTTCGAAATAAGTGTTTCTTCCATAAGATGCAATGTATCACACCATAAATCCTAATCGCAATTATTTCATTTAAATTGCCGGTGACGTATGTTTTTCAAGTTGAAATCACCTTAATTATATTTCACTCTCTTTATTTATGCCAATTTCAGATATTAATTCTATCTACGCTAGTACTACCCCAATATTTATTCGCAATACATCCCTTTAAAACGCGTTTCCCGTCGAAGTCTGAAAGTAAATAATTTGTGCCTTCCATCACAAAGCCGTGACGCAATGCGTTACACTGACAGAACCAATCCCAGCATGTCCGAACAATAGGTACGAGAACATCTCCATTGATGCTTATTACATTATTTCCACTCTCCCTGCAGACAAAGAGCTGTGTTTTAAATCCTGTATACCTCGTGGAGTTTCTATCCAACTGATACTTCCTCGACCGGCTATTGTCTCCATACTTCATCACCTGTTTGTTAATTGATGACGTATTTACTGTGTTCGCACTTTTGTTCCCAGAGCTTCCCTGAAAATGTCTCTTGGGAATGTGGCGCTAATCTACAAGTGTTCATGGTGAATATTAATTCTGTGTTGTGAGAGCCAGTATCGGAATGATGTATTGAATAGAACGAAACACAATAAACAAAATATCTGCTTCTGAGTATATTAAATTAGTTCTGCAGGGCAATGTTTGTCAAAACACTGAAGCCAATTTTTTGTTTGTATTAAAATTATGTCAGTTTTATAAATAATAGTACCAAAAGTATAATTTATAATAAACTCGCTCTACTGCGTTAGCAAGCAGCATTTCCTAGCATTAACATTCTTTGAATACCTGCAACGTAGCGTGTTCCGATAGTTCGATAAATTTTATTCATGTGATTTGTTACAGACAGGACCAATCCCAGCATTTCAGGACCTAGTAATTATAGTGGACAGTTCTCTGGGACTAAAACTGCGAACATGCACTGCAACAGTTAAAAATATCTTTTAAAAATCTGATTGTCTCAATGAAAATATTTTAAAAGTTATTAATATAGATTTTTTATTCAAACTTTCAAAAATTGAAGATTCTAAAAGTTATTTATTTTCGAAAATATATTATTTTTAAGGGTATATGTTTGATTTGTCAAATATTAAATAGCCTCTCTTTTGCTTAAGTTGCCGGAAAGGTGTGTTTTAAGAACTAAAATTGATATTATTATACCCATTCATACACTTTTTAACATTTAAATTATTTAATAGCCCAGCCATTCCGTACTAAAAAAACGGTCTACCCGGAGAGTTTTGGGAAAGTAGTAATTTTTTGCTGCCTTATGATTTTGAGGGTGCTGATAACGAATTTCAAATCTGTTCCCTGGAGAAAGTTTGAGAAATATGAAAAAAATCTCAAAAAATAAAAAAAGAACTTATTTGATTTGATTTATTACATGAAATATGTGCGCTGTACGAAGAAAATATCTCTTTGTAGAAAAAATGTAGATAACATTAATTCTGCTTTCACCCTTTCTTTGAAAATAGATTTTAAAAATTAGATGAAGGGTAGTAGTTGTTCATAATTATGCTTTTCTATAGCCTAGCTGATTGATTGCTAGTATCACATGATGCTAAAGGAAACTTCCAATGTTTTGTTTGGAACAAGCTTGCAAAACGGAAAATTCACTTTATTAACCCTGAAGATTTTAAATAACACGGGTCCCCTAAACTTTCCAATAAAAATGACTATAATGATTTAAATTATAAAACAATCACAGTATGCCACCAAATATAAAATGATGGTAATTGTATAACAGTACCACGAATAGTAAGTTTCTTAAAATTTGAATTATGACTGACTTAAAATGAGAATAATTTGATTTGCAAGTCGATATTGTTAAAAGAAACAGTACCCGGAGGAAAGACACCCCTTTAGCACAATTGGTTTAAGCATAAATGAATTTCTTGATGAATTTTAGAGAATATACTGTGAGACTGTAACATGGTTATTGACAAAAAAATAGTAAAGTAATATTTACTTGAAAGTTATATTCTGGTAAAGAGGTTTTGAGTAACATTTTGTGTTTATAAACTGATTTAAAAGTTCTGGATTCATTAACACTTTCATTAATTTTTCAATAAAAATTTTATAATATTTTTAACATTACTTATATAATATTACTAGCAAAAAACACAAAAGTAATATCGAAGTAATAATATTCCCTGTGCAATATTAAATATTTCTAAATAATAAAGTGTTTTTAGAATTATTTCCAAGTATAATATTCACTTAATCTATGTGAATATACGGCAGTAATTTTAGAGAGAATATCCAAGGAGTCTTCCATCTCAAGTGTATTCTACGACATATTCCTTTCCCCGTACACGATGTGTTCTGCTTACGATCTGGAAAATACGCGCGCATCCAAACACACCAGCGATTAAATCAAAGCGAACCATTACATGTGAGAAATGACTCATCCAACTCGGACACTTCGGAGATTCTGATGGAGTGGGTTCCATCAGTAATGGCGACATGCGCAGTAGTTTTTCTCGTAACTGTCGGTTTAATGGTTCCCGAAATATAGACACCAACTCGTATTCTCGAAGAGATGCAGGAGCAATCATATATGATGGACGTAGAGCAAGGTCTGGTTTTGATGTACATTCTATGACGGCATCGAATTTGACAGGGTTTTAGACAAATTGGCTTTCAATGTGCATCTGAAAATGTTCGTCTTGTATGTATCGAGAATTTGGAAGTGTGCCTGTCAAAATTCATGTATTCTTGAAATAAATTCAACTCAATTGTGCTCTACTTTTAATTGCTTTCTTCTTACATTTATATTAACACCATGTAGGTTTCTCACCAATATATATTCGAAGAAATATTTTATAAACATTTCAATAAATATTTCTAAGTAAAAATAACTTCTTTATTAGTTCGACGTTAACCTACCTAGTGTTGATGTAAGCGAACAAACGTCGAGCTTAAATTAAAAATGTCATTTGAAGCATAATTTATTACGTACTTCACGTGAATGTAAACGTCGTAACGTAAGTTAGTCATCGACAAGTAGTTGAAATACGTTCTTTTTTTAATATTTCCAGACGTATACTTTATTAACAACACACGTATATAATTCTAAATGAGAAATATTTTAACTCGAATGAACTAAAAAATTTAATTTTCGTTTCTAAAAATATCTTCGGAAATACAAGAATCGTAAAGAAAAAGAAAATTGATTGTCAATAAGAGAATGTGCAACTCAACGTGTATCGACCTGTTCACTTCAATTCTGGATAAGCATCGTTTTATGATAATATTCTTTCCACGAACAGCATTCATTCTTAAGTGATGTAATACTATATTGTTCCTACAATATTAAATCAAATCCTACTATATCAAATAATGTATTGATATTAATAAAATAAGTTAATCTGATGTTCCACTTTACCAATAAAAAATTTCTTGAAGTAGTTATATAAAATTAACTTCATTTATACTTTTATCACACCAATTTTATAGTTGTTTTTAAAAGTAATTAATTCACTTATGTAAGATATTTCAATACATGGCTATTAAATTGTTTACTAATTTTTTATTTTCTTACGAGAAAGTTGACAATTATTTATTTATTTACAGATACGTAACATGTATTATACAGGTAGATATGTTGTGGACATAATGTCCCATTGGAGGTCAATAATTACCTGTGCGTGGACCTGTGTGAAGAACTTAAATTAAATAAGGGAATCACATATTATTACCATATCGTAATCGTAGCACATTACTGAAAAAAAAGATGAAAAAAAGAGACAAAAAAATTCAAAACAATTACTGCAATACTAATGTAAATCATGGATGTAAACTTATTAAGATGACAAAAACGAACAAATAAAATAGAATGTAATCCATACCATACAAATCGAAATTATGGAGAAGTATCGAAGTAAAAACAAAATTAAAATACTTAACGTGCAATAATAAAAATGCTAAGGATGTAAAAAATGTCAAATATGCTGTAGTAATGAAATGCCGAAAGAATAAAATCATTAAAAATAAACTGACAATTAAAACTTATTTTACACTTAAAAGAGATGCATAGTTTATTAAAAATACAGTAGAATGAACATATTATAGGTAATTAAAAGTAAACATTTTATTAAAAATAACCTCTATCTCTACCTTAACTGGGTCAAGGAATTGCACATTGTTTCTTCAATATTTTTACTACATATTGCAGCTAAAGCCTAGGTCACACACAAGGCAAGCATTGCCAAAGAGTCATTGGTAAATATTTGCTTCAATGATTTTGCCTCCCGTTGTCCCAATGAAGAATCAGTGGCAAAGGCTTGCCACACACATGCCAAGCCTCGCCGAAGAGTCGTCGGCAAATATTTGCGAAAATATAACTTTCAAAATATTTCAATCTGAAACTTTAAGTTACTTGTATCGTCTCCATTAAATTTGTTCATATTGGGATTCATACTGTTTAAAAAAGAAGCTGTTATTGTTACCTCTTTTTCGCAATTATTATTAAATCGAAGTTTGTGGAATTCGTATTTGACCTATAATTCTTGTTCAGCAATACTGGAACAATTTTCGGAACTTGATTGTAATTAAAATAGGTATTAATAATATATAGCTATATGTCCTATATATTTTATGCCACCTAATGTAACAACAAAATTTCATAGCGACATTAATAGCTCAGACACACGCGGCATGCTGAGTTAAAAAATAATAGATTATAATTGTAATCAAAACTTCAAAAATATTATTTGAAGCTCATATAACTGTTATAGTTGTATAGTTATTGCTCGTATTATAATTCACATATTTGCGTACAAACAGACTTTGAACTACGATATAATTTACGCGCACTATTGGCGCTCTTCGACGAATATGTAGCTAGATCGACAAGGAAGGCGGCTCCTTTGTCTGGAACACGGGGTTGGTAGGTCCTTGTCGTTTACATCGACCAGCCTTCTAATACCTTCCAGCAAGGAATATTTGACTATCCTTGCCAGTGGGGAAGCGGTCACACTACTCGCCAATGATCAACTTTGTAAGGTTCTTGGCAATGATCGCTATGTGTATGACCTAGGCTTAAGACACTTAGGCAAGATGTTGAATATCGGGATGGCGTTGTACATAGAACTAACATAATTTATTTTATTATATTTTTATCTTTACTCACTCTTGGTACGATTGAGTGTATTATTTTCTGTAACCGCATCTCAACTCGGGATTTCTTCGCTTTCCTTTTGGACAATTCAGATTTAATGGGATGATCCCTTGCTTGCTCGCGAGGACGTTGATCTAATTTCCTTCGACGTGGTTATTCGTGGTATTTAAATTCTTTTATGACGATACATGGATATATTCATTAGTGTTTAAACCCATCACGTCAAATACTAAATCTGTTTTAAGTTCATCAAATGTCCCATTGTTTTGGTTGAGGCTTCTTTAAACCTCAAATCAATAGGGTTGTCACTATGAAGTTACTTCAAAGGGTTGTAGGTAAATATATTTTAATGAATCAAAAATTGAAGAGATTTAATTACAAATCCATAGTTGGAATATTTGACCCGTTCAGTTTCCTGACAGTAATAAATTTTTCATCTCAGTCATTTGAACTTTCACCAGTTTGTAATTTTTGATTAGTCTGTGCGTTTGGAATTTGAAATTGGAGGATTCATTATATTTTGTATATGACAGTAAGATTAAGTTTTTCTTATTTTCTGATACATTAATTTTACCGTTTACATTCATTTTTATACGTTATCTTGCTTTCATTTTTACGCAATATTTATGTTTTAAATTAAATTTATATAATTCCATATTTATGTTCATTAAATAATGAATTAATACTAATGAATACTGTATAATTTTATGTAAACGTATGTTTAATATCTTGTTCAATTGTTCTGTTGCTGTGTTAACAGTTGGTATAATATGTTTTTACCTCACGACGAATCTAATCTCCTGTCGAAACGTAGTGTATAAGTAAAACATCAAAGCATATCTAGCGTGCAAACGAAGGTCATAAGTTATAATTTATTTACTCCAGATTTAATTCTGCCTCGCGACTGAGCCACACGTTTCGTTTTTTTTTTTGTTCTTTTTTCCCCTTTTCTTCAACATCTCCCGGAGACGTCTGCAACGCTTCGCCTGCCAGGTGTCGTGCTGAGTTCTACCTTCGCGATCTTTTCTCTCGACGTCAGCGCTTTGCATGAGAACTACGACGACGCTGCAGAAATCCCTGTAAAATACATGTCTCGCAGTGGAGGCGTTCCTTGGTGAAGGTGTTCCTTGGCACCTTGCTCCAAACGACCCCACGACCTTTAAATCCTACCTTCTGAGCTGAACCTTCAATTCTCTATATTACAGTTACATACTCTTTCATGTTGAATAAAATATGTACAGTCGGACTTGACCAATTCAAAGTTTATATATTCGAATTTCTCTTGAGTTCGAACGTTTTATGCGATTCTTAGAATTTTCCATTAAAAATGTAAAATACTCTGGATAGTACGAGTCTTAACGTCCCATCCGGATTCTGGTTTTTCACCGGTTTTCCTCCGGATAGTGACGGATTTTCCTTGGACCGAAATGTCATTAATACCTTTGTTTTATTAATCTCGAATTTTTACCGCACAAACATCTACAATTTATTTTGAAATAATAAATGGCTAACTACTTATTTATTAAATAATTTATTGTATAAATATTAAATCCGCCACTGCCCTTGGACTCTTGATCGGAATTGATAGGATGGTACTTTGCTTATTTCCGGAGAGTAACTTGCAACCTACGTTATAGTTTGCGACTCCGTTTGTGACAATGAAGCTTATCAAGAAGTGATATTTCAAACTTTTAACATATATTTGGGAGGAATTTGTTATTGTGCTCTCACCTTCCGACTTTTGGACTTGGGAGAATCGCAACTATTTCGGGCAGCTAAACTAGAGATACTTGTGTTAATCAGAAACCTCAAATCTACTTCAAACACGGCAATTATTTACAATGCTGTGTACTAATAAGGTTAGCTTTTTGTGTATTTTAGGATACACTTTTTGAAATTGGATTTGTAAAAAACTTACTTTACAGTTGTTGTTTAGTGAATTTGTTTTCTTCTAGCTAAAGTTTGAATTTTTAATAATAATAATTTTTATATTTCGATAATAACTTGTGCATGTAATTTTTTGCTTAAAATTACAAACATATTGACATTCTATTAGTTTTATAACTTGCAGCTAACTTTTTATCTTATCTAAGAACTTTTACTGAATTTTTTGAATCCGCCTCTGCCTTAGGACCCTTGATCGGAATTGATGGGATGGTCCCTTGCTTGCTTCCGGAGAGTAAATTAGTTGTTTTTTTTCCTCCACGTGGTCATACGCAGTTTGTACTGTTTTTTGACAACAAATTTATTTAATATTTAATGGATGAAACAAATTTAAAACTTCAGTAATTTAGTTTTTTATAAAAATAAGTGAAAAGTAATTAAATTTTTTTGATAATTCGATTTTTTACGGTTCCATTTAGGTTTGAAATATATAGAAGCTGGACTTTAATACTATATTAGTTTAACGTTTAACAATAATTGTAGGTATTTTAACCCTTGACAATTCTTAAATCGAAAAACCCTGTCGCATTTAATTTACAAATGCACTTAAATTTATTTGTTAATGCAAAAAACGCTTTTGACCAAAAGGTAAACTAATATTTTAAAATTATTAGGGGAAAGAGTAAATCTTGTTTCGATGTAAAAGTTAGTATACAAAAACTACCTCGCACTAACCATTTGAAATGCGATAAATACTGCCTTAGGGCCCTTGATCGGAATTGATGGGATGGTCCCTTGCTTGCTTCCGGAGTGTAAATTAGTTTTTTTTCCCTCCACGTGGTCATACGTAGTTTGTACTGTTTTTTGACAATAAATTTATTATTACTGTGCGTTAAAATTATAATTTTTTAAAGATTTTATTTTTCACTCCATTCAATTTCGAACTAAACCAAAATTACCGTCAACTCTTCCCAACATCTCCCGCCTGTTCTCTCAAAATCTTCGCAGGTTTTTCGTGGAGAACGCTGACTCGGGCGAAGTCCCGTGTTTCCTAATCCTTAAATACGACCCTCAGAGTAAACACTAGCAGTGCGAGAACCTGCTGCGCTGAAAGTAAATTGGGAGAGAAGCAACCAAAGAACAAGATGGAGGAGTTTCATTCTGTTCGAGGCTCAGAAAAAAAAGAAAGAGGCGGAACGAAAATTGCACACTCTTTTTCATATTCTTGTTCAAAATGAATGCGTTAGTGAAAACAATTTCTTGGCTAAAATATTTCCTTTTTTTACTTTTCACTCAAATACCACTGGTTTTAGATCTTAAGAATTTTCTTGGTTTGCGTTTACTGTTCTTTCGTACAATTATCGTTAGTTCAAGTACACCACACAGAGATTTTTCCGAAATGCAATTTACATATTTTATTGAACGCTAGGTTAGCTTAGGTGTTATGTATAGCATATTCAACGCACGCTTCCTATAAGAGGGGTCGAATAGCAAAGTGATTTTACCTAGTGAATTTTTCTATTTCAATTTTTGTTTCGTATGCAGTACCTGAATATAGTGATTCATTAGAGCGCTAAGTCGCGAGTACTCATCTGAGTATTCATAAAATTAACTACAAAGTAGTAAATACATACTCACAAAAATAATCAGACTTTTGAATGATTTGACTGATAATATCCGGTAGTCTTTAGCCCCGAGAGAAAGCATTTTTTTTTGTTTTGTGGAAAATGTGGGGACGATGTTTGATACTTTGACTAAATTGTTCTCTCCTCCTTGCTCCGTGTTTTGGTGAGTGGTTGAGTTGAACAAGTGTGCAACTGTATGTACTACACGAAATAAACTCTTTGAAAACCTAGCGTTACGTAACGCCAAGTTACGTTCAATTTACCCCGCAGTATCGTAGTGTAGCCTGATGTAAACCTCCATTCCCCTGTGTCGGGCAACGTAAATTGGCGACTCTCTGTCGCATTGTTTCATTAAGGTTACAGTTCTTTCTGAATATCATTCGATGTTGACGTGGGGAGAGAGAAACGCCTACTGAAACTTAATGTGATTTAACCACAATTTCTCAGCGAAAGAGTGAGGTTAAAGGACGGAAAGGACTCACGCAATGCTCATATTACGAAATCTTTTTCGTTAATCCAAGATTTTACCGTATTTGTTACTAGGAATCATACAGAGAAATACCGAATCGTAACAGTGCGAATATCATCTAAAACCTTTTGAGAAAAGTATAATAAAATGGCATTACTTGCATGAAAGTTTATACTATAGCAAAATAATGGTTTATTTAAACAAGAACGAACACATTAGAATATACCTCATTGTAACCTTGGACCCATGCATTTTTTTCTTCTGAAGGCTGCAGTACGGAAAAAAAACGTTATGTTCTCTTCATTCATAAAATACCTCTACAAAATTAAATAGAATGTATTAAATTGTGCATTCTATTTTTATAGGAACTTGCATGTTAGTAAGACAGAAGTGTTTTTAATCTGCTGGACAATATAAATCAAATTTTGGATTGTTATGCTTCCGTTTGTTAGTGATAATGTATCGTATTTTCATTAGGGAAGACTGCGATAACGTTCACAAAGCGCATTTGTAAAAATTGTTCCGCGTATTAAATGTCTCGTTGAGCGCGTAATGAGGCCGATGAGCAATAAATTTGACGTTAAAAGGACAATTATATTACGTTAAAATGACAACTGTGAAATTTGTCACATTCATGTGTGGTCCGTTTCAGTATATATTGCCATAGGCACTGTGTGATTACCCTCCCATGCGGATACTCTCCTCTTGCTCTGCTGACTACGTAGATTTTCAAAATAAATATAATTTCATTTAGACAGCTTGACTCGTGGAAAATTAAATTTTAGACGCGAATACAATGGAAGGAGGAATTTTCAATAATTCGCCTCTTTAAGATGATGGTGATCGTGTTATATTTTCTTATATATTCATCTTTGACATTTGCTTGACATAGCCCTCGCGGAGATCACCAAAGTTGAGCCGACTTTCGACGCATTTTGACGTCGATATGAGTCGAAGGACGACGTCCAATAAACGACACTCACGACGTCGTATTTCCCGGAATTTGAAGAGGAGAAAATGTCGTTATGCAACGTCGAGATGACGATAATAAACTATGTTGTTTCGACGTCGAGATAGTTGAAGATCGACGTTGAAATGATTCCGTTATACGACGTTCAGACGACTCAGTTATAAATAATAATAATAACTATTATTATTATTATTATTATTATTATGGATGGTCCGAATCACATTCCCCATTTCGATGTTCTTTCTTTCATTGCCATCTGGTAGAGGAAGTTGGAACTCCACTTGGGTGCATTTTTTGCCAAGAATTAATTTGCCGAGAACATCCTCTCTTTTACTTGCTTACGGATATTACTATTTTACGTGTTTACTATTCAAGGTACCAATAGTAAGACAAAGCAATACAAGAGGATAAAAAATAGCTTTCAGTCCCATGTTGCAGTAACTCAGTGCTAGCGTGCCTCACCGTAATCGGACTTGGAAGACGGCGGTAGTTACACAACGTTCTTGTAGGAAGGTGTGTTACAAGCCATAGAATATGATTAACGTGGCAAGACAACGGATAATATCCATAAAAGTTGTAATAAAAATTATTATTCAACATTTTCAAGAAAGACGTATGACGACGTCGTTTTGATGTTCCTGGCGTCGAATAAGCGATTTTTTACGTCTTCGTGAAGACGCCGTTCACCGACGTTGAATCGACGTTACATCCGTATGCGTTGGCAACGTCTTTACGATGTTGTTTTTCGACGTCGCCACGACTTTGACGACGTTGTAACGACGTCGTTACGACTCAAACTTTCAACGTGGGAGTCTGTTATTTGATACTTTTCCTTGAATTCAATAAAATATACACTTCTATTTAAGATTGAATATGGTAAAATTTTATTCGTCTGCGATTCCACCGCAAGAGATAAATTGAAATGATCAAAATGTCACAGTGGATATTTTGGTTGAAAAGAATCAAGTGAAGTATTTTTACTTTCTCAAATACGTAGTATATAGAAAGTAGTGTAAGCGTAAAAAAAAACTCGAAAGCGAGATTTCGACGGAAATATCCGTTTTGGCGATCCCTGATTCTGAAAAAGTGGTCTTTGGCATAACGACCGTCTGTCCGTCTGTGCGCAGCGATTCTGAGTAAGCGGATGAATCAATTTAATTCTGATTTCGTATTTACGGTAAAATTTACTTGTCGATGCACGTGCTCTATTTTTTTTTACTTTAAACAAAGAGTACTTCACATGAAGGTCAAACTACTCTTTTGAATGTTTCTCAAAAACTCGAACGACTGCTTAATTCAACTGTACGTAAAGTATAAATTAGAATGCATTGCATCCGCATTAGCGGTATTTCGCTTAAAAGTGTGGTATAGTAATTCATTTCCATAGCAATAAAATAAATACTATATGCTACACTTACACATTAGTTTTCTGTTTTACGAAACTTGAATTATATTTAGCCGTGTAAATGGACCAAGAATACGTAGAATACACCTTTCGTAAACTAAAATGAAAGATATGATAATGATAAAATACATAGGACAGCAAACGCACTGCAGATACGAAAATACATCAATTTCTGCTTACAATGAAATTACATTTATATAACACTTTTACGATATTTATAAGACTGATATGTCGCTGTATGATTTGAAATAATATTCTGAATATGTATTTAACTTTCAAATTTCAAATAAAAGACAGTAATAAGTTCATCTAGCGCCTTTGAGCATGAATTGAGCACTGGAAGACAACCAAAATATAGAGAACCACGCCAGAAATGACCTTTTCAGTATAGAATTTTTTTCCATTCCCTTTTTTTTATGGGTCTTTAGGGCTCGAGGTCATTAGAGCACTCACTCTATGTTGCAGACGGAGAAACGTTTATAGGAAGTATGTGCATTTGTTTTGCACTACTAGTTATCCAAGGATTACGTTGTATAAAAAATAATTTATAATACGATATTAACTCGTAAAGATGTATCATGAAATTTCTTGACCTGACAAAGGTGTGATTAATAAATGAATTTTCACTTTAAAAATTTATAGAAGGTCATTCCACTTTGCGTATCTCCATTCCAAGGATCGTTCGTGGAATCGAAATAACCTGAAGGGAAATAAATTATTTTTGTCAGATAATATTAGTACAAAGTGGGTTTCAAAGTCATTTCAAAATATTACACATTAAAGTGAAAGTATTTCATATAACAGTTCTTATGATCTATTTTTCAAAATAATATTAATCTACTGGCTGGATAAACGTGGAAATTTTGTTTAAATAATTTCTGGATTGGTGTCATATACCACTGACGTAAAAATAATTGAATAATTTAATTTATTCTACTTCTTCTCTATTCGGTTGTTCTATATCTGTATTTAATTAATTAATGTTTCAAGTTATAGATAATTATTGAAGTAATGTAATCTCTATTATTTTTCAATTGATTCCTCAAAATTGGTGAAGTTATTCCGCAACTGAAAAACAAGAGTTTTATCGTGGTTTGGAACTATGGAAGAGAAACACTGTACAACTCATAGTGTTTGTTCGTACCACTTACAAATGAATAAAATAATATTACTTGTAAAATATATATGTAAAATTTCATACACAGGGGTTTCTCTGTCAGATTATTTACGTTGTATGCGAGCGTTTGTTATATCAACCATAAAGACGATATGTATTGTATAACCCGTTAATTGTTTGAATAGGGAGAAATGACGTATCATCCTCGCATTAGTATACCAGACATCTAT
Source organism: Laupala kohalensis (assembly GCA_002313205.1). Classification (NCBI taxonomy): domain Eukaryota; kingdom Metazoa; phylum Arthropoda; class Insecta; order Orthoptera; family Trigonidiidae; genus Laupala; species Laupala kohalensis. The sequence goes on along the minus strand of NNCF01127510.1, from coordinate 331,792 downwards.
TGTATGCATGTTTTGGGTTACTATGAAACATGACAACGAGGCATATTGGTTTAATGTCTTGACATATCGTGAAACGTTTTGGGGGAACAACGTCTAGATATAATGTAGATTACCGTATCCAAGTATTACAACTGAGATGGTAAGACACAGAGGGTTTACTTTTCCATAATCTCAGCTATATGCACTATACTGCTCAAACTATATAACTGAGACATTGAATTGAAAAGCTACACACATCTTGACCTCACCGGTAATCTAACCCGGGGTATTTCCGTGGCGAGTGAGAGCACTAGCATAGAGCTACTGAGCGGATTTTCAGATAACTAATAATGAAATGGAACATAAAAATATATAATTACCTATGTCTCAGTGATCAGTGAATACCAATAACCTAGCTGACTGTGATGTTGATTGTAATTATTCACGTGTATTGTAGTTCAATGGTACTAATCATGTAAAAAACCTTCGATTCCATTGACTCTCTGATTAAGTAAATTGAACACATTTACTAACGTGGCAACATATTACTCATACCTCACGATTTTTAACGCCTCTTTGCCCTTCAGTGCAACACAAAAGGAATTAGTCAATTAAAGGCATGTGAAGGGAAAACTTTATCTCTCTCTGTTTTGGTTCACTAATTCTATCTCATGGGGGAGATATTTCAGTACGATTTAATGAGGGATACGATTTAATGAGCAATGAGAGTGTAGATTTTGAAACATTCTGTATATCAAAATGATGAAAAAATATCAGTTTAAGGTAACTTGCTATTTATAATCCCTAACTTCCACCGTGGAAAGTAGTATTGAAACATTATGGTTTGTGTCTAGTAAGTTTTTTAAATTTACTTAACCTAGGGGAAAACGTAGGTCTTAAAAACTTAGGTAATTATATTAAAATCATAAATTTAAATGTTTTGGTCCTTAATGATTAATATTAGTTTTAATAAGTACAATTCCAGTATACGTGAGTGATGTATTTTTTGATACAGTTCCCTATTACTGAAAGTCTATTGAGTCTTCTTGATGCAACCAATTGAAATGCATCCAAAGTGTTTCCAGCTCCCGCTTTCACCCTAGCCACGAGTGTTACCTACCGGGTTTCACTGGAATAATAAGGTCTCTTTCGCATCCAATGGGCCGTGGTTGAACGTCCACTCTAACGTCATTGCCTCTCCCCCTCCTCCTCCCGCCTACTTCTCACTCCCAGCACCAGAGCGCACTGGCCGCATTGTGATGGCGATGGACGAGGTACAGTGGCTGCTGGATTACGCTGCTCGGCGATTGTGCTCTTGGAGCAGCTCATGGGCAATCATGTTCTCTAGTCTGTGGACACGAGCCGCGTTAAACTCCCTCCACGATTTCCTGATTTGTTGCTCTGTACCTGTTCTCCATGCGGAGTCGTTTACTAATCTGGTTTGCATGTATGGGAACGACTAAAACTGAAATGTATGCATGGGACAATGCCACTGAATTGGCTTGATTTGTTTCTCATGTAAGGTTGCAGTTAACTACATTTGTTTGGATGGTACTGTAATGATACGTTCACGAGGGTAGGCAAGTTACGAAATTCGCTCTAGACTTTATTATTATTTCTTTCTTTTTCTTTTTCTCAGCCTCTGGTGGCTGGAACCTACCTGCACCGGGTGGATTACCAAGAGAGCTAAGGTCTGTGGTGTTTCTATTGTAGTTGTAGGAAGTTTTTTACAATTTTACATATGTTCAGAACAGATTTCTGCATTATATTTATATTTTGTCTGCTGACTGAAATATTGACCAAATTTTCCTGGAGAAATTTATGAATCAGTCCTGTACTGGAAATGACAACGGGAAGAATTTGGGTGTGAGTTTTCCACTGTTGTTGGATTTGGAAAGCCAACTAACTGTATTTTCTGATTTTTTCAGCATGGATCTTTTGAATTATTATTATTATTATTATTATTATTATTATTATTATTATTATTATTATTATTATGTATTTTTAACTCAGCTAATGCTGGTATCTTTCTTTCAACCGGGAATGGACCACATTGTATTTTATTATTTTTCAGTTTCATTTTGTGAGATGTTCATATCTTTGGCACTGCTATATCTATTAATCGACAAGTTTTGCCTCTATTGTTTCGCTGGTTCCAAATAATAGTTATGTCTTCTTTGGTCGTAACTGGTTGTGAGTTAAGTTCATACCACTCTTCGGTTGCATCTATCTTGAATTCTTTACTTATTCTGTAGAGCACAATTTTGCAAACATTACCATGTATTAATTTTTTTTCGTTTTTGACAGCCAGAAACTGTATGGTCTATTGTTTCTTCATACTGTTGGCACAGCCGACATTTACTATCTATATTTTCTTTCAAAATGTGTTTCCTATAATATTTTGTTTTGAGGCACTCGTCCTGTGCTGCTACCAGGAGGCTCTCAGTTTCTCCCTTTAGATGACTTACTGTCAACCAGTTAAATGATTTTCTCCAGTTGATCAACAGCTTTATTGTTATTATCAACCAGTTAAATGATAAAATTGAAATAATTCATTATTATTATTACTACTACTACCATTATTATTATTAACATTATTATTAATATTGTTATTGTTATTACTATTATATGTATCACATACTTCAAATTTTTCATTTGTGTGAAAAGAAGAAACATACCAAATAAATCTCACAAGATAGCAAATTTTTCTCAGAAATTTTGGGGTACAAAATATTTCTCTGAAGATAAAATTTGAGATAATTAATTTGTTTCAACAGAATATTATCCATAAATAGCAATGAAATATCATGTATGTTTTGTATGTACTATTTCTTCAAAAAATCGAAACGTTCGATTTCTGTGTCCGAAATTTCGTTTCACTTTTTAAAAAATTTTACTTTTGACAAAAGGAAAAAATTCTTCTTTAAATTACATTTGAATACAAAATTCTATAGTTAAATATCAATGAAATGTTTGACACTTTACTTTATTATGAACGATTTATTAATGGCGTACCTATTTTATTTATGCAAACTTTATTAATAGCTCAGTATGTGTCGTATTGTTTCGGTCCCTGTCTCATCGCGTGGTTTCGTATTCACTGCCTCAGCGATCTCTGAAGCGCTGGCTCGGTTCGCAGTGTCAATCCGCAGTCACCTGTATGTCGAAGCTATCGACTCGCTTCCCTTGAAATAACACGGCGAGAAGCCTTTGAGGCCTCACCTCGTCTTGGCACTTTCTCGACTGTTCCTTACTCCTTCACGCTTCGCTCACTGACTTTTTCTTTATGGATTTGACTGTATCACTGACTTGAGCCTGGCTAACCTAACTCTGGCTTAGGGGTGGCAGCCTCTTATAGATTTTTTTATTATTAATCTCGATTTGAATCATTTGAAGAATTACGATTTATTATAAATATTTTCTGAATCATTTGAAGGTTTAAAATAGCATATATTTGTTAAATAACCTTTCTTTTTGTACTTTATTGAATATAATATTGTGGTATTCTATAGGTATAATATCGAACTGCTATTTTTGTTCTTATTTTATGGATGAAAAGCCATGATTTTGCCATGGGATGCAGAAACAATCAATCCTTCACTCCCTAAAGGTACTTGACGGTATTGTCTTCGTCTGCTTTTGGAGAGTATAGTCGTTCACGTAGTCATACGCAGTTTGTAACTCCTTTTTTGTCTGTAAAGTTAAAAAATTACTATGAAATCACATATACCACCACCTGATATTTTTTTTATCAGAACACTGTTTATGTGCATTTATTTATGTTCGGTCTCAGCAACCCTGTTTTGGTTTTATTTTTTATAGTTATTATTTTCTTTTATTTATGTTTTAGCAATTACTTTTACGCTAAGGGTATACGAGGAGTAATGACATATGTGTCTATATTGAGCGTGTTTGTACGTATGAGTGTTTCTGTAACTGCAAGCGAAAATGTGTTTAAGTATTTATGTGAATATACGCACATATGAGCTTCATGTAGATAATTAATTTCTTAAATCTAATGTCTTTCTCGTTGTAACCATACGTAATAATTTTCTAAACATTTTATTCCGTTTGTATGTGTATTTTATAGATATTTTTATAGATATTGATAATTTGCTTTTTAACTTCGTATTATTTTATTATGTATGTATTCTTTTCTATCTGCCACCGAGCATTGGTCACATCAATGCAGACTAATAAATCATTATTATTATTATTATTATTATTATTATATTCATTGTCTTTCCTATTAGAATCTTTCTGAGTGGTGACAGCATAAAACTATTTTAAAGGGATGAGATCATTTTTACAAGTCCTCTGATTCTTCTTTTAGTTGTCTCTTGAATTTAGGCTCTTATCCCGATTGCTAGCTTTAGCTTCCTTAAAATTGTTTGTCTTAACTTTCGAACACTTCCCGATGACTATTACTCATAGAAATCGTCCCTAGTTTCTATTATCCATCAATCTAACATTTAAAGGAATTCATACTAATATAGAAATGCGTATCGCGAAAATGTCTATCTCTTTACTACCTGAACACGACTAAGAGAGTTTTATTTGCTTACACTACCTAATCGGTTAGAGATAGGTCACAATTATGAAGAACGATATTGTTTTTATCAAAAAGTTCTATAAAAGAGTTCGTGTCAGAATATAACTATATACAAAAATTAACTTACATTATCGATGAAACGTTTAAAAAAATAGAAGTGTCAAAATACTTCAATTTAAGAACGTAATTTAAAAAGAATCAATCAACATCAAATTTAATGAATTATTTTTTTTTGTGCATTTAACAATGGACGTCTTTAAATCGTACAATTTCGATACATAGTTTAGATTTTACAAGAATTCTAATGAAATGGTGCAACCATGTCAAGCCGTGAAATCGAAAAATTCGACCGGCATATTTCTCCCAAGATGGTTTTGTGTAAACAGTCAAGTTTTGTATTATTATTATTTTTTTGCATAATTATGAATTTCAAAATTTGAAAAAATA
>NNCF01127510.1:305017-316825 GCA_002313205.1 Laupala kohalensis | reverse complement strand
TACATATATATATATAACGTAAAAGAAACGTAAAATAAACAATGTAAAGTGTGTGAAAAGATTGTTTCAAGCGTGTTTCAATCTCTACGAGAAAGCATGTATCGGGCGTGTAACGAAACTGATTGTTAACGCATTAAAACGCGTTCCAACCACGTGTACAGTAAGTTTGGATACATTTCAGGAAGTAGAAGTAAACAGTGTTTCAAATTATGCTTTAAACCTGGAAAAGTGCAGCACAAGCATGTTTCAAGTCAGTTTTCTCAGCGAAACATGCTTGAAACGGACTTGTCATGGACTTGAAACGTACTATTCCGTGGTAGGATTCTTTCAGGGTAGTGCCGAGGTCTATTAACTGGAGAGTTCTACTCACCGTCAACCCCTTGGGAACCTTCGGAGCGTGTTGTGGGACAGTTTGACATAAATTTTGTGAATACGTTTTGGCACTTTTGGGTCATTCTTCCTATCACTCAAAAAAAGCGTTATCACGTTAGATGTAGCGAAGAGGAATTGTTACACTACGTTGGGGGCAACAAGATGAAAAATTTAAATATATAAACTTTCTTCCGAACTAATTAACCATTTCATCACACCAAATTTCATTGCAACTTGAAAAATTCCTTTTGATCAACCAGGGTATGAATTTTAAACGCACTTACAATTAGTCCATTCACTATTAATCCAAAAATATGTTCAGGATAAAGAATTGAATTTATAAATTTTATCAAAAATGCTTCACGAATTATACTAGCACGTTCATAAATGTTTTTCAATAATTATATCTTGGAGGATGTAACATTTCAAATATATTACAAAGATTTTGTCTCGTAATAATATTCTTTTAGAACCAAACACTACTTTGTCATAACTCTCATAACCTGATTTGCTAATTAAAGTAGAGACAAAATCTTGGTGGTACCAAAAAAGCAATCATTAAACGTACATTTCTCTCACTTACGAACTTATTGAAAAGCACTTCGATTTAAAATTATTTATTTTTTCTTTGTTCTTCATTTTTATATTAAGTAGTTTTAGTTTGGTGACGTGACATTTCACACCGTGTTTTTCTTTTGTAAACGTTAAGATCCTCAAAACTTATTTATCCATACCATATAAACATTTCTTTTTCCATTAACAATATAATTCAAAATTGAATTGTTTTAAAATTAATATTAAATTAACATTAATTTGTTTATGCAGTCTAATTTTTTTATAACCCTTAAAAGCTTTTCACTTCAAGTTCCTGAACAAAAAACAGTCAGAATTAACTCAATTCTCTTGTTTTATGAAATAATTTCTTCGTTTCATTATCGTTTGGAAGATTGTTTTGTTTAATTCTTTATATCAACTATCATTTCCTTTACAAAAGGGAAAATATTTTATAATTTTAAATCCATTCCATTCTCAATGTTTTCTTCGCGCATATGTATTGTAAATACGTTGTATTGGAGTCTAGTAAATATATATATTTTTTTCATAATGAACGTAACTGTTTGATATTTTAGGGCTTATGACTATNTGAAGCACTTGAAAACAATATGAAATTATATATGGTCCGTTGGGTTTGAAAACCTTAGGAAATGTTTTTAGTGTTTTTTTACTTAACAGTATAATTCGAGAAATACATCTTGACCTTATACTTTGGGCTTGAGCGCTTCCGGTTTTAAATAAATAAAATGAACTTTACTTTTAAAAATCAGTTGCAACTGCCTAATGCCAAGTGGGGAGCGATAAACTAAGTTATTCTCCGGAAACAAGCAAGGAACCATCCCATCAATTTCGATCAAGGGCCAAAGAGCAGTGGTGGATTTAATATTTATAAATGAAATTATTTAAGAAATACGTAGTTATCCATTTATTATTCCAAATAAATTGTAGATGATTATGCCGTAGAATTTTGAGGTTAATAAAACAAAGGTATTAGTGACATTCCCGCCCAAGGAAAATCCACCTCTACCCGGAGAAAAACCTGCGCCAGGATAATGTAAATAAATTCTTACAATCCTTTACTGTTTAGCGTAAAAACATCGTCGAAACAACTTTTCTTGTTTAGACTTCTACGAATAGTACATAATTCTGTAAGTACATTTTATCTGCTTAAAAATAGTATCTGCTTATCCAATTGAAGTAACGTTTTCACTCCATACGAAATATAATTCGCCTTTAAAAAACGCAATGGCGGACTTCTTCGAAACATGTAAGCCCAATTTCATTTTCATAAAGTAAAATAATACTAAACACTCTTTAATAATTGTACTTCACATATACAACTCTTAGCTAGGTATTTGCATGAAGAGAGTTCTGAAAATATTGAGGGTGGATTGTGTAAACGATATTGGTTTTCTCTCTTACGTGAATTTAATGCAGTCTTTTGGATTTTAGAGGTAAGGAATACAATGAAAAACACATTTTCATTCTCTCTCCATCCTCTTTTTCGTGGATATTGCACGTGAATTCTCATGAACCTAGAAAAACACATTTCTTTCCCGATTCCCATTAGCTGAAATTATGCGTAACAGCTTACGTCCGCGTTAAGCAATGCGCGTTGTTAAAAGGATCGAAACAAATTAGTGAGCTCCAATGAATCCCTGGGAAAGGAGGAGACACCGTATAAAAGCTGTTGTCTTTTTTATCCCCTCGCTAGGAGATAATAAGTATAATGTCATTATGACATTGGAATGGTATAGGTAAGAACATATCATTTTACAAACGAGAGAGAATTGGACATGACCTTCAGTGCTATTTTGCATGGAGGGAGGTTACTATTTTTATCTATTTTCTGCTGAGATTATAGCCAACGTCTGTCGATAATTTCCAATACTATGCCTATTCACCATTGAAAATTACGTGGACTAGAGAAAGGTACAAATTAGAACTATCAGAATGGAATTAGAAGGGAAGAAAATGACATTTTAATTCGAACAAAGCATTTCACGTGACGCTGTTCATACATCAACTGAATGGACACTGTCGCTCGTAATAACTATATAATGTTGTAAAGCTCTAAGTAAAGTTTATAATTTTATTTTCAAACTATCACACAACAGGCCCTGAAGATGCCCTAGGGGTTGGCGGAGGGTAGAGCTCCGCAATTTCTTGGCCTCGGCACTTGGAGGAGGATATGTGGCCGGCATCTCGCTCCAGGAGGTTTGAGAGGTGTGATGAAAAATCCCCACCCCACAGGGGATCGAACCCCGGCCATCCAGCCAGCAACTCTACCCACTGAGCCACGCCGACTCCTAATTTTATAAGTACTTATAAAGTTATTTTTTGTATACTAGTGTATTTATGAAATAGACATGGCAATTCATGAAGTTGCACTGTCGATGTTAGTTCAATTTCAATAATTTGTATTTTGAGGGGTATTGTGAGTAGCAGAGAAAATACATAGTTCCATATAAACACATTAATATATGTCTACAGACAAAAAGCTCCATATCATTTAAGTACGTTAATTAGACTCGTGTCACGACTAAACTTAGTGGAAATCGCCCTTTTATGCCTTCATTCGTTTCGAACATTTTGAAATATTAAAATAAATTAGTGTTTATATGGAAGTGTCAATAACCTTCACACTACTTGAAATGCTTGGCCGATACTTAAAACAGCCTACATCGTTCAGCCTTGACTGTGAACATCTTTCTTCTTCCGGCGAGATACTGTCGGTGGAAGGATCTGTGTTTTTTACTTATTATCTCTATACTCGCACAGCGTTAGGTCTCCGTTGCAAGTGACAGCTGTGGTGTGGGGAAGTAACGAGTTCTAATATCCTAGTGAGCGGCTGCCGTATTTCCTTACTCGTGCTTAGCCATTTCTGTATTCGGCATCTGACACATGAAGTAATCCAAGAGGCCGTGACCTCTGACTTGTGTCGTTATCTCCGACCGCTAAATGGAAATGTGTGCAAACAGGACTTCATATACAGGACGGAAACGAACGATTCCATCTCGCGCATTAAAAAAAGAAACTTCAGAAACAAATAATTATGGTTTGAAAATTTGTTGAAACAAATAATAATGGTTTGAGAATTGGTTGATAGCTGATTCGGCATTACTAAAAAATGAAAAGATATATCTTAATTAAATGTACTAAAATTTACAGTTGCTAGTTGGCTATTGCGACATTACATCAATGATGTTACGGACCTGAAGAAATGTCAAATTCGCGAAAAATTATATGATATTAATATAAGCTCTAGACCTCAAAGGTGGCTATCAAATTAAACGTTCTTCAGTTTATTTTACTGTATATTGAAACTTCATTGTCATTGAGAACCTGGATGTAGCATGCAACGTAATTCAAGATTTGGTGAAAATAATCAAGAATTATGTATTCAGTAATATATTGTGACTCTACTATTATTATATTATTATTAACTAATGAGGGAACTGAATACTCATTTTCTATGGGAGCCACTCACAAGAACAACACAACAATCTGGTGTTCGAGCAATGAACAAAACATTTATTAACACTGTAAAACACAATTTACACTCTCCCACACGACACAAATAAACATTAATTGTTAATAGACCGAAGTGGCCACATTCCCACCAAAAGACACAAACAAAACATCAATCATTTATAGGCCAAAGGGGCCACATTCCCCCCAAAAGACACAATAAAACATCAATTATTTATGGGCCAAAGGGGCCACATTCCCCCCAAAAGACACAATAAAACATCAATTATTTATAGGCCAAAGGGGCCACATTCCCACCAAAAGACACAATAAAACACTGAATGTAACACTAATATTCTTATCAGAAACAAAACAATAAAAAAAAACCTTTACTAAAATTACATTACACTACAATTAGGATTCATTAACCCTTTTACGATAACTGCTCATAGTTCTCAGTCGATAAAAAAAAAGTTCAATAGTTCAACGCTTGAGCTGTCATCATTTGTCAATAATTCATGATCTTCTCGCCACTGCGCCTTGTTGGATGCAACCAACTTTTATGTTCTACCTTACAAGTGGACTGGTCAGTCAGTCTATGTGAAGACTGGAAAACCGACTTCCAGACGGCATTTCAGCAGATCACTGGCTCGGGTAGTCTCTCCAACAGGTGATGTCATCATTTCCCAGAAAACACCGGCTCGTTCCTCGAACTGGATTCCCCAAAGCTTACTAAATATCACGACCGAACGACTGCGACGTTATCGGGTCGAATGAAGAGGTCAACTCAGCTGGATGTCTAATAATGTTGTTGTTACAACATAATGTTTAGCGTTAGCACACCCTCCAAAGCAAAGTTCAGTAATTAAGCTTTTCGAGCAACTAGCTGTCAGCGAATAATCTTCGAAAGACCTTAAACATGACTCCACGTCGGAGCGAACTACAGTACGGTACTTCTAACTAGAAGCCCGAGCGAAAATGTTGTAAGATTTGAGAGGAAACTCTCCTCCGAAAAACTGCGAGCTGTGACGCTGCGCGAGCGAAAACTTCCACCAAAGGAAACGAATGAGTGAGAACTGAGCGCGTCAGAAAAAAAATGAGTGAGAACTGAGCGCGTCAGAAAAAAAATGAGTGAGGACGAAAAATATCTGTGTCTTCTTTAAATGGGCTTCATCCCTTCTTTTTCCCCAAAATTTCCAAAATTTTGAATGTCACGTGAGTGACAGCCCCCAATGCCTAAACGGTTTCCCTCTCTCTCTCCCTGATTCTCATTGGAACTTTTTTTAAAAAATCTTCAACGAATTTCTGGAACGTTCTCGACGACGCTGTGGCTTTTAACGATTTTCGAGCAAGTTGGGACATGTTTCTAGTTTCCGCACATCTGGGGTCTGTTACGGAGGGTATTTCTTTTCCCTCATCCCCTCGCCAGCCTTCTATTCCTACACCCTCATAAATTCTTATTTGACTTGAAAGAGAATACCGCCGCATGGGTCACTAGTCTCGTACCGCACCCACGGTCCTTCGCCGATCTCCAACGAACTTTTTCCTTTTAAACTTAAATGCTCTTTCATTTACATTTCACAATTAATCCCTAACTTATTCAAAACTCACAATATGTCAATGTTTGTTTTGTTCATAGGACAAATTAATCACAAGAAATGGAGGGAGGTGTAAGCAAAATCTCTTACAAAGGATTGAATTTTATTTTTATTAAAAATGTTATGTTAATATAAACGTGGCGCCCATGCAGTCACAGACATTAAATGAAAAATCCTTAAGAAAGATTTAACTACGGAAATGTTTTATTTTTCAGAATAATTTGATAAGGCTGTAAGGGACGGTCCTTACTCCCTTGACCTGCTTTTTGGTTACATCCTTGGCCACTGCAGAGAATGAGGAATATGAAAAACGTCGCTCTTCTTTTGTAGACTGCCGCGAAAGGGTGCGCTAATGGTAATGAAGTGAAGCACTACCAAAACGCACCGCGTACGTACTTGACATGAGAGGCTGTCGGAAGTGACTCGAAGGGTAGAAAACGCATACGAGTAATTCGTTTACAGCTTTCTGCGTCCATCGGGAGCGACGTCGCCTTCCATTAGTCCGTGAAGTCACGTGCTTCCGGGAAACAGACGCCGGCGATCGGACGCCGGAACGCAATGTGGTTTGGGATTCATCCCGCCATTGTGGATGGCTCCGGAGCGATGAAGAGTGATTTGAGAGGGAAATGACGATAAGGGCGTGATTCGAAGCGACAAATGATTTTACACATTTCCAAGTTCATTAATGACGTCCATAGCTATTTGTCCATAACAGTTCCGTTATGTGGACGCATCATGGGAAAATCAGTTCGTGTTAACGTGGAATACGTATATGTTGTACTCTTGTCATAGTGGACGGGGTTCACAGAGAATGAAAGTACTTCTAAGAACAAAATACTATTATAATACTTCTGATAATAAATCTATCAATCGAAGAAACAATTCTTGAAAGCCGTAAAATACAGACAATATGTTAGTTTTTAATGACCCATTTTTCTATAATTGTAGTTTTAGGTTAAAAGTAGGAGGAAACATATCTAAAAAGGGTGACGATTCAATTTGTCAATTAGTGGTTTACTATATTTTCCACGATCATTTCCGTAGAACTGGAACTATTATTTAAAAATGAAATGTCAAAATAAGGATCTACAATAATGAAAATAATACTAGACTGTCTTTAAAACTATTTGACTACAACTATGTGAACATTGTTAAAATTATTACTTCTTTACACTTCTTTTTTAGAAGATGGTGAAACGATATCTTAGTGATTCCGAGAATTCATCTATCTAGGATGTAAGAAAAATAAATAAATTTAGCTTCACGAAATGTAATATACAATTTGAAGCAGCTTCAAATTCTTGAATGCAAGAATGATTTAACATAAAAATGTATTAAATATAGGGATTTGTATAGTTTATTTCATTCAGAACATAACTCTGGATATTGCCATTGTTAATCTTTCCACCTCGTCCCGTAGATTTTCTTATATTTGACGGATAATCATTTAGGTTCTCGGTTTTGGCCATATTTACAGCAAGGTTTTTGTGTCGTGTATATGATACTAACAGAGTACCCTTGGCTCTGCTACTGTTAAATTTGGAATTTAGTTTGTATTCTGAAATCCCCATTCATATCTACTGAAAATATTATTCGTATTTAGAAGTTGAAGCTCCTGGGTGAATTTTCATTGTTCCCTATGGAGTGATTTAAGGGTCCCTATGATATATAGACTGTATTAAGGATTGCATACTGAGACACATTTTGACGAAAATGTTTGAAGTACATCACTGTCATACGAAATACACTAGAATGTTCAATAAAAAAATTGTAAATCGAATTTCTACTTGGCCGTAGCCTTCTTGGAATATCACTTCATGGCCCCCTGGTACTCGCTCAGAAACACGTGGGCCGAATATCGAAGCTGTTGGCAACGTTTTTGCGCTATGCACAGTCACACAGTCACACAAACTCTTTCTTACATAGCTATAATCACAGACAACTTTGCAACAATTTTATTATATCTTATAGATTTTAATAAAAGAATGTAATAAAATTAATTTATCTCAATGAGATCTAGTATCACCAAGATCATTTAATGCTTTAAACATATTTTCTATTCAGTTTATCATGATTATCGACATGCGCGTTCCACCAACTAATTTAAACAAAAATTACGAGAAACTCGTGATTTACGCTTAAACGATCGCGAAACCTTGGATTAGTAGCAATAATAGTGATTTTCTTCAGTGCTGCCAGCAATATGGTGTCCATTTTGCTTGTGTGCTCGTGGTTCGATTTATAGTCTATGCTCAATGGTATGGAGACTCGCTGCTGCCTTTGGTGTCCGTCGGAGACGCTAGAGAGCAACAAGAGGCGTTTTTCGTCGGTCGCTTTTCTTCAAGTTACTCACAATACTCTGAAAATCTACTACCAACGTCTAGAATTAGGAATAACGATTATGGTAATCGACAATTTTTTTTTTTTTGCACGATGAAATGCATTCATTATAAACTTGCCTGATCACTATTAAGAAAAACGTGATGTAGAGTAACTGACCCTATGTAGTAATGTTAATATTTTATTATTTTTCAATTCCTTGTATACTTTATATCCCGAGTCTCATAGTGATTTTCATTGTCGAATGATTTAATGACAAGAAGTATCATAATGATATTTTCAACTGTACTAAATATTGTGACAGTTGTATTAGTTATTTCTGTATCCTCGGTCGATGTTTTTCGATTTTCCGTAGGGCAGTTTGATTGCAACGCAGGGATGGTCGTATGCTTTATTTTGGAGAGTCAATTAATTCGTTACCTTTTATGGGGTTATACTGTGTGTTTTATTAATTTTTGGTAATAAATTATTGCTCTTCAAGAATAATTATGAGTTATGTTTATTTATATGAATGTATATGAGTTATTTCACTTTTTTGTCTATTTTTAATGTATCGTTCAGAGTTGTTATTCTTAGACATGTGATATTATTTGCATACACTTATTTGCAGACAACATAGTTGTTATTTTAGAGGAAATTAATTGAAGAACTAAGTTTTTCACGTGAATCTATTAAAACCAGGGGTTTTCATTATTTTTGCTTAAAAATTTGTTTGCATGATGAAAGGGTGTTGCGAGTTATTTGATACGTTTTTTAATAATCACCCATACATGATCAGACATCGAGCTCTTTTTATCTCCTTGCATTTGGTTCTTGGCTGTGTTGTGTATATTGTGTATTTGATCCACTGGCTGTGTTGTGTATATTGATCTGGCCTTTCTCATCTCTCGTGCATCAGCGTTGTTTTATTTGATGAACGCAGGCAGACTGTTCAAGATGATTCCCAGTAGTTGATGCTAACCTAGTTTTCTTTTCACTTGTCGAACATTCCATCAACAACGCTTGGAGATTTTGACATCTTTCAAACTCTTTTACCTGGTTAAAGATCTTTCACTTTGCCGTGAGTAAAGGCTTCAAACAACCTTACAAAAAATATCAAACCTAACCTTTCTTTTTTTAACAAAGACTTTTTAAAACTAAGACGTGAAAATGAGATGAACCTTATTTTCCAGTGTATTTTATTTGTCGAATAATTGAACTNATATATATATATATATATATATATATATATATATATATATATATATATATAATCTGGTAGTCTGTAATATGCGAAAAGATACTCATTCTCCTCAAATTCTTCACACTTCTTCCCCAAAACGGAGAATGCCACATTCATACTACTGACGCCCGAATATTGATTATAAATAATTCATACGTGAATGAAATCACTAGAATTTACTAAGTTCAATAAGTGGGTCCGAATTCTATTAATGTTATGACAATGGACTGTTCTTGCAGCTACTGAAACATGACTGATATCGATGGGGAATCCACTGTATCATTTCATTTGAAACTACTCCTCGATGAACCTACTAAAATTCTTATTGCAACCAAAACCACCAAACATTATCAACCCATTTCGTGATTGTAATGGGGTTAAACACTGTAATAATGGCATTTGTAACTTACTATAGTAGATGACAGTGATATCAAACAATATAAATATTAAGGGAGATTTACCCGCCACTACATCAAACTTTGAACGGTGTTCCTCCCTGACCTGCCCATATTTTGAAAACTTTGCAAGAAATAACCAACTCAATCGCTATATCTTGTTTCGAATAGGTAATTGTTTGTAAAGATAAAATGGAAACGATATATCTAGCCTCCTGCAAAAAAATGAGGTGAATTAAAAGATACCTAATTTTCGAATTAATTTCGAGTTGTCATCGGCTCTCTTAGTAGCAGTTTTCTTTGTATCATGTAGCGTGAGAGCAATGGAAGACAAAAGACGGTACATAAATAAACAAATACCATAAGTAATAATTGCGGAACTTCATGACAATTATGGAACAAGATGTGGCGACCAATTTTTCGTGTTATTTAATCAAAGTAATTTTTTTGTGAAGCATTTTACTGGAAGTTTATACATTTACACTATTCTCATCTCGTTCCTTCTCTAACTGGTTCTGCAAATATTTCTCTCTGTTTGAACTAGTAAATCGTATTACTTAACTCAAACATACTTGTAACACGTTCCATTTTCGAAGAAATACTTTCTTTAGTTTTATTTCATAATTTGAAAATTTATTGTTATAATAATTTTCAATGGTTACGAACTTATTTTAAAACTCAATTCATTTAAAAGAAACAAATTATTATTCTGATTTTTTCCAGTATATGATATTTTTACCTTATTTTACATTAGCAAAATGCTATCTTGAAGTGATACATGTATTATTATTATTATTATTATTATTATTATTATTATTATTATTGACTAGATGAATCTAAAAAATCTTATATTTTATCAATCAGTGCCCGGGGACTTTTTGATAGAATTTTATAGGAGATTGCTTATGGTGTGTAATTTATGTTAAATAATCTTGTGCCAAAACACATTGTTGACAATAAATTATCTTTATTTTACTATTATGATATTATCGTTGCCAATGATAAAAGAGGAATGAAATCCCAAAGCGTGTTGTAATCCTATCTCTCTCTCTCTTCTGGTGTCTCCAGAGACGCGAGGAATGAGGAGTGCAGGGCACAGTACACAAGAGCGACGCACAAAAGCAGGGGTGTCTGTAGCTAATCACCACCAGCCGTAGTTCGCATCTGATCTTGGGTTCGTGTCCCTGCGCGTGCCTGTCAGATGACGCCACGATGAGCAAGACTCGAGCGGGGCGCGGCGCAGCGGCGGCTGTGTGGAGGGAAGAGGAGGGGGAGCGTATGACGTCAGTGATGTGATCTGTGTGGGGCTTCTGCGTCGTACGTGTTAGAGGACTATCCCTTGACGAGCATCGTATTCGCACAGTGAAATCGAAGCTTCTCCTTAGTTGACAAAAATATATTGTATTAAATATGAATTGAAGCTATCAACGAAAATAAAGAGACCACAAACCATTGTTACAAAACATACAATTTTCAAGATTTGTTTGAATTTGTTTGTATGTCGAATAGTTATTATATTTAAAACTAAAAAAAGGAATTGTAAAACAAATTTATTGTAACTTGTTTAGGTAATTTTCTTTTTCAAATTAATAACATGATTAATTGACATTATTTGTATGATTGCATAAAATATTGGAGATGTTTTCCACATATTTATTTATTTTGCCTTTTGGCGAGGTTAAGGCCATGCGGCCTTCTCTTCCACCTAACCGTTGTACTTGGGAGAGTGAGCTGGGAAGGTGAGATGTTGGTTTGCCAAGTACCGAACCGACATTTGTCTGGAGTAGGTGAGGGGAAACCCCAGCTGAAAACCTCACCATATTAGGTCGAGCCGGGTTTGAACTCACGCTCAACT
>NNCF01127510.1:276610-304925 GCA_002313205.1 Laupala kohalensis | reverse complement strand
GGGGGGGGGGGGGGGGGGGGGCTGAGAGGTAAAAAGTTTAAATATCACCGGTATATAGAATAGGGGTGATGACTACACTCTAAGATTCTACACCTTTAACAGCTAAATATATTGTATAAAGTTACATTTATATCTCTAAATCTAAAATATTCCTCGTTTCAAACTGTTTAGTCACACTGAGTTCCGTTTGATAAATCATGAAAAGTTTTATTGAGTGTTCTTCTGTCATCTTTTTCTCTCAAACCTGTACGAGAGTTATACTGTAGCTAATCACCACCAGCATATGCATGCATTATATGAAGTGTGAAATGTAGGTTAATATAAACGTTAAAGTTTTCCTCTTATTTGTCAAAAGGAAAACACGGCGCTTCTGTCCATTCTGTAACTTGATTAATAAAATCTCTCAAATCTTCGTGAATTAAATGATTTTCTTGTAACGATTCAAGATACGCGTTGTCTTTATTCACTTTTCTGCCTTATCTAGTTCGAAATACTTGGCCTTTGCCCCTCAAATCATGACCCATACTAAAAGAAGAATATAATAGATTATCGAACTTATTTCAAAGAAACAATAGTTGAAAACAAACTTTTGAAATGAAAGAAAAAGTTTTATTTGTTAATCATTTTACTGTCATCCTGTTATCACGAATATTAAGGTCATCAGTCAGAAACATTGGTTATATTAGATTAACTATTCTTTTGAAAAGTGTTTCATGACCTAACTAGTTTGGTACGCACAATGTAATGTCTCATCAACATTGTTTGATGAAATATTTCTTAAAATGTCATTTCATTGTATTTATCAAGAACTGTGAAAATTGATGGAAATGCATTTTCTTTTTTTTTCTTTTTTTTAAATTGTGGATAATAGAAATCATTTTGACACAAGTTTCAATAAATTTCTACTTGCAAAGTTACCTATATGTACCGATTAAAACAACTAATTTTAATGACATGGGAAATTAATATGAGACTTTACGTGTCTTAGGGTTCCATTAACTCCAAACACTAAATACGTAACAAACCGTATTTAGCAAGTTATTCTTTTTTGTCCTCTCAGAAATAGCAACATGTTCCACTGTGTTGAGCGACGCGAATGCCTCTGGCGAGTAATAATTGTCTGGGTGAACGGCATGGTCATTGCAAAAGCAGGTAGTCTGCTTTGATGAACAGTTTGCTCGAGATGCCGTGACCTCTGTGTATACGGGATAATATTGAGTATTGTATTGATCTGGCTTCGGTTCCTGACCATGACTTGTATGTAGTTTGAGGTATAGAAAATAGAAGAGGACGGAATTCATAGTTTTAAATTAAGCTCCTTACAAAAAAAAAGTTAGTCTTTTTGGTCGTATCGGTGAGTAATGTTGCGTTAGTATCATCAATCTATTCTTTACACTAATGAAATGAACAAGTGTTTTCTTTTTGAGATAACGTACTGTTCGATATGAAATGTATCATCGAATAAACGTAAAACTTATTGTCTGGAATTTAGAATCGGAGTTGCACATATTTGATCTTTTCTCATGACTTACAAAATTTTTAGTTCTCATATTCAGAAGGTTCAAGCCCAGACTTCGATCAATACCAATTGTCCTAAATGGCCAAGAAATATCAAGTCGTCTTTGTACCGTTAACATCTGGATAATCGTCGATAAATGTATTTTAAACACGAATAAATAGACAGTGTAGATAAGCTGATATTTTTATGTGGGAAAACCCTACATCAAAATCTTAATAATAACACAACTGTAATATTCTTAAAGGAAGAGGAAACATAATAACAGATACATGAATCCAATTCATATTTTAAAAGATAAATCCAATTTTATTTATTACGTTTATTTCACAGTGATACATTTTGAATGGAGTGCACGAATGGAGATTTGTGAGAAAGTGCTAGAATTGAATTCTTCATAGAACTCAGCTTTAAATTTGATATTTAATTAGAATTACTTGAAATTTTTGTAACTGCTGTCGAAACAGTATTTGGTGTCCAGTTATGCGAAGTGGATCATACACGGTAGTTGGTCAAATAAATAAATAAACAAAAAAAAAAGCAGTTGCAACTGCGTATGACCATGCGGGAGGGGGAATAAACTAAGTTAATAGGTCGTAATAGTTCGAAAAACTTGAAGAAAGTAGGTACTAGTCTTTCGTGTTAAATACGAAATATAAGGCCCTCTACGGTTTTGAAGGATGGTAGAAGTGGTCAATCTTTTTTGCCAGTTTTTTAACAATGGTCGTATTACACCAAAATTTGCTAGTATTGTTCTAAATTAAGATGAAAATTATCTGGAAGAATCTATAGTTTGTCCCCTTTTTGTTTGAAAAAGATCGGTTGATAATAACATCCCAATTTTTAATGTCAAAGAAGAGGTTTTGGTACTAAACAATTTAAGTTGGACTTTCCGCTATTAGTTGTGTGAATCTCTAATCATGACAGCTTAAAGTATGGTATATTAAGCAAACATACTAAAAATATCCTACAACCAACAGGAGTCGAGTTAGCGATTTTTCACGGAACAGAAGCCGTTCAATCACCTTACTTTCTCATATACGTAATAAATAGAAAGTATTGTAATCGTAAACAAATTCGAAAGCGAGATTTCGACGGAAATATCCCTTTTGGTGATCCATGATTCTGAAAAAGGGGACTTTGTATTTACGGTAAAATTTACTTGTTTTCGATGCACGTGCTCTATTTTTTTTACTATAAAACAAAGGGTACTTCACAAGAAGGTCAAAGTATTCTTTTGAATGTTTCTCAAAAACGGTTCTAACGATTGTGCTTAAATTTTCTGTACGTAAAGTACAATTGTAAAAATTACATCCGCATTAGCGGTATTTCGCTTGTAAGTTTAGTATAGACGCAGTAAAATTATTTCTGCTTGTTACGTTTACACATTTTTCTACTGCTTCAAGAACCTTGAATAATATTTAGCAGTACAAATGTGCCAAGCAGACTTAGAAGACATCTTTCATTTCAGTTTAAGAAAAGTATGATAATGATAAAATACATAGGAGGGCAGCAAACGCACTGCAGATACGAAAATACATCAATTTTCGTCTAAAACGAAATTACATTTACATAATTTTTTACGATATTTATAAGACTGATATATTGCTACATGTTTTGAAATAATGTTCTTAATATTTATTTTACTTTCAAATTTCGTATAAAATACAGTAATAAGTTCATCTAGTGACTTGGGCATGAATAAAGCACTGGAATGCGACCAAAATATAGAGGACCACGCCTGAAATGACCCTTTCACAATAGAATTTTTTCTCTTTCTATGCTGCAGACGGAGAGACGTATATGAGAAAGTATGCACAATGGTTTTGCACCACTAGTTTTATTTATAATAAATAAAGGCTCAGAGATTATTGTTTTAAATCGCTTATTCGGTAAAATGGAAAGAATTGCCCAGAGGTACTGCTGTACAGCTAAACAGGAACTTGAGAATACATCAACAGTTTTGTAATAAACATGTCAAACATTACAACACCCACAAATGCATTAATGCTTCAAAATATTCAATAAACCCTCGTTAAAAATCTGTCAAATATTACTACACATGTGTACATTATAAAAATATTAATTTACACCATGTTTTGTGCCATGGAAAAACAAATTTCAAGTATGATATCCCCTTCTTCTGTTAAAGTAATTGGGAAACGGAAAACAATGTTGCGTTTTGGGGCTTATTTCGTGAATGGCAGCATAATTAACGGTGAGAGCAGTAATTCTGGCTCTGATCCTGAGTATGTCATAATCATAATCAGACAGAACGTGATTTGGTGTTTGATCCCTCTTCGGCAAATATTCCATGTTAACGTGGCATTCTCATCGTTCTGATGAACTTTCACGAAATATGTATTGAATACATAATGAACTATTTTAACAGCAATTTATTATTAAACTGTTTCTCAACATTTTTGTAATGTTCTTGTTATTGAAAAATATTGAATTCTCTTAACATTTTTATTTAATTAACAAATTACTTTGTTACCGAATATTGAAAATATATTTAACTTTTCACCAGGCGAAATGGATGCTTGATTAAAATTCTTTTTTTTTTTCATTCCACATTCAGTAAAACAAGAACCGATGTATGTTAAAATCAATGAATTATGTGTTTTCAATTCTTGGCATATACAGGAATGGCAGTTTCGGAAAGAAAAAAACGCTAGTGTTCTCTCTGTAAATTCCTTTGTTTTCGGCGAAAATAAAAGTTTTTATCTGAGTTCTATATACATAATAATGATAAACGAATTGAATTAAAAATAAATGAACGTACATTTTGAGAAACCAGTATTTTTAATGTTTTTAATAATTTTTAATCTCAAATTTGAGGAGTTATCGACTCTATAATACATCTATTTTTATTTCTTCACTTCAATTGTGTATCGCCTTTATTGAATTTCCTTTCGATATCTTATTTGTGAGCGTTATTTTTTAGTATCTGCTTTACAAACATATAAGTAATGGATGTCATACTGTTTAAAAACTTCTCATCCCTTGATTGACTAGACTAATGACAATTTTGAATTGAGTTTTGTAACTGAGTGATTGCAAATATTCATTATGGTATTACTATTTCAAATGGAAAAAATAACAAGTGATTTTTTCGCATCGTCAAGTCACATTGATTTCTGGACATATGTTTCATGAATATATATGTAATGTACGTTGCTGAAAAACATTTTTTATTCCTTGAATACCAATGACAAATTGGAATTGTGTTTTGTAATTGAGTGGTTGTAACTATTGAGTTTTTAATTACCATTGTTGATAAAAAAACGTTTAAAGTATCATTGTGATCATAAAATTACAAACCGCAGTTGTATTGAAAACCAAAACCCTCCTCACCCCCAGAGCGTATATGTTAATCACACCGCGTTGAAACACACATTATTGTCAAAATTTAGTCGAAAAGCAGTTGTGTACATCACACCAATTAGGTTCACAGGGTCACTGATCTGTTTGGAGGAAAAGCTATTATTGACTGTCCCCGAGAGATGGATTTTGTTTCATCGGCTGCGCGTAAAATGATACAGTTGACACGAAAGTAATTTAGCAGCAAAGCGAATAATTCGCACATGGGTGTTTGTTATTTTTCTCCATGATACGACGTCAAAACCGTTATTTTTGGAGTGAGCCCCGCACAATACAATATCAACTGTGAACATGTTTGTTTGATAAATAATTGTGAACACCACCCAAAATAATTTACTAAAATGACAAATAACGGTTTGATTAAAATAAATGTTCCATGGAATACATGTTACCAGGAGGGATTTGGTTTGCAATTCTTTTCACACAGTACTAAATTTTGTATTTTATTTATGCTTTAATAGACCGTGCAAGAGTCAAATCTCATGTTTCTGGATGTTTTTATTTTCTACTCGTATCATAAAATAACACAGGCACACAAAGAAAAAAAGTCGAAACCCGGAAGGTAGACCTTACAATCCCTATGTATTTCGTTTTTCATGAAAATTTTAAATAAATGTATATTCTCAGGTATTTTGGTGAACTGAAACCGAATATAACGATAAAAACTGGTTTTAACTACCAAACCACCCCCTTCCAATCCCCATTGGGAGTTCAAATTTCGCTTCTTCTGAAAAAAATGTGTGTATATTTTCGAATATTTTGGTGCGCTGAAACTGCATACGACGATAGAAAATGATTCCGATTACCCGCTAGCACCCCTTACGACCCTCAGAGGAGGGGAATTGAACTTAGTACTCGTTATGAAAATTGAGAACGTATGTATATTATGAAATCAGTTTTTATCGTTATTTTCGGTTTCAGCTGATAATGTACAATATCTGAGAATATACGTACGTTTTAAATTTTCAGAGGAAGCGAAATTTCAACCCTCCATGGGTATGATGAAGGGAGTGCTAAGGGGTGGTTAGGTAGTCGAAATCAATTTTCATTATATTCGGTCTCAGCGCACCAAAATACCTGAAAATATACATACGTTTTAAATCTCCATGAAAAATGAAATCTCAACCCCCCTGGGGTCTGCAGGGGGGTGCTAAAGGAAAATTGGATAATTAATTTTTTTTAATAGTCATAATCGGTTTCACTGCCTCAAAATAAGTAGGGATAGTAGGGTCTACCTTCTGGGTTTCGACTTTTTTTTTCTTTTTGTGTGTTATTAAACAGTGAACGAATAAGAGATTGGGCAGATGACATTTTTGTCAGTAACGGTATATTTAGTTTACGTACTCGAAGAAAAATTATTATAGACTAATTAAGCATTACTTAACTCTACGACTAAATAAGGTTAATTTTATGTGCAGACGAACGGTATCATTTAAAATTACTCCAAGCTAAAGCGTTAGTTCGTATTTGGATGACAAGCCACTTACGATTAACTACTTAACCGAGTCTTTTTCTCATCTCCCGAAAACATGTAATTCGGAGGGAAATCTACTGCTCTCGGAAAATCGTTTTCCGCATTGCTTAGCATGAGAGTGACTCCCTGCAACTCGGTCGTATCTTTAAAGTAATCCCGAATTCCTGGTACAAACTTTATGGGTTGGTACAGGACACTAACAATCATTTGTTGTGTAGGAATGTGTGGATGCAAGTGACGCAGTGAAGCGCAAACACAAAAAAACAAGAGACGAAAGAAAAAGTGTTTATTGACAGCGTCATTGACAAGTGCAATGTTTACAATAACTGTTCAAAATTGCGTCCACCAACAGTGATACATGCTGGACAGCGTCGGTGGTGAGATGGGCGTACACATTCAAAGATGTCAGGTTTCTCACGCACGCGAGCGAAACCTACGGATATTCGAGCAACGAGATCCTCGTCGCACAATCAAGACTCTTCAGATGTCCCCATAAAATGTGATGTTTGCACCTCACTTCATCACTTTCACCCATACATTCCCATAAAATAGATGATTGTTATAGTGTCCTGTACCAACCCTTAAAAATTTGTGCCGTGAATTCAGCATCAACTTGTATACGGCAATTTGATATTTTCCTCTGGATAGAACTGTACTCTTCTCTATGCTTTAATATGAAGTTCTATATTTTCTATTTTTCATGTTTTGAAAATAAATAGGAAGAAATTGGTTTTTGGCTTCTTCTTTCTTGGGCATGATACGCGACTTCTTAATAGAAGGATATGGGAATTGATTACTTTGAAAGAGTACTAGATACCCGAGTTTTGAGTACCCGTTTTTTATTACTTACTTTTCTTTATTCCAAAGATCTTCATACAAGTTAATTTGTTAAAATCTAAGAAAAATAAAAAAATAAAAAAATTCAAATAATTTACCTGAATAATTTTGTCAACTCTATATAATATTACATTTGATTGTTATTTTATATGTATTTCCATTTTATGTAGTAGATTTGGTTTCTAAGTATTCTAGCTGGTGGGTCTCATCCGAAAGTCTGTACAGATTTATGCTACTAAGTATCAAAGCATTGATATTCCCCAGGTATCGCGACAACAACCCAGTGCTTACGTATGGGATTATTTTCTGTTTTTCAGTGGTATAACGTGTCACGTATATACATTTTGTAATTGTCTACAGCCTTACGTCACAGACTACACGCCGAGCTTAATTTTATATGAATTACTAGCTGAATTCCCGCGTGTTTGCTCACGCGAATTTTGTAATATGTCTGCAACATTATTCGCTCTCACTTTCTCATTGATATGCAGTATGATTGTTCCATTAATACTGTTTTGATTGTTTGAAGTAATGATTTTATAGTATTGGTGTGTATCCTCAAACCCTTATTTTCACTTCCGTAATTCAGAAAAAGTTTTAGAATAACACCAATTTCCCAGTGCACATGCTTAGGAGTGAATTTTTTAAAATCCTTTTTTAGCGGACATTTTCGGTAATTTTGTGTGTCGCGCTTATAAACTTCTACTTTCCAACCTCCATCTCCAGGGGTGTCGTGCACCTTATGTAGTCTGTAAGGTAAATAATATCATTAGAATTTACTTATCACAATAACCATGGACTCGATCCTGATATAACTCTTTTTGCATTATTTTACGTCTCTCCCTTTCCGCCTTCATCTATGAAAATACAGTGCTAGGTGATTGCACCTCGAACATAACGGCATTGGAAGTTTAAACAAATTTTCAAATTATGTATCTGATGCATTATTAACTTTTTTTTCTATTTCAATATTAGTTTACAAATATTTTTATCCATGAACTTATTTCTATCTCCCCACCAAGAAATGCTAGTTGTGTGTTTGTTTAATGAGGGCTGCATTCAGACATACACGATATCGAGATTTCACTCTCAACTCATCGACGCCGAAAATTACAGACTCGCCACTGACATCTGCCATGTTCGGTATTTTGTTCGTAGCATCCTCTTCCCTAGGGGTGCAGGAGTTTATACGCTTCGTGAACTTTGACGTCCTCGTGAATGTCATAACTAATTTTAGCCACTCCGACAACTACGATCTGAACACCAATATCTGTAACATTAGATTACTTTTACATTACACTTCTTCGCACTCTCAGTACAAAGGGTGTTTTTCCCTTATAGGGGATGATCGTGTACTTGTGTGGCAATGAGGGTTTCACTTCTGTTAAGCGATCATAAAAATGGTTTATTCAGCACCAGTGTCGATCATTTTTTATAATTTTACTTCCCTGCATTCCCACAAGACGTATGAGTTGAAGTACAGCAGTAATATTAGTTGCACATGTTGACAAATGTCAAACGGTTCTGATTGGTGAATTGTGATGTGTGCGAGTGTGATGAGGAGACTGAAACGCGAAAACATATTTTCTGGAGATGTCAATAGTACGGCGCAGAGAGGGTAACATTCATGGTAAAAATGAAACTAGGGGTTGTAATAACGCAATCGAGTGCAACAATGTTGGCCCAATAATTATGACATAAGCACTTGAAGAATTACATCAAAAGCTTGTGATTCATAAAACTAGGACTCGAAGAAAGCTGAAACTACCAAAGCTGGATAGTGACAATGCCCACCTCATGGTGGTTGAGAAGGGGAACCAAAGACTGGTAGAGAGATGTTGAACATACGATTGAAGTTTTGTTAATTTGATATTTTACTGATATAAATTTAATTGATTTGACTAAACTTCGATGTGACGTAGGTTTAGTCGTGGAATGTCTTACGATGGAAACACGGCAAATAATACAAAAAAAGGTAATTCCTGGTTTCAGTACATTGTTGTCGAGTCAACGTCCCTGAGAAAGAGACCAACTCAAATAAGATATTATTTTATTTGCTTGTTTCACCCTGTACGTTAGCCATCAGGCCATTACCTGTGTTAATACTCCCTTATTCTACAAACTATTCCTTTCCGTCTGTTATCTATTTCTTTTTCACTTCTGTTTCATATCTATCTTACCGTCTTATTCTCTTCTTTCATTGCACAACTGCGACATAAATCCAAAAGAGTTACCGTCGCCACCACGAGTAGGTTTTGAACTGTCTATCCTCTGAATTTCATTACGTACGGACATGATCTGTTCTATATATTCTTGAAACAACTCAAATACTTCTTGTCTCTATCAGCTTATACCATTCTTTCTCCGTGTACACACCCTTTTTCTTCAATTTTATAAACCATCCCCGTTTTTCTTCCTTTATTATGTCGCAATCAAAATCATGTTCAATTGTCTCATCATCCATTCCGCACACACATATTTTCTCATGTTTCTCTTATACCTATGTACATTAACATCCGCATGCCCATTTAATATTTCTATTTCACTTTTATACGGAATAAACCATTTTCTATTTCATCCACTATAAGTCACATCTGGGATAAATTTGTTCATTAATCTCCCTTCAGGTTCCACTTTTCACCTAATTTCCCAACACTCCCACAACATTCCGACTTAAATGAGATATAGTAGAAAATCTCCCAACACACACTTCTCGATCTCACTGGTTTGTTGAGACGTATGGTGTGTAACCAGAAACCGATCATATTCGCGCAGCTCTCGTTTATCCCTCATCTTCTCGTCGATTTATAAGGTGATAGCTGTTGCGTTGAGAACAGTCGTATTAAAGGAAAACGCAATCTTAGTGGTGCTTGGTGCTGAAGTCTTCTAATGGTGCTAACATCCAGAATCACGCAGACAGGCCTACATGTGAGGTTTTGTAATGTATGAATGAATGAACTATTGATAACCATCAAAATATCTCACAGAGAGGATCCTTTAAGCAATCGTTGTAGTTTTCGCAGTCAAAGGACAAGTAGGTGCTGTCGAGTCTGCTCTCGGGGAATAATATAAGGCGAACCAATTCTTTCTCCCTGGGGTTCCGTATAGACATTCAGAAAATTTTTCGTTGTGAGGATATACACAGCAGCAAACAACACGCCATGGTTACAACCAGACGTTCAATCTGACACACAAAACAGTGTTATGATTATCCTGCCTCCCCAAGCCTTACGTTGAGTTGCGCCTAACTGCTCAACTTAGTAACGAACGCGTTTCAGAGGTGTGTTGCTCGTTGTAGGGACGCAATCGAGACCAAGTAGAAATCACGAATGTTCGTATGTGGACATAAATAACCCTCGTAGCTTATGTAACGTTGTTATCCGATAATGATCATTCGAGTATTTACCCAGAATTTCAAAATAATTGCGACACGATGTCAGTACAAACATATATTCATCCTAATCAAAATGCTTTTAATAGTAACCTACTGTATTTGTTTTTCATTTTCATTTTTTGTTTCAACCTGGTGTCTCGACCATGTGGCAATTACCTAGGTTTTATTTTCTCATTTTTCAAGTTGTCTATATTTCTAGTTATATTTCCTCTTCATTGTCTTTCTTTCCGTACATTCCATGATGTGTCCGTGTCTCGCTTACATTGTTGTCTCTTTGTTCGTTTACCTTGTCATTTTTTTGATTGTACCTACATTTATTGCCATGTATGGGTGTTTCTCCTTAGCCGTCCATACTACAAGGTATTGACGCTTCTCATCCAACCGCGAAGAGGTGAGAAACGTCTCTACCATCTAGCTGTTAAATTCTTTCTTTATATTCATAATAGTTGTTGCACATTCTTCGAAACTCTTTTATAGTCCTTCCTCTTTGATGTAATCTGTCCAGTCTTTATTGGTGAATACACCATGACGTTTCAGTTCGTTGATCCATCGTGCTCGTTCTGTACCAACTATTTCACAATTATGAAGTAGATGATCCACTGTATCCTCTTCTTTGCCACATTTACACAATTTTGTTTCGGCTAGATTTATTTTATGCCAATATGTCTGGTAATAGTCATGTCCTGTTGGCACTTGGTAAACCGACGGTGTTGACTGAAACCTACGTCTGTTCTCATAACTATATTTTACATCTCGTATATGTCTATATGTAGTTCTACCTTCTTTGGCCTTTTGCAACAGTGGACTAGTTTCCTACTTATCTTCCCTTGCCATCCACGCATAGTAATAATATGTAATAATTATATGTTATATGAATCTAATTCTGTGTAATGTAATATGAATGCTGAGCTCCGCGTAACGCCGAAAAATATTTTTCTTTTTTTCAATTTGAGAAAATTGTCTTATGAAAGGGTATACTTCTCTGTCGATCATTTACGTCTCGCATGTTGCCTACCTGTATCTGTCCCGTAATACTGCAGTGGAGCTTCTGAGAGTGGTTTATCAATATCATTGTAATTGTTATTATTATTGACTTTATTTTTTTATTCAATTAACATTGTATTTGTTTATAGGATCTGAAAGGGAACTATCAACTGACTTATTTTCCATGAACTTTTGCATTATTTTGCGATAGAGGAGTATGATTTTTCTTTACGCTAGTTTTAGAAGTCCTTCTGGGAGCGAATTTTTGTCGAGATTTTACAAGTGAACAACTAATAATTAATTATTATTTTATATTATTATTACTATTGAATTTTCAACTATTGAATGGATAAAGGATACATGGCGATCACTCTCTTCTTTTATGAAAATAATACTCGTCTAAATATACCGGACAAGTTGTATAGGTACGTTCAGATCGTAAAGGTTCTGAGATGACAGTGGAGGTAATGTCAGTTGCCGAGGGATTATATCATCTTTTAAGTCCCCTTTACCTTTTGAATTTTTACTTTTGTTCTTTTTTATTCCCCCTTTTTTCTGCTTTTGTTAGTATTTTATTGGTGTCAGGTATCGAGAAACCCATGGGAACATCTTGGAGTATGTTGTGGAACCGTTTGACTTTCAACACAATAAGACTTCGCGAGCGAATTGATCTAACTTTATATTCTCTTCTCGGCATCTCGGGCATATGTGTCTGTCGTGGGTGGTGGTGAAGTTGTGGGAGGGAGCGGCGCCGAAACTCCATCCGAGGAGGCGCCGTTCTCGGATCGCGTAACGCTGTGCCGCTGTTTGAACGCGTTCCGTACGGGCCTCGTGAACGCGCTTGTTTTGTTTGCAGTGCAGACGCGTTGAGACGGACGTAGCGCGTCCGAGGGTGGCATAGCACTTCAGACGTTTGGTTAAGGGGCTGGCAATGATAGTATTGGCTGCACTGCATCATGACGCCCGTCACTTGATGGACTGAATATCTACCCAGTCAGTATGGTCCCACACAGTGCACACTGTACATTCCTTGTGACACTGAGTAATCAGCTAGTATTCCTATCACATTGATGTCCTTACGTAGCGATACGCTACATAGTGACATGCACTAATAGTCACCAAAGCCGACTACCACGAACTTGACTCCCGTCATTACGAGGAGACCTGGTCGACTGTTAGAACCTAGCAACTGGACTTGTTGATTTAGAAACGAGAATATCAGTCTACCGCGCGCTTCACTACAAGTGACATCAGTCTCCCACTCTTCCTCACAAGAGTGACATAGCGTTCTAGTACGGGTTCTCAATGTCCACGTACACTATCAACGTTAAAAATCAGTGCTAAGTTCAACTCGGCGTCAGAAGTATTTATTCGTCGAATTATTATTCGAGCCTAGTGTTATTATTCAGTGACTTTCTCAGATTTCCACGGACTTATGTATGCACTGCATGTGAGTAGTCTACATCGATTTATGTCCTATCAGGAATTGTTTTAAACTCATTTAACTGTTTCAATCATCACTAGGAGACTTATGACAGAATGTTTATTATTTCATGTACCTTGTTATGTACCTTTCTCGTTCTCAGTCTGCGCACATTAAATGACCTGTGCCTTTTAAATTGAATTTACATGAACATAATTTCTTATAGCGTATTTAGTTTTACCCTCTATCTAATTATATTTTGTGAGGGTTTCATACTAGAATACGCTTGCTACATTTAAGTATTAATACCAATCAAGCACTTACAATGATGAAACTCCACGACATTTATCTTTCCAATTTATTGTGAGGAATATTTAGTATTCTAATGTTTAATAGTTATTATGTACATGTATAACTATATGTGTGCACTCTTACAACTTATATCAAGAATTTTCTCTATACTAAAATGTATTTATAAAAATTGTTACTTCCATCGAAATAAATATTAAAAATGGCTAAAGACAAATTTCGTGTTTGTGAGTTCTATTCCTTCTTTTGTAGGATGAAAGTTATGTATTTATGATATTCCACTTACACGTTACCATACATTTTGAGATTTTGTTCATAAGCTGCCGCTAGTATAAATATATTATATTTTCCAATTTACGAACCTACAAGAATCGACACCTCTGTTGTTGTATTTTAATATTTTACCTTCAGAAACTTCATGAAACCTGTCCAACAATTAACTAATATTTTATTATTTTTAAGATATTCCGTGTTTATTACAGGTCAGTTTATTCAATTCGGAATGAATCAAAACTATTGTGTAGAAAGAAAGCAGAAGAATTAAAATGAACGTTTCATTTACATACACATTCATATTAATATTTTTGGAATGACTTGTTTTTTTAGGAAATACGCTTTTGTCAACAACATTTCATTAAATTTGGATGTTTTTTTATGTTTTATTAAGTATCATGTAATAAATTACTCCTGACAGTTCATGTGTGTGGCCAACCAAATGCGTCATAAAATATTGATACAAAAAATTTCAATTAATATATTTCGTATACATTTTTCGGTATATTTCCTTTACTGGGTAATTAATTTTAATTACTGGGTAATTACTTTTATTTTTTTTTCATAAATTCGTTCGCACATAAATCAAAGGCCTATTATATTTTAATTGTTTTAAAATTATGTTTGTAGATATAATCTACAATATAAGGCGGAGTATTGTACTTTGGAACAATGGTACCCACCAAATAAAATACTTTTTTTTATTTCTGTCTGATTTGCTCCCAAGAATAATATTTGATTTACAATATTAATTATATATTGAAATATTATCAATATGTTCATTAATTACAGATCTATAATAAAAATGAATGTTCTTGTTTCTGGAAATACTTTTATTCTTATACTTTAGAACAGTTGCATCTCATGATCTGAGACTTATGAGCGATACTAGCTTATTATGCTTTGCCTAGCCCTTGGTTCTAAAATAATATCCAGAAACTATATCAGTTTCTATATTTCTGTACCTTTGAAATATTAAATTTTCACATTTTTTGTGTATTTCAAAATTAAATACTACGGATAAAACAGAAAAATATGTATAGTTTTCAGTAGCGTTGGCAAATTTGTACATATTTGCAGATTACTATAAAATCCTGGGACAAGGAAGGTAAATAAACGTTACACAGAACGCATATAATCGAAGTGTACTTAAGATCTTTTGAATTCTGTGGTTTCATGTCTATTTTATGCTGTGTGCTTAGAAACAATGTTTTTCATCGAGTTGATTAAATTTTTCTTCATAGATTCGATCATTTTGATAAAACGTTAAGTGAATTGTTCACCTCATGCAGCACATGAGGTCTCATCAGTAATATATATAGTCACGAATCATGCGTGTGAAGTTCCATATCTATTGATTAAGAGTTAAATTTAATTATTTTTCTTCTCTGGTATTTTTCAATATTAATAGTAGTTTGCTCTTCACCCGTAATAATCCTTCGAAATTTCAGATTATTTTACGGATTAATTTTTCCAATTTCAATGCCACATACATTCCACAGAATTTACTTTCATATGTGTATCTATTGGAGAAAGAGCGCGCCCATCGAATATAATAGTTCAATTAAGTCATGCAAATGGACAGAGGAGATGGTTGTGTTGATCTGTGGGAGAATATTTTAAGGAGCATTGACATCTCGTTCATTAATTTCAAAAAGATTGTACTAAAATGTACCTGATGTAATGTAATATATACGAAGATAAGTGTGCATTAATTTTCAATACTTTTTTTTTCATTTAGAATGCAGAATTAAGTTGAAGAAATTTTAGTGGGTGGTTGGCACATCATTAAAATTATTTCTTTCATTATTCGCTCCTTACACCAAGTTGTAAAATTGCAAGTATACTCACGTAAACAAAGATAGAAAATATGTGGGTTCTAAAACTTCAAAAAAAGATTTTTTATTTATAATATGCAATCCAAACTTCCTCCTCTACGTTTTTATTTATTTATTATATTATCGTTTCCCTCTGATCAAACATTAGAGACGTTTCGGTGTGTCTATTCGAAGTGACTTCAAGAGGTCCATCTACTTTTCAACTCGCTCACTCCACGGAGGTTATGTACGGAAGATTGCGGTGCGCCATAGACGAGACAAACAGAAAATCACACGATCTGGTTCGCTTGCACAGACCACTAAACTTTCCATATGTGCTACATCACTTATTATGTAACGTCGATTTATATTAGGTTCTTCCTGACAGCACTCGGAAAACTTGTATTCTTCAGAACTCTACTCCTGAACTGATTTAAATGTGTACGTTTCGTGGCAGTTATTATCGGGTGTAAAAATCTTAAAATATGATGTCACTCAAAGGAAAAAAAAAACATGTTTATAAAATTAGCTATAATCTTTTACCAGCGTAGTTAAATAATGAAAATTTTTTGGCTTGAGTTTCAAAATATTTTTATATTCATCTTACTTCTTTTCGCGCATCTTCACAGAGCATTCAAAAATAATGAGTCTCTCGAAAACCTATTAAACTGTATGTTGAAGTTGAATGTAGACAGTGTATATTTTTTAAGTATTTCACCCCTGCGGACCACTGGCAACTCTCATAAAGGTAGTCATGTGATCGAAATGCTCGTGCAAGTTTAAATATACACTTATAATAACACTATAACAATCTCTGCTATTAATGACTTATTTATTTAAAAAGCATATAATTCCATTGCTATCGAAGAGTTACTATAATGTATTACACGGTGAAAAAAAAACAAACATAAATTTTGAGTGTTGAAGTCTCATTGATCTATAAATTATTTAAGATTAAAAAAATCATATATTTGGAACTAAGTCAAAAATATTTAAGTTGTTCGTTTCTAAACTTCTATATTAGAGAAACGTAAATTCGAGGGTTTTAATTCACGTGCGTCAATATTTGGCGTCATTAGTTTCTACTAAGAATTGTATTAATTTTATCATATCTGCTTCCTTTATAATGCTTCTTGTTTTGTTTTTACTATTTCTGCGTCACAAACTCATTTTTCCGTGAACATTCATAAATTTAACTCACTCTCAATCATTTTTCAAATATTTCCCCCATGTCTTTCTCGACGTTTATTGTCGAAGTCCAAATTTTATAATAAATTTTTGAGGCACTTGACCTTGATAGGTTCATTCGAAATTTTGCACACAATGCATAACCGAATTCCATTTAATAACATTTAACGTTTTAATTATTATTGAATTAATTATTATTGAATGCGGGTTTCACACACGTAGTCCGGGTATTTGGGTACATTGCACATATCATAACAAGCATGTACGTAGCACCATCGAATCTTACCTCGATCATTATCAACACCTAAAAATATATTAAAGAGTAATGTTAGTGCTTAACTAGTATTGTGTTGGATTCAAAATAACTGTCATACTTGTTTTATGTTTGTGAAAATTATTATTTTTTCTACTTTCCCTCCCGATGAGTAAAATATTTGATACCTAAACCATTATTAAAACACACTACTTATTAGTAAAACACACTAATAACTATTATGCCCGATATGATTTTCTTACATCAATTATCTCTAACTTTGTTTTGTTCATAACTTTTTTAGGTTTAACTAAATATTTATAAATGGTTACACATTCTATCAACGTATAAAAAATTGTGGAAGTGAATGACCATAAATATTTAAATTGCTGCCTTAAAAGTGTATTTACTTACTGAAATAAAAGCTGTTCTTTTAGATCCATTTATATTTGTCTTGAAATTGTCCCTTAATATGAGTAATTGGTAGAGGAACAATAAATTGAATTGAATTTATAAGAAAATATTGAACTTAATTTTTATTTTTAAAAATTTTTAAATTAAATACGAAATTCGAAATATTTTCACTGTGTTGGAATTCACGAGTACCTTAAACACATTATAGCCTCGCAGAATCTACCTCGCACACCGTAGAGTTTAAATAAGACGTCATAAAAATTTTGTGGTACAACAATGAGATGTTACTAGGGTACGCGCTTAGAGCTAGTATTAATTTGAATATTTATTCATTGGAGAATCTCTTTGTTTCTCGTTGTTACGAACTAATAGTAATAAAAATAACGAGTGAAAGAATGAAAATAGTCAGATAAACCGAGGTTAAATGAAAAAAAAAAAAAGAAAGAAAATGTCCCTCTTTTGGATCACAGTTTCATATACCATCCTGAATGCTCTCTGTAATGGGTTGGAGTTTTGGACGTGCTCGTTTCCGAGCGCAGCTCCTGCGATGGAGCCTCGAATTTAAATACGAGCGCATTGCGGCGTTGTTGTAGCGCGGAGTAAACAAAAGATAGCGCAGCTGTGAGGTGACAGTGGCGGTGCAGGCGGCGAGGACGAACATAGTTTTCCGTGGGAGGAGATGATGCAGGTGGTTGGAGGGGGAATCTGAGGCGTGAGGCGGACGTTTGCACACGCCAGCGCTCGCTTTGTCGCGAGAATCCAACCAGCCAGAGGTCGCTAGGATTTCATGTGGAAGAGGACACGACGACGGGCTGTGGAAGGAACTGGGGAACGGTGGGTCGAAATTGTCCGAAACATGCTATTTTAAAATTAAGGGCCGTTCGTAAATTAAGACATGTCAAAATTGATATTTTTGACAGCACTCTCCTATAATACGTATGAGTAATGACATCTCCATCCCAATAATTACGTAATCCTAGCCTTGCCTTCCTTTATTAGGAAGTGTTTTTGTTGTTTTTCGGAAAAAGTACGGACACATTCTCATAAATTTCTTCCTTGTTCGTTTCTCATTATTTCGTGCTCTTACTGAGTGGTTGAGACGCAGTCGGGCGCGCAGCGTAGCGCAACACAATGAAGGGTAGGATTCGTTTGCACGACGGAATCTAAATGTTCACCCCGGGTATTGGTAAAGAGCTCTCCATAACACATACGTTATCAAAGTTAGCGTTACGTAATCCCACGGTTAACACCCCACTCCCCCTCAGTAACGCGGAGTAACTATATCACAAACACCCCATCCCCCTCGTGGTTTATGTTACAGCCCCTACAACCTCCGTAGATTTTCATTGTGTTGGTCTAGAGGAAATTCTATTATAATTTTCGATCACCAGTTTTCAAGAAAATATCAGATATAGTGTTTTCCACTATTCGCTGTCGTAACATACCAAACAATCCGTCAAATAGATCCTAGCATTCAGGAATTTAATGTGTGATTCCCTTACGACAGAAAAAAAGTTGACTCCCTCTTTACAATGTAATACTTTTCTTAATGCATTATTGCTTCTACAAAATCAAATAATTCATCGACTCCATTATAATAGTAAAATAATAATAAATAATAAAACAAATCTCTTTATTACATGCACATTTTATTATTTATTAAAATAATATTTTGTCTACACTCCATCGTGGCACAGTTGAAACAATCTCCGTAGATCCATCCCGACCCGGGCTCCCTTCCACTTTTCTTTGGGAGACATGACATAATGGTCTTTTGCTTGCTCCTGGAGGATGAATTAGTTTATTTATTAAAGCTCCTTTTACTTTCGTTTTAGCATAAATTGAAATAACCCTACTATTGGAAAATAAGTTTTATAAATCTGTATATCTGAATGTAGCCTGTTTCCTTATTCCAACTCATTATAAAACTGTCAAGTCCATTAGAAGTATCAAGTTTCGTATTTTAGAATATATCGAACTGAAAGATGACAACACATAATTCGTTTAATGTTTATTACCTTTATGTATCGATTTAAATATGAAGCGATAGACTAGTAAGAAACACTATCTGAATAGCGAACTCTCTTTTGTTATTTCCACCATAGGGCAAAAATTTAAGACAATCTCTTTCTAAATTTTTCAATAATAAAGTGAAAATTTCATAACATTTTAATATTTTAGTTCGGAACTTGAGGTATTGCTTTATTTACTGTTTAAAAAGTACAATCAATCCTTTGAAGACCTATTGGAAATATCAAAAGCAACTGACTCGTACTAGAATCACATAATATGTAATAATAATAACAAGAAAAAGAAGTCTTCTCTGTCTCACCATGAAGGAAAAAATACATTTGATACAATGAGTACAAGAGTAAGGGAGGGAGATATATTTACATTTCAGACAGGCAGTTCAAGATAGTATCGGCACTCTCAGAATATGGTGTACTTACGATTTTAGTGCATGAGTGTTGTCATTATTGTACGAGCGACATTCATATCGTTGTACATTATAAGAGCGACATCATCAACCGGTGCGTGATTCATCATGTAACCATTGTGACCACCTTCCTAGGAACTCACAGGGCGAAATTTCTAACACCATACTTTACTTAACTATCAATAATGGAATGTTACACAGTTGGCATACATTTCCCCATAAATATGTTTTGCATTGAAAAGTGTCAATAAGAATAGAAGTGATAACGCATGATCAATTCTATATTTTACGTTGGAGGGACAGTTTGATATAAACTTTTAGTGCAAAAATTAATATTTTATGAGGCATATCCGGTGAGGGAAAAGGGAAAACTGTGCTCGGAATTAACCCCTCATGTACTACGATATGAAAATACTTTAATATATTGCTAAATATTAAATAAATTTAAAAAACAAATATATTATTTAGTTTTTCCAGCTTTAAATGTAAATATTTTTGATAAGAATCGAAATATCGCGTAACAAATAAGTAAATGTAATCTATTAGTTTTATTCGTCCAGCATCATTTTGTCCAAGTCAGGTCAGGTTAGGTCAGGTCAGGTCAGGCCCCGTGCCGACGACATCTTTATAAATTTATTGTCAAAAAACAGTACAAACTGCGTATGACCACGTGGAGGACAATAAACTAATTTACTCTCCGGAAGGAAGCAAGGGACCATCCCATCAATTCCGATCAAGGGCCCTAAGGCAGAGGCGGATTCAAAAATTTCAGCAAAAGTTCCTAGATAAGATAAAAGTTAGCTGCGAGTTATAATACATATATAATGTCAATATGTTTGTAATTTAACGCAAATATGTTTGTAAAATTACATGCAAAAGTTATTATCGAACTATAGATTATTCCGAGTATAGTGTTTAAAAATCATAAGAGTTGAATAACACTAAATTCACGATTTATTGTTACAATAAACACGCCCCNAAATCCGCCTCTACCCGAAGGAAAAACGGAGAAAAACCCGGGCCAGGATGGGGCTACAGAATTAATGTACACAACCGTGCCAAAGTTGAGTACACATAAAACTAAATTAATATGAGCCTTACGGCAACACAATCATGCAACAAAATAGTTTTTGAAATTGTTATAAGTTATTAAAAAGTGCTACAGCAATGGCGTGATAAAGTACAAGACGAATTTAACTTTTATTAAATCAATAAATTCTTTTACAGTGTAGAAGCACTGGTGCAGAAGGTAGTTTTTAACCGCGGATTTGAAGATATTCAATTTCATAATGTCTTTTATATTCTTGGGCAGGGAATTATATAAAACGATTCCCAAATGGTAAGGTCCTTTTTGGTAAAGAGTGGTTGACACTCTAGGGCGATGAATATTATTCCTGTTTCGGCACACATAATTCCACCCAGCTGGGAATAAAGCTTGCCCTAAGTGAGGCTACCTGCTTCTAAGCACCTGTCAGCGAGGCTACCTGCTTCTAAGCACCTGTCAGCGAGGCTACGCTTGGCACCTCCTCACCCCCAAAATGCAGGCTGCGGTAGCTTGCCTTTGTTAGGCGAAGCACCTTTCACCGGAGAGCGCATATTTCATGCACTCTTCATTTGACAAAATCTGCAAGTATTAGCATTAAGCTTCAGCAGTTGGCCGTAAGATAGTGCCAGAAAATAGGCACCCTTTCACTTTACAGCACCCTACCTGATCTGTTTTCAGACTCGCATACGCACTTAGTCAGCAACCACGCGTCCGCTCAAACGGACGTCCTCAGTCGGCTCCCACGCGCCCATTCATACGGACGCATTAATTCGTCTGCCATGCGTCCATGCAAACGGACCTACATTTTTCGCCAACCGCAACCCGATTTCAAAGTCGGTCTTTTCATTTCTAAGTCTGATTACTTAGTTATTTTTATTTAATTTTCGATTCGTTTTATTATAGAGCGAATAAAATCAAGTATTGCTAAACTACATTTAAGAGCACATAAACAAGTTGCCGCACGCGACCGAGATTTGCTCCCCATTTTGCATTTCTATTCGTGTGCGCATATGCTTCTCAATTGTACTTCAATTCGCGCCCGCCAATTTAGCGTGTGCATCAGTGTATTCCCATGCTAGTGCGTGTCCCGGCATTTCAAGACATTGAGTTACAGACCGAAGACAACGCCAGCTGGACTCATAAGCTTGAGTATTACCATTTAAGTTCTTAACGTACTGTGTTTGGTGATAATCCAAGTATTAAACATGTGTGGGTGTTCATGATTTGAACCAAGAACTGCTCCGCTATAAACATTTACATGTTTTCCTTTGTTATTAATTATTTCAAGTTGATTTGAACTAAGAACTGCTCCGCTATAAATGGTTACATGTGTTCCTTTGTTATTAATTATTTCAAGTTTATTTGAACCAAGAACTGCTCCGCTATATGTGGTTACATGTGTTCCTTTGTCATTAATTATTTCAAGGTGAATTGAACCAAGAACNCTATAAATGGTTACACGTGTTCCTTTGTTCTCAGTTAGCTCAATGGTTCTCTAAATGGTCTCGTTAGTGTAATCTAGAGCAGAACACTTTTCTTTCTTATTACGAAACAAATCCCCACGGATTATATCAAATTCAGAAGGAAAATAGCATATAAAACATTACGGAGTGGCATGATCTTGAACACTTAATTAAATGCACCCGTAATAAAGAACCTTTCATTCTAATAATAAGCCATTTGGTTCTTGGATATTCTTTTCAATGTATCAAACAGTACTTGTATGTAATAATGAAATACGTAATGTTGTGTTGAGCAAACGGCACTATTAATATAAGGATTTGCATTCCAATCATAAGTCTTGTTGACTCTTGGATATTTATTTCATTTTATTAAGCATCAATTCTATACATACGTAAAATACCCAAGTAGTCTGTGAATTGATGGATTGGTGTGCCAATTGTGTAATATCTAGAAAGATTATTGATTTAGTGATAGTTAGATTCGTATTTCACCATTCTGCTTAATCCAATTTTGATTGCTCAATTATTTCTTGTTTATGTATTGTTAGTTTAATAATTCAAGAGTCAATTCAATGTTTATTTCATTGATTCCATACATTGTTGTGACGAAATTCCATTCATTAAACTTATAAGGATTATTTTTGGTCTTTTCCTTATTTTACATCCCTCAAATTGCTACCTCGGAAGCTGGTTCTCCGTCTTCATAAATCTGTTGTGTTCCGTGGCATCCGCCAGAGGATTTCCCTATCAATTCGCCACGTCGCCTCGGAACAATTCCTATTGCGAGTATTGTGCTCGTGAACGAGACTGTTTCGTATAAAGCAAGGGTGGCACTTCAGTAATTCGGTCTTAACAAACAAGACCGTTTCATAAATATAAATGCAGGGAAGTGTTATGATATTTAATTCCTTGAATAAAGGCTTACAAGAGTTTCGGGAGTGAGATTTACAAATTATCCGAACTATCCTCTTCTGAATTCTGAGAGTTTGAATACTCTGACCGGAATTACCCCAGAAGGTAATGCCGTAACATAAATGAGAGTAAACGTTTGCAAAATATACGCAACGGGAAATACGTGGACTAACTGCGTTAACTAAGTTTCGGAATGCGTAACACAATTTGCTTAATTGGGAATTAAGATTGTCAACGTGACAATTCCATTTGAGGTTGTCTTGAATATGGAGACCTAAGAATTTTGTATTCGTAACAGTTTTTAATTGTGTTCCGTTTAAAGAAAGAGAAACCTGGGGTAAAGATTTTGTATTACTATTGTGAAATGGCATAGACACTGTTTTGTCAGTGTTTACAATGAGACGATTTGCATGGAACCGAGTCGAAAGGTTAGACAAAACTTTTTGAACATTGGCGTGTTTACATAGTAAATTAGTGTCATCAGCAAAAAAGAATCATTTTGCAATCTGATGTGGATGATGACATGTCGTTCACATACAATAAAAAGAGTATAGGGCCGAGAATTGATCCTTGGGGTACTCCGCAAGTAAGTGGCTTTGTTTCTGAAAGACAACGCTCAAGTATTTTATTTTTAGTATAGGATATTTCTACCTGTTGATATCTATCTTTTAAATAAGAAGTTAGCCATTGATGTGGAAGTCCACGAATGCCTAAAGAATGCAATTTGGAAAGGAGAATTTCGTGATCGATGACATCGAATGCTTTGGATAAGTCAAGAAAAACACCGTGAGGATTTTCTCCACGGTCTAAAGATGTGGTAACATCGTCTAAGAAGGAAAATATGGCGCTTGTAGTGTAAAAGGATTTCCTAAAACCGTGTTGATCGTCAGAGAGAATACATTTTTTGATAAAAAATCTAGAAGACGCTTATAGAACAATTTTTCTAGGATTTTTGAGAAAGTGGGTAGTAGAGATATTGGTCGGTAATTTCCAATATTAAGTTTGTTTCCTTTCTTGTGTAAAGGTTTCACTTTAGCTCTCTTAAATATTTTAGGAAACACCCCTTCCGATAAAGAACTATTAAAAATGTTTATGAGTGGATTTAATATAGCATGGGACGAAAATATAACAATAAACTCAGGTATATCATCTACGCCTGTTGAAAATTTGTTTTTTAATGAGCTGATGATTCTCATGACTTCGTTGGCGTTAGTTTCGGAAGTGAACATAGAATTGGGTACGTGGGTGGATATAATTGGAGGACGTTGATTTGGATATATTGAGTTCGTTATTTTACCAACTTCTGAGAAGTGAGAATTAAACAATTTTGCGAAGTCCTGAGGATTTGTTACGATTTTGCCATCGTTTAGTAAACATCGATCGTTGAACAGTTCCAATCTAAATTCTGACACGAGTATATCGCATAATACTCCAGGACTATACGTCACTCAGCAATTGCGATAACAATGGGAAAATTAGAATTATGTAATATTGCGAGAGATTCCAATCACATAGCTCTGAATCCGTTGCCCTGGAACTCCGTGGCAGCAAATTGGGACCGTGCGGAGTAATAGGAGTCGCGTAACTCGAGCATTGTTGGCCACTCGCGCTTCGTTTGTTCCGCGGAAAGAGATCAAACGACGGCGTTGCACAGGAACAGGTGAGCGAGTCGGACACTGGCCGTGTCCTAATTGGACTGACCACAAGACCACAGCGCATACACACACACCGCGCCCTAGGGCGACCACTGACCCCCAAACTGCATCCCCTCCCCTCATTTCTTGTCACACTCAACGCATCACAGGAGTGACTAGAAATTAATGCTTCGGGAGATTTTTTGTTTGTTCGATGTCGTATTAAACGCTTTTATTATATCCTATGGCCAATATTCAAAATAAAAAATAATAATATAATTCACAGTTCCCCACAGTATTTAAATGTGCCTTCATTCATTTGATTCACATGGTCATGACCGCATTACCTGCGGGGGAAATATTCGGCATTAACACGTAATCTCAGAGGTAAATACTACAATTTCCCTTCATCTGTAATATTTTTCTTCATTTCACTAATTTGTGGTTCTAACTTAGTAAACTAAAATAAATACTAAGTTATTACTCTTTAGTTAATATGTGTAACAAATACGTCATAAATATGAAATTAGGATGTTTGCATTTGGTGGAAATTTGTTATGAACGAATAACTAAACGTTCATCAACACAAGAGGTATATAGGGGGCGCTAGTGTGTTTCAACTAGCTTTGGGAGATTAAAGGATAATGAGATTCTTTTGCGGAATCGCTTTGATGATAACAAAATTCACATTTATTACACTGTCAAATAATACATATATAACTGGAATCTACAATTGCTGAATTCCAATACAAATGATAAACAACAAAATTAATACTGTCTGTTGTGTGCAGACTGTAGTCTGTGATATACAATATCACCAGAGTTATACAATTAAATACGAAATAGAATAACTTCCTTATTGAAGCTCCCGTTCCGTTTTGATTTTATACAGAATTACTAAATGTTATATGCAAAATTGAAGTACGACTGTTAAGACTGTACAAAAAAAAAGAACCCGCCTACTCTGAGTTTTCAGAGTGTGCCCCCCTAAATCAACAAAATGATTTTATACTGAAATACCTGCTGATATGTATACGGTTAAAAATAACCATGAGTTGCAGGATTTTTTTAGTAATCTTGGGAAACAATTCCCTAATGATGGGAGTAATTCACTTAGAATTTCACTCGAATACGAGGATACAAAACAATTATAGAAATTGAATAAGACTCTAGGTCTCCAAATCACATTATGTCTCGATAGATACGAGAAAATACTTATGAAATGCTTGCGTGATNTGCTTGCTTGACGCCTGTTGACCTCGCTGCGGTGGCTACTAACGGCCTGTTAGGTAGCGAAGATCCTCTAGGCTGATAACAGTTCCAGCGGCTGCTGGCTGTTGACTTGAATTCCAAACAGTAGTGGTTCCGGTGGTTCACTACTGAAACTTAGAAAGTCATTATAGCTTGTGAGCTAATAATGTATGCGTTTATAACACTTTAACGTAAATAATACAACACGTAAATGATGTCGTAATACGACAATCATTGTCCAAAAAATCCTTAAGTTATGCAAGCATAACAACACAACACGATTATGACGCCATCCATCCCGTATGGACGGGAACCTCGACGATCTACGACGTACGACGATCTGCTTCTGACCGAAGCAGAATGAATGGGTCCTGACACCACGACTATCTGAGTCTGAATGGGTTATGTCGAGTTTCCTCTTAACATGGAGACGCACTGGTCATAGCAGTGGTATTACACCACGACGAAACACGACCATAACATGGCGACGCACTGGACACAGCAGTGGTATTACGCCACGACGAACTTGTAGAATGAATGGGTTGATGGCACATCAGTGCGATATGAATAACACGGTTTCGCTCGTAGTCGAAGCGGACCCACCAGGTAGCAAGTTGACGCCACGGCGAACTCCCCCTGAATGAATGGGTATTGAGTGCCTGTGGACAGCCGTTTAAATAGGCTAGGCACAGAATGTCTATAGCGAACACGTTCACAAACGAAGTTCACAGAGCGTGCATAGTTCACAGAACTTCTATATAGAGTTCGTTCAGGAACCTTGGTTCATGGAGTGTTTACAATATCTCGAAGATATCGATAGTATTGAAGTGTTCGACTTGTAGGTCGATAACATATCGATCTTATATCGATATGATTGAAGCTCGATTAGCGCAAAATTCAAAATAACGCCATTAGCAGACATGTTATAAACATAAATAAATTAACATTATTATAAATAAATTTTAAATTATTAATAACAAATTAC
Source organism: Laupala kohalensis (assembly GCA_002313205.1). NCBI lineage: Eukaryota > Metazoa > Arthropoda > Insecta > Orthoptera > Trigonidiidae > Laupala > Laupala kohalensis. The sequence goes on along the minus strand of NNCF01127510.1, from coordinate 277,932 downwards.
AAAGTTAATAACATTAGACCCTTACAAACGTTTGGTTTGTAACAAAATTAATAATATATATTTCATACAGGAATGATTCGCTAAATTTTCCAGGATTGTATTTTCTACTACTCCATTTGTCACAAATGATACCACATTTCATATGTCGACTTTATCACAGAGTAGGGTAGTAAGTTCCTCTGCTCTCATTTTTCACGTCCATGTAGTCACAAAAAAGAGTATCAATCTTGAAAATGAGGTCGATTTTCTCAATGAAGATTCAATAACCTTCCACCGTATTCATGGTGTTCAATCACAGAAATCGTTTAAGGGTTGGATCAACATACAGGTATTTCCTTACAAAAACAAACGAGTTCATTTACTCATTTAGAGTTTTCTTGTTAAATTATTTCTATACGGTTAATAGAAATAAATTTTCGTATGCAATAAACCATGATGAAAGAAAATAACAAATTTTTCATTTTGTTACTTTATTTCCCATATAATTTTACAACCCTATATCAGATTAATATATGTAAAGGAGAAGGAAATTTATTTCAATGAAAGAAAATATTAATAACATTTCATATATGGGGTGAGAGGAACCATATTTAATGTATACATATTACACATACTAGACATAATACGATATAAATAAGTTAAATACAATTTGAAATTTCTGCGTGAAATCATCGAATTAATTACGTTTAGTTCTGTAATAAATTCTCATTTATGGATACTATGAAACTTGGGTTTGGAACTTTTAGTTCATGAAGGTTCCTGCATAACCCAACTGAATCGCAAGTTTCACTTACTCTTTAACCCACTGTAAAAGTAATTCGTAAAGTGGCATTACTTCTTTTCCTTTTAGAGCGAAGACTGTCATTGTACTTAAGCTATTAGAGGTTAGCATATCTCATTTCCATTCGTTTAACATACAAATTAGATATGTCTATTTGTAGAACGACGAAGCCGTCGAGAGATAGAAGCGAAATATAATTGTGCTATGAAGCTATGTGAAGAACTTAATGGAACAGAAAGGATTGAAAAGTTATCACAAGAAAAAACTAAGGGTATGTATTTTGGAAACAACAATAGAAAACACCGAAATTCAATAATTAAACCAGGGGGAAGAAGCATCAAAATTGTGCGTACTAATAAATACTTAGATGTTATTTTGGATGATGGTTCGACTTTTCGATAACTTATTGCAACAAGTGCGTGGGTGGTGAAACTGACAAATGTACTCATGGAAAGACTATTACATTCCATACAACGGGGATGTTTAGTCCGGTTAAGCTGGTGCTACAACACAGTCGCGACGGCAAGTATAGAGGTGCTTA
>NNCF01127510.1:247381-258694 GCA_002313205.1 Laupala kohalensis | reverse complement strand
TTTTTTTTCAATTCTTATGATTTTTAAACACTATACTCAGAATAATCTATAGTTCGATAATAACTTGTACATGTAAATTTACAAACATATTTGCGTTAAATTACAATCATATTGACATTATATATGTATTATAACTCGCAGCAAACTTTTTATCTTATCTAGGAACTTTTGCTGAAATTTTTGAATCCGCATCTGCCTTAGGACCCTTGATCGGAATTGATGGGATGGTCCCTTGCTTGCTTCCGGAGAGTAAATTAGTTTGTTCTCCACGTGGTCACATGCAGTTTGTACTGTTTTTTGACAATAAATTTATTATGGAAAGTAATTCAACATTTTCGGAGTTATTAATGTACTAAAATTTTCCTGAAATTTACCTAATAATTAGAAAGAACCTTTAGCTAATAAATAATCAACAAATGATTCAAGGGGCACCATATTTACTTTTTCCTAAAGATTCAGAGCGTTAGCAATAATTTAAAATTCAAAATTATATTATTTATCTTACTTTGCTGTAAACAAATGACACGTTTATTTTGCAAAATTTTAAAAAATATGTATTTGGTGAGTCATTTTCAAGAGACGATTCAATCGAACACTAAATTTACTTTCACTACTGTTGGAACACGTCAGAGGAGTAATAATTACAGAAACAAAATTCACAGATTTACTGTTTCCTTTAGTTGAACAGATTGACAATTTCTACTCTGAATAGTCCGTAAGGCTGACAAACAATAATTACTCATCGTAGTACTGTGTCCCTTAAAAATTGCATTTTTTTTTACATTTCACATATGAGATTGCTTTTCCTGTGTTAGTTGTAAGGATAGTATTTACACCACTTTCTCTTGTCTGAGATAGACGCCTCTTTACAGGGTGATTAAATCTTCACAACACCGCATTATTTCATAGCTTGAGTTGTTCGTTTTGGAATATAAGGGATTTGACTACTGACGTTTATTTGAGGATTCACCATTTCTTCTACCAAATCCCGTGGTGAGGCAAAACTTCTCTTGAAGCCAAAGATTTCATCTCATACGGTACGTCAGGCTTGTTTTGCTTCATTGCCCCTACAATTGTGACTTGTTTCTGCAGCATGTCTTCTCCTAATTGGATGCTGGTTAAATATTATCCATTGTAACGTTTGTAGATGATACTTTGATATCTTTAGCGAGATATTTTACCACATTATGTTCAAGTTGTTCCTGAATAGGCTCATGCGGTTTCCTCCCAGTATAAACACATCCATCACTAGCATATGCTTATTTATCATCGCATTATCAAAATATTTTCATTCCATATTTGGTGGGTTTGCCGGGCATATATTTTATAAAATCTTTACAATGTTTGCGAGGCTGTGCATATGCATTCACTTGTAAGTGACTGATAAATTGATTTTTTATACAAACCAATTAATCAATTTGACTCAAAATTTGTAAGAGGCTTTCCAAAGGATGAAGGAGACAATACATGGAAGGAGGGTTAAGCCAGATTAAAACTGTATGATATATTTATGGAATAATAACCAACAGGACCTCCGAGCCCTGCATATGCATCGTAGGGTTAAGAGCACATTGTTAATCTAAGCGACGTTTCGTGATTTCTTAGTAAGAGAACGGATCTGAACCGGACCTGAGGTCAATCCATCCGACTCGTTCCAGTTTCGTTTTGTCGCAAATGAAGTAAATAATGATTTTTCTAGTTAAGTGCAATGTCGCACATTATATCACACATATCATACAATTTTCCAATTCAAGTTAGGTGCTACACTCAAATTCTAAGTACGAACAAACTATGTTAGCGTGCAAATAATTTAAACGACAACTTTGTCAACGCGCGAAGTGATAGACTGAAGTTATTCTCTCTCGGAATAAGACAACTTATACATTAGTATTCATATTTTTGAGTTATCTTAAAATATTATATCATTCTTCTATATTATTTGATTTTTTATTTATTTTATGTCTTTGGGCGAGGTTCAGGCTACGATGCCTGTTCCTCCACCTAACCGTTGGACTTGGGAGATGGGAAGGAGAGATGTTTGGTTGCCAGGGAAACCCTCCAGTCAGTTTGAATATCCGCTTAGCGGGATCGTGGAAGCGAAGACGCTACCACTTGATCACCGCTGTCGGACTCTTATCACCGGTTGATGATAAGAGTCAGTGGTGAATAGAAATATTCAAACTTTCATTAATTATGTTACGTTGAATGAAAATGGGAGACGGGACCGGGGTTCGAACCCGGGACTTTGAGCTCAGCGCGCTCATGCGCGCACTGTGCCATCCCGTTCGCCTCCTNATCATTCTCATTCAACTTGTGAAACCCAAAGACCTCTGAGGTGGTCTCGTAGAGACTAGATTCCTCATCTGAGGCGACTCCCATAGGAAGTACTTTATTTGGGTAGCATTTTCCATTTCTGGTTCACAAACATAGAAATCTCTTAGATTGCGGTGAACCTCACCGCCAGGTAACAGATTAATCATGTTACGTCGAATGAAAATGGGAGACGGGACCGGGGTTCGAACCTGGGACTTTGAGATCAGCGCGCTCTTGCGCTTACCGACTGCGCCATCCCGTTCACAGTAATCTAAGAGATTTCTATGTTTGTGAACAAGAAATGGAAAAATACTACCCAAAACAAAGTACTTCCTAAGGGAGTCGCCTCATATGAGGAGTTTAGTCTCTACGAGACCACCTCAGAGGTCTTTGGGTTTCACAAGTTGAATGAGAATGATAGACGGGCTCGGGTGGCGAACGGGATGGCGCAGTCGGTAAGCGCATAAGCGCGCTGATCTCAAAGTCCCAGGTTCGAATCCCGGTCCCGTCTCCCATTTTCATTCGACGTAACATGATTAATCTGTTACCTGGCGGTGAGGTTCACCGCAATCTAAGAGATTTCAAACTTTGATTGTTATTAAATCAAGGCATAGTTACTCATAACGACCTTATAGTACCTTCTTTCCTAAACTTCTAGTTGAGAACATTTAAAATTTTGAAATGGCGTGAAAGTGTTCCTTTTTAAATTATTCTATGTCTCATAAATCATCAAAAGTTTAAAACTCCCCGCTCAATATCTGCAACGGACGGTAAGCGATGATGCGTTGGTTAATGCGCGGTATTATAAAAATAACGCGCTAAGCCGACAAGAAAAAAATACGCGAGTGCTAGCGAACAGACAAGCAAGTATAAGAGCAAAGGTCCAGCGTACTTTGTGACCCGATAATGAAAAAATAACATTAACTGTAGATACCGGGAGACTGCACCTGTTATGCTTTCTGGCAGTGCTTCAGGATCAGCAAATGTGACACGGAAACAACTAAATTTATTATTTTTGTGAATTAATTCTATGCAAAGTTGTTTGATCATATGCAGAATACGGTTTTTGTAAGCAGTGGAGAGTGGATCTATCTATCGCAAGTATTAGTTTTGCATCTCTGTACCATTCTATCGAAGATATTGGTGAAAGATTTGGCTTGTCCAAGAAATCTCTCATAATCTTTCATAATTGAAATTCAGGCGATGCTCTTTGTTTGAATATTGTGATGAAGGAAACCCTGGGGAACGCTCACATGCGCGGTTCTTTTTCAGTGTATTGGGCATTTGCTAAAAGATGTACTACATTATAATACTAGTACAGTCTTACTTCTGTATCACTTTGTCGGATAAATATAATGGTTTATTAATCTGTAAGCGGACAATGCTCGGTGGCAGATAGATAAGAAAACATTCTAAAAGTAAATACAATAATAAACGGTTATCTGAGTTTATGGTTAAATAAGATACAAACACATTTTCGCTTACAAGAGGATACAAAAATACTCATACGTACAAACGTACTCAATACGCACACATATATCATTGCTACTCCTATACCCCTAACGTAAATGTGGTAGCTATAATAATGGAACAGCGGCCTGGTATTCTCACTATGTGCTATAAGGAGCAAAGTACAACTGTCGTTACAAAAATACAATTTGTTTTGCAGATGACCTTTATCAACCTGTTTTAGTTTATGCTGTCCCTAAAATTGTTTGCGTGAAATTACAAACATATTGACATTCTATTAGTATCATAACTCGCAGCTAAGTTTTTATCTTATCTACGAATTTTTGCTGAAATTTATGAATCCGCCTCCGCCTTAGGGCCCTTGATCGGAATTGATGGGATGGTCGCTTGCTTGCTTCCGGAGAGTAAATTAGATTATTATCCTCCACGTGGTCATACGTAGTTTGTAATGTTTTTTGACAATAAATTTATTATAAATAACCTTCCACCATCTTCATTTCATTACATGCACTACCATTCCGAAAAAAAAACAAACATTGAAAACACAAACTATTTCAAAACTTTTTCAAAATTTACATTAAAATTAATAATATACAATATGTTGGGTGGGAAAACACTGCCGAAAGCAAATCAGTACGTACAAGAATTGAGATAGTTTTCTTTCCGGAACAAGAGAATGTTCCACCTAATTTTTATTTCATTATTAAGCCCAAAGATAGGAATGGTATGGAAATTCAGAAAATTGTATAAAGTCGCGATGCTTATTTTTATTGCATATTCAGATATTGATCATTTATATTCATACCATAAAATATGAAATATTGATTCATTTGTTAAATAATTATTTTTTTAAATCACGTATATATTTTTGAGCTAATTTAACATAACAGTGCGTTGCTATTATATTTAATATCCTGAATCTTTTAGAACTATAAAGGGAGATAAGTATGTAGAATTTAATCGTTTTAGATTAAATTTGGTTTTGAGAAAACCTGCAGATTATTGGTTGCTTAAAACAAGGGGGAAATGGAATTGAGAGGGAGATAACGATCTATTTTAAAGATTGAAGATTTTTCAATTACAATTTGTGTTTGTCTATAAACATAGTGTTACTATACAATGTTTACAATCCGGGATTACTACATTCCACGAACGAATTCCCATCGTGGTTTATGTGAAGTGAATCATTCTCTTCTATCACCAGCCGGCGGCTTTCACATTTGGCAGTTTATTTTTCCGATGTTAAAACAGACAATCTCTCAGAGACAGCTTTCAGGGTTGTTGAAGATTACGAGTTGGGAACAGCGCATGTCGTTGTGTAGTTGTTTCAACATCCGTCGTCGCGCTGGTGATGGCCTGGCAGATGAGACATTTCGCTACATGAAATGTCGTCGTTGAGATGACAGGCGTCACAAGAGCTTGTTCCGTTGCCCCTCACAAAAGGCACAAAGATTGACTTTGTGAATGGGTTCACTCACGACAACATAAACAATCGCTGGAGTAAGAGAAGAATTTGATCGTGTGACGTTACATGAGATTTATTTCGTATGTTACGAGACCGAGCTTTATTGCGCAACCGCTCCTGTGGACAGAATAGTGAAATACGTACGTTTAAACAGACGAATGCGAGCTACGAAGTTATATAAATCAAAATTTTTCATGAATGAATTTCCTCTACCATATCGATATATACTAATATACACTACCTTTTTTGGTAGTTTTAAAATGCTTTGTAATATTATAGAGATACGTCAACAAGTTCAGTCAGGTTTGAGAAACACATGATGAAATCGCGAATCTGTTAACGAAACATTGTGTTTTTTAATTAAAAATCTCTTTACTAATAAAGTTAGTAAAATGAACTTATTATCAAAAAATGTTACAAACTGCGTATGATCACGTACAATGTGATAAACTAATTTCATTATCTGGAATCTTTAATTTATATTTTACTAATTTATAATTAATAATCGTCTTCAGCAGACAGCTCTAAAAAATTATGGAACTGCATGAACTTCACATAGCAATATGTTATTTACTTACACACAAATATAAAAAGAAATATAATTTTCGCTCAAATTGCACATTAAAATTTGTTTTTAAAATGATTTTGCTTGTATGTGAGTTTTATTCATATCTGTAAATTTGTAAGAATTGTCTGCTTTATTTGGTCTATTCATTTATTTATATATTCGTCTATACGAAGACGAAATGAACAAATTGAAATAATTTTGTTTCATGAATTATGATTTGTAGGATTTTTATTTGTTGTATTTTGAATGTTTTGTTTGTATTTAAATTTGTTTTGTTAATGATTTTTTATGTTTGAAGTAGAGCCTTTTCGATTGATTATAAGGTGACGTAACAAAGAAATTATGCCCACAAAAGTTATAAAAAGAAAAATTAAACATCATATTCTCTAGACACTAAATTTCATCTTTTTACGACAAACACCAACATTCTATTTAGTTGATCATGAGTGGTAGGTTCTATCTTTTGAAATAGCTTATAGGAAAGTCTTAATCACTGCGACACATTCTAAACATTTAGGTAAAATTATTATCATAATGGGACATTAGAATATTAATGTTTATGATTATAACTAAATTAGTTTGCCATTAATTTCTTCTTCACTCAGAAAGTGTAGTAACAGCACAACTGGTAGAAGTCTAGAGCTGAGGTTTGCCCATTTGGGGTTACTGAATTACTTGAAAATGCAAGTGTGTGGTGAGGACGCCATATATCTTCCCAAGTTCCTCGACTGGAATCTCGACTTGCCATGCCAACAAGAGGGTGTCCTATTGGAGCAAGTAATCTATGATCCTCAAGAATTTTGCTGTGCTATAACAACCTTGAGAGGGCTTGGGCACGTCATATCAAAGAGTTTGGTGGGACAAAGTTTGTTTACATTACGTAAATAGTATTATTCTGAAGAGGTACAAAAACTAAAGAATTTATGGTGATGGTACAGAAAGGCAGTGTATATTATTGGAAAATACATATAACCTACAAAAAAAATGGAAGCATTTGTGCCGCGACTTATCAACATAAATCTTCGTATAAAACTTAACAAGAATTTCAAACTTAGTATTTCTAGTAATAATAATTTCTTAAAAGTTGATAAACAAAATTTATCTCTGAAAAGAAAACAGTTGTGAATCTACCAAGTTAGTAATCTATATTAAAGAGACTAATAACAAGCAATCAAAAAACATTCAACATAGTAAGAGGATGGCCAATAATTTTATTCCACAAACTAATCACAATAAACTGACTATTAGGAGATCAGTAACATAACCACATTTACTGACGAACTACATTGAATTTTAACATTAATAAAATGTGGGACGTAGAAAACGTGATGTTTTTTTCGACCTATATGCATACTACTTTACTTGAACCTCAATTTCAACTGTAAGTTTTTACAGAGTCAATGTCATCTTCTTTGAAAATTGGTTTCCTTTCTTCACTTTGAATTTCACAGACTTTCACAAGTGACTAAAAAATATGAAATCCCATAATATAAAGTTGCTTATAATTAACTGAATGGAACTGCCTTTGTATTGAACCATATGTCAATATGAAGATTATCTCCCATAATTAAGTTACCAGAAATGTAATCCTGACCTTATTTGAACACACAGTCTGGCGAATGAAGTGGTTGTAAGGGAAATAAACTTCAGAACTCTAAAAGGAATGTCAATATGACGGACTGTTCGGATCATGACTTGAAAAAATGAGATTTCGGGAGTGAAATTTCTATATATTATTATGTAATTTCGTAATACTTCTGGAGATATCCTTTTTTCTAACTTGTCTTATGCAAATCAACATATCTATCATGATAACTTTCGGCCTGGTGGTAACAGTGATGAGCTGGAAATCGATCCCGGGACTCCTACTTTGATCGCATTGTTGCACCGGTACACCACCTGTTCACATTCCACAATTGTACACTACTTCCTCCCCGATCATAACGCCGAAAGACTTACACTTGTGGAAGGCGAATGGGTGGTGTAGTAGTTAACAGCCCTGCGATCAAAGCAGGCGTCCAGCTTCGATTCCCGGTTCGTCGTCATCTTTACCTGGTCTAAAATTATCGTATATCTTCTACACGTGTAGGCACACGTAAGAAATATCTACACAATCCACCTGTTGTTGATAACCAACAACTCTAATTAATATGGCAACTAACAACCCTAATTATTGTGGTATATTGCCACAGAACGTATTTGAGTTCTGAGCGGTACTTCAAAAACTGAAGGAGTCAAGTATTTCTGCTCAAACAACACATTCAGTAGCTGTCGGATACTTAAAAGCGTTTATACAAGAATCAATTTGTGAGGATCAGTTTCTTGTTTAGATTTAAGACCTCCCATCGTGAAGATATTTTAATGGACGTAAACACTTTTGTATTCTTTATAAATGCATTGGGTGAAATAATGAATATGGTGTGTTTATGACGACTGAAAATAAAAACTTATACGTCTTCATTGTAAACTGTATATACTACTAGTCGACCCAGCTCTTTTCGAAAGATTGTGTTTCTGGTTAACGAATGTTTTACCCATCTTTATAGTTAAGTGCAGAAAAAAATAGAATGTTTCCGTACAGAAGACTTGAATATATTCTAGTTTTCGTACATAAGTGAAAATTAAAAAAAAAAAAGAAACATTTCACTCTTAATCACCCTTTTAATTTCGAAAAATCTTTTTCAGTGAACCGTACCAGAAGAAAGCAACATTTCCGCAAAGTTTTTAGAGTTTATTGTTAAGAGTTTTTTTCTGTACGTTGATAAATGTGAGGGCACCTATCTGTTCTAATGTACCGAACATTTCGGAATGCGGATGACAATCTGACGCGAAATTGCAGTTGTCTTTCTCATCAAGAAATGTGTGTGTAATACAACTACACTTTTCACTTTATAAATTGTTATAATTGAATACAATTTTTATGAAATGCTATATTACAAATTGTATGTAATTGTCGGGGTTTTATTTTCAATTCATCATTCTATCTTCATTATCTCACCTAAATTAATGTCATTTTCCATTATTTAGCATTATACTCTGTAACCATTCTCAATTTTATAGGTTCACAGGAGTGTTCATTATTTGTCCCAAAAATGCAATCTACTTCTTTACGAAGTAAATTTATTCCACCGGATACATTTGTCTCATCGAAACATTTTAAGTTTTATATTTCGTGCATTTGATTTAAATGTCAGGAATTTTCTCTACCTATTTTTCCAGTCTTGTTAGCACAAAGTTATCTTTTATTTCTATAGTTGTCATACATTTAGTTTTCGAGAAACTTGTGTACGACTTAACGAAAGTAATAAATTATTATGTATGTCGTACTATCATTTCGCATTTGTTTTGTGATTCATTTAGAAGTTGCTACTTGGAACTTTTCCTGCGCCCTCCTTCAACATAGTTCTTGGTCCCTTCTCCTCGCTTGTCTCTTGAGCTACCCTTGTCATCCCCCTCCCCTTCGCTTTGCTCTAGAGAAACCCATTGTCGGATACCACATGACGTCGCCGAACCTCTCGCAACGATGCGCTGGCGACGGTAGCATCCAAACAAGCGAGTAGGAATAGCACCAGCGACCTTGTGACTAATAGCTACTTGCTCCGAACTGATTTACCGCATTTCCCCCTTAGCTCCGGATCCGCCCCTCTCGTGAACGACTTGTAGACGAAACTGTAGCGTCGTGGAGGGTGGATTTGGGGGTGAAGGAAAGCGTTTCGGAAAGGCTCACAAAACCATATTTATCCCATTAACCATACATATGAGACGGGAAATATATGGATGAGATGATGCGATAGCGACAGAAAGTAAATGGTCACTGAATCCTTTTCAAAATGATACAAATATCAAAACAAAAATATTATACGTATTCTGAGATCCTCACAGGACATTTGCGAGAATAATATTTGAAAGAGTTACTTTTAATAATAGTTTGAGGATACAGAACATCGGAGTACAAACTAAACCAATAAAATTCAGTATTTAAAATAGAATATCCTTGCAGTACTCATGTTGACGATTTTTTTTTGTTATTTGTTAACTTTTTCGTGTGTTAAAAAATCGGAATAAACAAATGGTACGACGATTTATTAAGTAAAATATTGTTGTAATTTTTCATTTAATAATAAATTACTATATCATTATCGATACATTACGTTAATTACGAAAAACATGAACATAAGCGCAAAAGTAAGAAATGTCTTTTACATTACATCAATTTCAATAACTACAGACAATATAAAATTATATAAAGTACTTAAATAAATTATAAAAAATACAACCCTATAAAATTAACTTACACTAGTGACAATTTTATTTGCCTAGTTTGTTTCACATTTGTTTTCTACAGAAAAAATAAATCATAAAATACGTCCTGTGTGATCCCATGACTAAAAAAAGCACAAGATCCCTTACCTCATAAAATTATGAAGTAATGAATCAATGAAGAACAGGTAATCAAAATAGTTTGAAACAAATGTTCTAAACTGAAGGAAGAAAAGTAATGCACAAGAATTTATTTCCTTACGAGACATTCCAGAAAATTACATAAAAATCACTCCCATAAAATTGGCAAATGTGGAAACTCAAATCAACGGGCAGTCAATAAGTTATATGTAAGTTGTGACTAAATGAGTCACATGAAATTTATAAAATATGATGAAATTTATTTATTGTAGTTTTTTTCATTTTCAAAAATTAACACACGAAATTTCAAGTAAAATATATAAGTTTAGAGTTATTTGTTAAGTGGCCTGTATGATCGTATTACCTTATAAAGAATGTTGAGTAAGATCACTGCATTTTTCCCGAACCACATATATTAATGAAACTAACGTTTTCACTAATTACATTCAAACCTACTTTTTCTCAATATCATAGTCAGTGTAGATTTGGCTAGGTTCCCTATTGATGTATTAACAACAGAATTAAATAAGTATTAAAAATCGGAAAACTTTATAAATATGAATGTACGGTAGAATATTTGTTTTAATTCTGACGTGTCGAACAATAAAGACTTGTTCTATATTTTTTGAGTCAAAAAATAGTTTTGTTTGTAATTGAAATATCCGAAAAGACTTGCATAACGTTTACCATCCGTATTGGGCAACTAAAATCCCTATCCTGAAAACGCCAAACCTAATTAAGCAAAAAGATTTAAAAATAAACGTGGAATAATTCCATGAATTGCCCGGAATGCTTCAGTATATTTTATATTTTTAATCACTGTACTCAGAATAATCTATAGTTCGATAATAATTTGTACATGTAAAATTTTTTTTTTGTGAAATTACAAACATATTGCCATTCTATTAGTATTATATCTCGTAGCTAACTTTTTATCTAGGAATTTTTGCTGAAATTTTTGAATCCGCCTCTGCCTTAGGGCCCTTGATGGGAATTGATGGGATGGTCCCTTGCTTGCTTCCGGAGAGTAAATTAGTTTATTGTCCTCCACGTGGTCATACGCAGTTTGTACTGCATTTTTGACAATGACCAAAAA
>NNCF01127510.1:213189-247180 GCA_002313205.1 Laupala kohalensis | reverse complement strand
TATATATATATCGGCACTTAAAAACCATGCCCACAAACCCATTTTGAAAGTCTGAAATCGTTACTATTATAAATTCATTGCACACATTGCTAGTTTGAAATTGCTGTTGACGTCTTCAATTAGGAATTTAACTCAAATTATGTTTATTGAAATATCGTGACACGTCTGTGAATGGGAATGTTATAGTTATTTGCTTCAATTAATGTGCGAGTTCCATCATTTTGAAATATTTTCGGAAGATGTTTCGATCGCAGATGTATCACTCCCAAAATAAAAGAATTATCCAAAGAAATCTGTAAAATTTTAATCGTGATACAACATCGTTCTCTTTTTTCAGTGCGAGTTTGTTTTCAATCAAAATACGGATCAGTCAACATGAATTCTTATAAATGTTATTTCTTATATGTACCGGGAGAGCGTGCATTCTACGAATTAGATAATCTCAACGTTTTTAATATTTTTCCCCTCTGGAGGCCTATCATATGTTGTACTAGTGAGAATGCTAACGATAAGGTGCATTTCGATATTTCATTAAATTGGTCACAATTTGCATTTGCTGATTTCGTTATCTATTTTAAAAGTAAGATTCTGACCGTGTTAAGTAATAGGCAATAAGAGATCACGATAATTGCTCAAAAAGGCACGAATTTCACGCAATCAAATCTTATAGCGCTCATGTAGTATATAGGCGGGGGCCAGTAGAAGCTAACACCTCAATTATCTCCTAAACGAATGAAAATATCTAAGTTCGTTTTTTCCCAAGAAGTGTCACGACATGGGAGTAATCATTTGACGTGTACAAATATTTTTTAATGGGGTTTTAGGGCTCGCCAACGTCTAGGTCATTAGAACCCTTATATACAAATAGTTGCTACCCATTTTAGCTGTAGAGACATTTACACTTTTATTTATTTGTCGAAAAACACAATATAGTTTTTGACTTTTCTTTAAAACTCAAGAAAATACTAATACAAAGATATACCATTTACTGAATTTACATGAAAAACATCCCAGAAACGGTATCGCGAAGACTAGCATATTTGGTATACGCACTAGGAAAACAACACATTTTACGTAGCGTTGATAGTTCTCATCCAGACATGGAACAAGGTCTTTCTTTTTGCCCCTATTCTTTATGTTTAATTATTCCCAATACTATTTCTACGTTATTCATTCAAATCAATAAACCTTATATCTTTGCCATTTCTTGGGCTTTGAAGAAACGTTGATAAAATATATAGAATCTTCTTAAGAAAATACCATTTTATGGTTTCAAAAATCAAACAGTTTCTGGTATATTGTATCTGCGAAAACAAGTAATTAAGTATAATAATGAACGTTTCTCGTTAATTTTATCAATTCAAATTTTCTGTCCTTATTTATTAATGCAAAAGGCCCTTTCGATCGCATGGTGGTCTTCTTCAGTGCTGGGTCCTTTGGCAAGCGGTGGCCATTGAAATTAATAAATAAGGACAGAATGACAAAATCTTTTATTATTTATAATAAATAATCTGTCAATATCAAACAAATTCCTCAAATGGTAGAAGGATAAATCAAAATAAAAAATCTGGAGTGTACCCCACTCAGCTTTCTGATTACAATTCATAACACAAATTTATGGCACTAAACACCCTACATACCACCAAAAATTAAAGAAAGGGGAAAAAATTCAAAAAGGAATTATAATATATTATAATTATTAAACAAGTTGACATTTTTCTAAGATCAATCGGTTGCAAAATATTTATCATCACAGTACATGGTATCCTAAAAATCATGATAACATACTAAGGTATAGAATGCATTAATTTTCTTCCACATTAAACTCTTACAAATAGCCTTATTGGCTGGTTCAAAATAAGCACCTTCTTTTTTTCGTAATAAATTTTCGCTGTATCTCGAAATGGTGCGACGTACAGGAATGCAGTCAGCAGTCTATACGTAGAATTAACTGACCAATCAAAATGCTTCTATGCATACTTTCAAAATTTTGAATTTGAAGAAACCGGAAGTGGAAAAGCGGTGTGTAAATGAAGTCGGAATTAGCTGTCCAGAAAAAGGCTTCTATTCCCAACGCATTCAAAGACAAATAAGTTCAGTTTCGATACATCAATTTGTTCGTGAGTTATCGGGGGAACAAAATGTTTAACATACTTACATATATACACATGCGCACATACGAAATTGGACGTCATTGCCAAAATTTGAAAATAGACTCCCATGGAACCATTTCGCAAAGATTCGAAGAGATCTCAAAACTTTTCTTTCGACCGATCACAATACTTTCCTTACGCACTCTGTGATTGGAAAGTAAAAAAATGAATTGAATATCCAAGTGCTGACGCACAAACACACTGTGCAGTTCGTCACGGAAGTTTGACGTAAATGCGTCGGAACAAGTGGGAGGAATTGATATCCCTGAAATCATTGTAAATTAAACACGCCTTAGGAAATCATTGTAAATTAAACAATGTGGCAGTTATAGTTCGTCCATATTCCGCATACTTCTGAACGTCTGGGAGGCGTATCGTTATTTCATTTGATGTAAATGTAGATTCACGATTTCAGTTTTAAAAAAGGTTATTTATTTATAGTGAGTTGAGAGGTAGTATATGATATGTCTTTGTGATTAGATTGTTTCTTTTTGTTATAGATTGGTGAGTGTTAAGAACTTGTCTGATGGTGGTGCAAAATATTATCCAATGGTGTCAGAAGAGATTATATAGTAAGTATTGAGACTCAAAAAAATAGTTTTATCAATGGTGTATTGTATCGTGGCATTTATATGCATTAAGGCATCTTCCTTTTGGTATAGTTATTATTTTTGCATCGTAAGACGAACATGAAAAGGTTCAATTATTATTTCTTTCATAGATATGCATCGGTGTTCTTGAGCGTGTTTAGAATTCATTATGGCGGCGCTCCAGTTTATATGTAAACATAAATGAACTTATGGGACATATACGAATAAATTAATGAGTTCATAATTTTTTCTTTTGCGTTTTTGCCGCCGTAGAGAAAATCTCTTTAGGTTATCATATATAATGGTGTGAATGATATTTTCCTATTTCCATGCCATAACGGAGTAGGTCAGCCAGATAACGATAGCAATGCTGACGGAAAAATAAAAAGATAAAGAAGAATGAAAACGAGAAACAGATAACCTTGCTAGATAAGACCTGTAATGATGGAAAATGCAAACTCTCTGTTTCGTGTTAATACTTGATCCCGAACGCAAAAAAGAATATTAGATTCTATGACTTTTTTTCCTTTCTACATGGAAAGAGCCAGCAGCACAAGGTGAGCATTTCCGGAAGCGTGTGATTATGGAATAAAATACTACTTGATTTTTTTTAATATTTGCAATCGCTTCAATGTGCGAAATATGTTGGCGCATTGCATTGAAAAAAAAATTTCTGCTTGTATACTTAAATGAATGCTTAAAAAATTTAATGAAATGTGCAAGGAAATTTTTTGTATTCAACCGCCAGTTTCTCATCTCTGAAAAGTCATTGAGTGAAGTTAAGAAAATGTTAACAATGCTTTATCGTTAGGTTGTGTTTTTCGAAACTTTTGGGGTAGATTCCATCATTCCTTATTTGCTGTTTAGTTATCAAGTAAATATCTAAATTATTCATCAAGTGGTCGAGTACTCAAGTGGAAGATAAAACCGTGCGGTCTGAAAGTTATCAGAAAGACTTTAACTAATATCTTTTATATATTTTTTCTACCTTCTTTTTTAATTGGGGCTTTAGGGATCGCCAACGTCAAGGTCATTAGAGCCCTTTTTTGTGCCTTGTCTATTCTATTTGAAGAGACGAAATGATTATTTCAGACCTTTGGTCAATAATGAATGGTCAAGTGGAAATCTGATGTTTGGGTCGAACTATATGAAATGGATGTGTTCTTCGCGAACTTGATTCTGTGGGGTATTACAAGTACTTTGAGAATATTAAGCTAAATATTAAAAATATTATTGATTTTAATGTTTACTACTGAAACTTTTTCATTCCAATGTATTCTGAGAGATTCATACAGGAATGTTCTGAGAAACAAAAATAAATATTGAATTATTATAAAATTATTGAAAATTATTGAATTATTGAAAAATTATTGAATCTGTCTTTATTACTCATCCCAGGAATATCCATAAGAATGGATTAAGAAATAAAAATTTTGGGTAGCCGATCATATAGTCGCATGAATAACTCTGTTCCTTGAAGTGAAAATAGGTAAAGTAATACAATTTCCTCCAGTTTATCAGTTTCCCTGTTAATGAAGTTATTATTCCCTTGCACAACACATGGATTTCATGCCTTAGGAGAACATTAATTTTTCAAAAAAACATCCATAATCATCGTTTGCAAAGGTGGTATCTTCAAAGCAACACGAAAGCCATAAATGTACTATGCTATTCAAGTTTATAGAACTCATAAACTACACTTTAACGACATAATGAGACTGCTTATTGCCTAGTACGGTGTTTGCGCCGGAAGCATCTTGAATTCAGTCAGTGTTCCGAGGTGGAAGAACTCTCTCTATGATATCAATTTTGGAAAAGGATTGAAAGGGTTTTAGAATCTGGATGGATGAAGATCAATGTAAAATGGAAATGTACTGTCGAACATGGAAGGAGATCACAAACCTTTAGAATACCTGAACCATCAGCACATATTTTTATATGTGAAAAATATTTTAATGGGAAAACAAAATAGTTTTAGAAGATTCACAAAAGAAGTATTTTTAGGGAAGTACAAGATTCTTACTGTTTGAGTGATAACTTTTATTTTAATTGTACCTTCAAGTGATATAGACAAATCATAGTTTTTTATCCTCTGTGTCGTTTTTTACTTAACGGAGTAATTTAAATATTATGTAATTATTCATACAATGTTAAATTCCTTGTATATTTCTAAAACCTTATATTTATAATAGAAGTGTAAGTTAAAGTTTGTTTTATTTAATTCACTTCTGGTGATTTTCCAATGGCTATATTGTTTTATTTTTTATTTAATCCTTAATTGCTACTGCCTCTGAGAAAGAGGATAATTTGCGTAATAATAAAAGTAATAATAGTAATAAAGAATCATGGCAACAACTCACATAGGAAGTTGTTATGAATAATGAAAGAGGCTATTATTATTATTTTTCACTTTGATATTAACTATGAATTTAATTTTATTATAATACAATTGAAACTAATGAATTTTTGTTAAATTCTCTGTTTATATTTTAGTTCGTTTGCTATTTCATAGAATTAATATATAGATAGTCTTAAAAGTATATTAAAATACTATTTCAATATTAGTTTTGAAATTCTGGATAAATAAGAATGTTAGTTATCAACAAAAGATTTGCTGGTATGTAGAAAAAGATAACATAATGGATTTTCGAAATTAAATATGTTTCAAAATTAGAAAAGAGTAAACCTACAGTGCATATTAAATATTTATTATTATTGTACGGTTTTAATGATTTTATTTGTGATAAAATATTGGGAATAATATTGTAGGTTATATTGGAAAGAAATATACCCAACGTTGTTAATCTAATATTGGAAAAAGAGTTGACTTCTGACCTTTGAAATACTTTCGCATTTCTTTGGGCACACAAATATGCACTCTACAGAAGCAATGACGAGTATGATGTATTACATCGCTTCAGATCGGTAGTACCAGTAGTAATAAAATTTGATGAAAACAATTTTTCTTAAGGTACAAAGAGAAATCATTTTTTCATTCTATCAAATTTTCAAAGAACACATGGAATTTTCACCAATTTTTCTTTGCTTACTCATGAAGAACTGATTTTTGTATAGTTAAAAAGTCGTACATGCAGTTTGAACAGATTAAGTTTAGATGTACTCACTTAAAAAATGTGTACCTTGTTTAGATAATATCCCCTTCGAAAGTAGTTACTTAGCTGGAAAGTTATAGTAAAACTTTTTTTTTTAATCTGGGAGAAATTCTCTCTTGATTTCAACGGATTATGCATTGAAATCTCCAACTAGCGTGAAATATCGATAACTAACCAGCTGTGTGTGGGAAAATGATTTTCGAGGACTGAATGGTGCATTTATATCCTCATTCCAACATAGTCTCCCTAATAAATGTTCGTCCCGCAGCTGCATAGCGAGTTCATAAACACCGCCTCGGAAACACGGTGAGTGCTAATGCGAACATAAAACCTATTAGCAATCGTAATAACAATGCATCAAATAAGATGTTCCGTTGCTTGTACTCTGGACGGGACAAACGTCTAGTTTTCCCATCATGAATTAATGCGATCATTATCAAACATTTTATAACTTATATTTGTGAGTCAGAATTCTTGTGGGTCAATAGACCAGAACGAAGTAAACTTTGGGTAAAATACGACATGATTTGATGACATTTCAGAGAAAAGCAAGTTGTACACTACTGATATAAATGCCATTGAGTTTCTTATAATAAATCGAACCATAGCTCGAAAAGTTGAAACAAACAATTCTTATAATCCACTTGTTGTCGTAACTTTTATGTTTGTACATAACGTGCTACATAAACATCTTACTCACATTACTTACACATATTTTATTTTTTAAGTCAGTTAACTTTAACTATAGATGAAGTATAAAATTATAGAATTAAATAAATTCATATTAGATTAATTATATGAATTTGAAATGTAAAAATTTAACAATACCTTACTTTCAACTGGTTGCGTCACCATAAATTCTCATCATAATAATGAATATAATTTCCACCACTAACGTTCTCACCACTCAAGTGTTTGTAGGTTTTACTTATTAGTGGTTTTAGTTATTTTATTCGTTTTATGAATCCAAAGTTCTAAAACAGATTATGATAAATAAATACAAAAGAATAACAACATTCTCTCGAGGACCGTGATATCATCACGTTCCATCTCATTTCAACTCCTGGATTCCATACTCCAGGAAAAAATTAAAATTATATTCAATAGAAATACTTAACCACTTGTTACAACAGTGATTAGAATTTTTGAGGTTTGGTCATATACATCATTTATCAGATTGCGAACATTTTGACTCTGATTAAGTCTTCCTCGGGGCTCTCTGCAGCCATCGCAAGACAATATACACTGATTTTTTTTTAATCCATCAAACCACTTCCGTATCTTTCAATAGAGAATGGCTCAAAATTAGAATGGCGCCTACAGAGTATAACGTTGTATTGATAACAACAACAGCGAAATCTAAAACCATTTACTTACTTGAAGATTTAATCAGTACGTAGGGTAATATAATTAATGGTGCACCCTGTAACAAGTCAAAATCTTGAAATATACTCCAGTCCTCCTCTCACCCCTGTTTTGTATACATATTTACTGTAAAAATCAGAAGCTCTTCCACTCTCCATGTAATCGTCCTAGGGATATTATTCTTCACGTGATGATTTAAATATTTTAAGTAAGTTAATTAATTTTAGAATGGGATTTACAGGTGCTATATATTTCTTTAAACATTTCTTTGTATGGATTTTTATAGTGACTATGTTTAGGAGTTTTACGAAATTGTGCATCTCTTTTTTGTGGAACCTTGTATTGTGGTTTGATAATAAGCCATTAAATCCGCTGCATACTCGTTAACTTCCCAATTTTTGTTCGAACTTTTTAATACCCCCGTACTGTTAGATAAAAATCCAATCAATTCACCCTTGTTACTGCAGCATAAAAACCATCACCTGCGTTGCTTTACCAGGCTATTGTTTTATAAGTAATCACTGTATTCAGCGATTGGGTTCTTTGTTCTCATATCTTTTTTTTTGGTCATAAAATGTCACCGTGCAATGTAAGACTTTCCCCTGTGGCATATACCTCCTTTTAAAATATTATTCGTGTTCTGTTTTTATGAACATCATACCAAGAGTAGGTGGAATGTGAAAAGGAAGAAAAAGAGAAGATGTCAGTGTGAAAGAGAATCAGAATGAGAAAGACGGACAGACGAGAAGAAAGAGGATTTAACCAAAATCAGACCAAAATGAGAAGCTATATAATAGAACCTTGTGAGACGCCATAAGAAAAAAGAAGAATATGCCTGTGGGAACAAGAGAGAGGGAGACAAATAGGACGTGATGAAGAATAGAAGGAGAATTTCGATTAAATGAAACAAAGTGGAGAGGCAGTGCAGGAACTCTGGGGAACACCAGAACCTTCCGTCTCCATCTGCGAGTGCTGTTTGTGTGGCGACCGCTGCCTTCACCACCGTGTTCCACCCGCAGCTCCGGAGAGACGCGCAACAAATGAAGATCGATACTAGGGATGCGCTTCCTCGTTGCCTCCATCGTCCTCACCACCTCCATCGTCACTTGCCTTCGTTTCCTTCGTTTGCCTTCAACATGGGACCCACACCAAATCCAGCACAATCTTTGCTCCTCCATTCACAGTTGCAATGTGTGTTGGAATTTTGCTGCAGTTTTTTTTTCTTTCTCAACTTTACGTATATTGTTTTCGAAATGTATATTAATTCTCCATTATTTTAAACCTCTCATAAAATATATATTTTCGTATGTATATTACAAAATCAGATATCTCGAATATGAGAAAGAATTAATTATGTAAATAATTAATTAAAGACTTACAAATTTTAACGGAACCATTTAGGTCGTAAGTCTTAAACTATTTATTTAATTTGATTATATAAATAGTTTAAGACTTATATAATCAACACCGGGTTCAATTCCAGATGGGGCCAGAAAAAATTTGTATCTTTTCATTTCTATGTCTCAGTTCATATAGCTGCGGTGTATGAAAAGTTCACCCTTTGCGACTTACAACCGAGTTGTAATACTCGGATACAGCAATATAGATTCTATCTAGACACTGTTCCGCCCCCCCCCCAAAAAAAAAAAAGTGTCACGATGTGTCTAATGAGTAACCTTACACAGAACTGAGCATTACTAACACTCGTCATCGTGGTCCTTAGTTGGTCGAAACGAGAAACAAATACATGCATATATAAAATGGACGTTACGTGTAATAGAATTAATTGAAGACTTGAGACTTGTGTCTAGGCATCTCCGTATCAATACTTAATTTTGGTGCAAAACTAGCAATTTTACGAAAATCATTCATAGATTTACTTTACGACAATTCGACGTATTTTCTGAGACGCATTAATGCTGCCTTCTATATATCACATAACAAATTATGTCCTACGTACCTTCTAACCGCTTAAAATACTTTATCATAAGTTTGTAGGCATAAATTCACGGTTCATAAAAATATATTTTCATTACGTTTTGGTTATTTTTTTGGAGATTTTTCTATTCATCAGAACATTGAAAAATATGCAGTAGATTTAAATGTCGTTTAAGATAACTTCATATTAAATCTAATGAAATAAATCCAGGAATAGTTGTTCTGTTTGGATATTTGTATGAAAATATTTCCATCTCTTTCAAGAGAATTACTGGAGTAGAGGTTTGTGGAATGCGATAGCAATGTAGCATTGTCTTATCTACAGAAGAATTTTATTTTTACTTTCTTTAAAATGCAATCTCAAAGGGTGATTATAATCAAAGAGGTACGCATGTAGGTAATCATCTTTATTTATCTTCGTATTTTATTTCCATTAACGCTTTGTTCCCCTCAGACAAAGGACGTCGATATTAGCTCTAAATTTTCAAAATATATTGAAAACCAAATTGCAGTTAGAGAAGCGAACGTAATTTTCCAGCACTACAGTTGCCTTCTTACATCAATGCGATCATAACATATGGTCCCAGAAAATTCGTATTTATAATATACACTTTACATCAGATTGATACTCGAGAAATCTTTTCATACAATTAACGATATTACCAATCACAATTTTCGTATGATTCATATAGCTTCCTTTAACTTAGGCAAAGAGTGTACACAGAGGCACGGACAGTTTATAAAATAAAAATTACCGGGATACACTTCTTACTTATCACGAAACAAAATTGCTTTTCACAAAAACTTCCGTTTCATGAGACTGAAACAAATCACCTGACAAAGTTTAAAAAAATAAAAATTTAAATGTATTTTCTGGAAGAGTAAATGTTTGATCATCACTTTTCATTACTCTTAATTCTTACCCGCAGTTATTTCATACGAATTAAACGTAGTAATGGATATTTTCTTATATATTACGTTCCTAGATTATTTAATAACTAGTTCGCCCGGCGTTTTTTACTTGTTAGACCAACGAACCCACTCCCCGGTATCCGCGCACTTCGAATTTTTGCTTTTAAGGAGTGATACCTCGGCGGCAGCCCGCCTGCACCATTTCATTAAAATGATTTTAAAATATAAACCATTCGTCCAAATTTTACGACTTAAAGGCGTTTTAATCTTTGTTAAATACACAAAACAAAAATCATTAAATTTGATGACCTTCTTAAATTATTCTCTTAGAAGAGTTAAAATACCTCACTTTATTTTTAATAACGTTTTATCGATAATGTAGGTAAACCTTCGCACATAGACATGGTGTCGTGGATATTTTTGTAAAACTCTTTGAAGCGAACAACCTTGTCACCTACTTCTAACCGTTTAGGCAGCGTAAGCGAATATACCTCTCTTTTTTCCTCAGGTTTCATCGACATTTAGGGTCAAAATCATTCTCTATCTTTCTTTTCACGCATTTAAAAAATTAAAGTTAGCATACGTTCATCCTGGACATATTAACTATATCCTTGCCATATTTCATCACGATCGGTGCACTGCTTTAGTCGTGATTAAGTAGCAAACAGACAGACACACTTGCGCGTAACGCGTTTATGTATTAGTACGGATGTAGAATGAGATTTGTATGTTTCACACTTGAAGTAATATTGTTTTGGTAAGTTACACCATGAATACATCCATGAATGCAAGCTCTGCAATCTCCACATAGTTCTAAAGTAATTAAGGGTAGACTGGCGAAATATATAATTATAATCTACTCCGTAAATAAAACGTTTGTTTACTTGAAATATTTGAAATGAAGTTATGAAATACTTGAAAGTGATGGTTATAAGCTCCATGTACGTAATTTGTAGATTAATGCAAAATGTTTGTTGAATTAAAACACTCTATTGTATGCTCACTTTATAAATAATACCAATATTTTGATGTAAAGTAATTTTCGTTGCCTCCTCCGTGGTCTTTATAGATTTTTCTCGTATTCATCTTATTATATAAGCATTTTAATGAAGAAAATTACCATCGATTCATTCAATCATGACTGTGTGATCATTAGTATATTTTTTAAATTTTTTTAACATTCCCCATACACATCTCCAGGGCACAGAGTGATAACAACTAAAAACCACTTTGGCTCGATTAATAAATAATTTCGATTTAGAACATTGATTTGAATTAAAGATTGTTCAAAAATCGAATAAAACACAATCATCCAATCGCAATTATCTTTATTTATTATTTATTTATTTTGTTCGCTATATCCCCTGCACGCAACATAATCATTCCAAGGGTTTTACACAGTTCATTTTTCCTCTTTTTTATTTCTCTATTCTTGAAAAAAAAATACCAGCTTCACCAAAATCTCCTAACCATTATGATCTAATTCACTATGTTCTCGCAACTCCTTTCAGATATCCAATCTTAGTGCAATATAAAGTGTGTTTTTTTTCTTATTTGGCTGAAACCATTTGTGGTGAGAACTCAAATATCTGTCGTCCTCTTAATTCTTTCTCCCACTTTCGTAATTATCTTTAATTGGAATATAATTTACAAATCTCTTTGATGTGACTGTTCCTGGGTTCCTGGTTCGCTGTCGACCTCGACCTCGCTATTACCATTCCTCGCCTGAACGTGTTTTGTTGAACAGTGTCGAATAATGAAGATGCATCTTGCGCGTTCGCATCTCGACACAATGAAGATGAACGCGCATCACGTTCACGTCTGTTCAGAGGGCACCGTGCGATACAACGAATGCTTCTGCTTCGCATTGAGCGACACATATTTCACGAGTTTCATTACATCAATGGTTGTGATAGGATTTCAGGTTCACTACTAACGTAAATATAATTAAATCTGTAAAATATCTGAAAGCGAAATAAAAACCCAGAATAATATGCACTTATAGTGATTTCAACTTGAAAAACATACTTCACTGGTCATTCAAATGAAATTATAGCAATTATAATTGTCGGTGTAATAAATTGCTTCATATTGATGAAACACTTACTTTCAAAAGAGTTAAACTTTTAAATAACGAAAGTGATTGATGTAAAAAATATTACGCCACATTTTCTACAATTCAAAGTACTTCCCTTTTCCCTATATGGAACCGAACATTTAAAAAATTCATATTTTTCGAGGTGTGATGCATAATTCACGAATCCGTTGCCTTCAACCCCAGGTTTTTTCGTGCTCTTTTCATCATTATAATTTGTTTTGTCCTGTTAGAATACAATTACAGTAAAAATACAGAACAAATATACTTCCCGCGCTAGTACCACCTTAAAGGAACATCTGAAAAGATGTTTTAATTATCAACTCAAAATCATTTGCGGCCTTCACACGGTCAATATATATTACCAATCTGTTAATATATTGATGGTTTGAGGGTCTATATTGAAGGATTGGGAATCTGAAAAATATTAAAGCTCCGAATATACGGTTCTCAAAATCCTTCAATAATACAGAAGCTTCTTCAATAAAAATTGTATGTGTGCATACGGTACCGGAAATATTCGCATCTCATTACTTCGCAAGATCGTAAGGTAAGCATTTCGGAGAAGGGAAGAGAACAATGTTTTCCTTTTAGCAACTCGAATAATAGCTAACGAGGTTATGAAAACGTAATACGTACAAGGCTAATGACGTTATAAGACATTCTTAGAGGATGAGTAGTTCCCGGAAGCAATACTAAAAGGTTTTTAATTATACTAGAATTTGTACATGGATATTATTTCTTTCCATTTTCACCTTAAATTACTAAGTGATTTGTTAATTCTGGTCACAATAATATCAGAAACTAACAATATTTCTTATGGGAGAATATTGACTGTGTGAAGGAACATTTTATATTTAAGGTTTGCCAATATCCATATTGACTATATTGATCCTGTGCGATCCGATGTTGAATTTATGACAAGTGAAAATATTTTAGATGCGATTTTTTCATTGTAATTTTTGTGAAAGATCTAAATGTTCGATGCAATGAAGTAAGTAAAACTAGGAACATTTTCGAGCTCGTACAGTTTTTTATCCCACGCTTGATCAATAGTAATTACTACAAAGTGCAAGATATGTTACTGATACGACTTGCCTGTAATTGCTATAATATACTGGTGACTGAAATGAAATTTTCGTAAAACTCAATTTACGAGACCGATTGGTAAGTTTTTTTGATCGTTGATAACGTTATTTATATGTTGATCATAGATAATAATTAATTCATTTAAATACGAACGTTCGTTCAAATATATTTATTTATTAAAATAAATTGGTGTACCAATATTGTATTATCTCTTATAACACGCTAAAAAGTAGATTCATCGGGAAATATAAAACTCATAAAATTTAACAATTTAAAAAATAATAAGTGTTTCTTTGTTAGATGTTACTAGAATTATTTTCCATAAGAATAAAGGAATTATTTTTGCCATAACTCCATCTTTATTTTAGTCAGTTTATTTTAGTCCGTTAGCTCTCGTCACACGGCATAAAATATGGCAAAAATTGGTGTTGTCGTACATCTAGGATGGTGTAACCCCACAAATTCCAGTCGGCATTCTGATGGCGATCTCGGTAAACTTGTGTTGGTTGATATTAACGTGATCTCTCGACTTCTTCTTACAGCGTTCAGTATTGTTCTCTTAAAATGCTTATAATGAGGCTGAATGTGTGTCTCCGGAAGAAATTGATGATATGTGCCTCCGGGAAATACAACTGCTACAGAAGCCACCAAATACTTTTAATATTTTATGATGATTTATGATCACGGAGAGGTAGAAATCTGTCATACTTGACATCACAAACATTTCCAAAACTGTATCTCGGACTGAGTTGGAAAGAAAATCTGTAGGTGCCATACATTTTAGCATTTTATTTATGTTCCTCTGTCTTGAATAAAGTCCTGGCCCGGGTTTTTCTCCGGTTTTCCTTCGGGTAGAGGCGGATTTATCATACAGGTTCTCTAGGCTTTGTCTAGGGGCGGGTCTATTGTAACAATAAATCGTGAATTTAGTGTTATTTCAATTCTTTTGATTTTTAAGCACTATACTCAGAATAATCTATAGTTCGATAATAACTTACATGTAATTTTTTGCTTAAAATTACAAACATATTGACATTCTATTAGTATTATAACTCGCAGCTAACTTTTTATCTTATCTAGGAATTTTTGCTGAATTTTTTGAATCCGCCTCTGCCTTAGGGCCCTTGATCGGAATTGATGGGATGGTCCCTTGCTTGCTTCCGGAGAGTAAATTAGTTTTTTTTCCTCCACGTGGTCATACGCAGTTTGTACTGTTTTTTGACAATAAATTTATTTATTTATTTATTTATGTGAAGTGGATGTGGAAAAATATTTTGTGAAATGTAATAATAATGAAATGTAATAAAAATGAAAAAATATACTGTGAAAACTAAATATTCTACAACTATTAACACATGAGTATTCCGCATCTCGCTTTATCTGTTGTTCACCGTAAGTCAGGAAATCGAATGAACTAAGAATCTTTTACGTTGAGAATTTTTATTACTTTAATAAATAACACTTTATTGACATATACTTTGAATAATTTGCACTGGTTACATTGGAAACTTACGCTATCAAAATACTTATCTCTAGAAAATCAAAATCACATGTTTTATAATCATTCTTTAGTGTCAAAAAACCCGCAAAGATAATATAATTACGATCGATAGTTTTCATGGTTACATTATTTTCTAGGCAATACTTGAATATGAAAGTAAATTAAAAAGAAAGTTCTTTTCCTATTTAATACTTACAAATATATAGTGATCAGAAGTCATGTGATCAGTAATTTTGATAGCACGTCTCTGACCAAGAGAAAGGAACGGTTTCGCACACAGAGTTCACCACGATTCGCTAGGCAAACCGCGCCTTTAGTCCAACCAGACCCTCCATAATACAATTTTCTGTTTTCTTTGCGAGATCTTAATTAAGTTTCTGTGTTTTCCCGAAGCGTCCGTCTGTGTGATTGAGGAAATTGCTCGACTGGTTTGTGTTACTTCACACTAGAGCTCAGGCTTGTTTCCTCTTCCCTTTGTTTCATCTCGAAGATAATGAGCTGAGAGGAAAGTAATGTAGTCTGCGTTATTTGCATAAAGAAAATTGAAACGCTACGAAATAAGGGGTTCTGGGTTCATCTTTGGGATTGTTTTTGATTCGACTAGATGACTTAAGCCATTTTAATCTCTGAAACTGTTAATAACTTCACTTCGGACATTTCATTGAATTACGTTTTGAATAACTTGTCCTCGAACATCACAAAATTTGTTACGAAATAGCATTTTTGCTTATTATAAGATAAAATAATATTGGAAATTTGTGACTTGACTTTATTGGCGTATAATATTTTTATGACACTACTTTTCATAAAAATTGAACATACCTAACGGTCTTCCTTAAAATATTTATATTATTAAATGTTGCTGCGTTTTACAAAGATCGGTAGGATGGGTCGGTGGGACATTCTCACCTCTTTCTTACTCGTTTTTTGATTATGCTTCTAAATGCTTAAAGAAAACGTATGGATCTCTGCTGTGATATAGATATTTCCTAATCGTACATTCAGCTGTAAACACAATTGTCTAAAATAAAGAATAATTTTATCAGTACGTGACGTAAAAATTCAATACAATGATAACAGTAGAGATAATGACATTTTAACCCTTTTTGAGTTTTATTAGCTAATTGTTAATTGGAATTTCCTATTGTTAGACAAAAGGATTTGAAAATTGATTGTGAGGAATTAATATGATTAAAATAAATGTTTTTTCATTGGAGCAAGATGCCCTGGTACATGAATGATATAGCATATGTTCTAATCATATGGAATACAAGAAAAAATGTCTGGAATTCACATTTAGCTTAATTGAGTCCTAGATACGTGCACAATAAATATCTCTCTCCCTTTTCTTAGTTCCGTAGCGTGAAAGTTTGTTTCAGCTCATTACTTTCACTACTAACTATATTTTACAGATCATATACTAATTAGAACATCACCCAATTTTATTTTTGTCGGTTTTATACTTGCTTCTTTTTTGTTAAGGAGAATATATTACTCTCTTTGACAAGTTAAATCAATAGTGATGATTTTCCTATAGACCGAGAGATAACTTTGAAGGTAGAAAGAAAGAGTTGACTCACAATGTGAATATTTCATTTTAATGTGAACCAGATGGAACTAATGTCATATAATCAATAATCCTCATTTCATTGCATAATCACTTTCGCGGATTAAAATTCGTCACGTTGATCCGGATTTTGTTTTTTTCATTTTGTCAACAGATATGGTCGTTGACAACAGCTGTTCTTAGCGGTGGAACGGTAAATTCATCAAACTATGGATTAAAGAATGTCCAATGTGCTCAATGATAGGATTTTGAAAGGTGTTTTATTTTGTTATTTAATGCAGATAGTTAGTTTATAAAGATGTAAACGTGAAAATGTTGGTATAATATATGAACTCGTCACATATGATTTCATCTTTTACTGATGGTATAGTCCTAGTTATTTTTAGTTAAACGTTTTTACTATACACAGTCTGTTACTTTAACGTCAACAGTTGTAGGAAAGAATACGTGTGTATCTTTCAAAATAAAAATTTCAAAAATATCACCATTAAAATAGTTTAATTAGTCAGTAGTCTTGGAATATTCGAATTAATCTACATAAAATGAGCAATGTACATTTTAAATGACGTAAATCTGATAAACGAGCTCGACTTTCATTTTTTACAAATGTTATCTTGTTAATAAAAATATCTAAATCGTTGTTAATAAATTGTTGAGGTAATCCAAAACTGTGTTTTAACTTTTTTTCTCTGGAGAAAAATAAGAATACTAGTTGAAGCTTTACACGCTAATCCTCATTTCGATGTATTTAAACTCAAACATTGCAGAAACACAAACAATATTTTTTCTGCCCGCTTTTTGACGTAATAAAATATTTTTTGATAAGTTGTGAACTTTAAATAGATGGATCTTTAAACATAAATATAAACTTTAAATAAGTCATCAATATATTGGAGTATTTTGTTACTATGATGTCTTTTAGAATTAAACAATTTCACTATTTTCTGTATAATAGAATATCCCTTTTTGTTATTTCTAATTACTTATAATATTTCTTTATTCATTTCCTCTGAAATTAGAGTAACATTTCAGTACACAAAGACTAATGAGCAAAGAGAGTAGAATGGTTGAGGGTTGAATCCACACGAACCAATATTATTTCGTATATTCAAAGAAAGTACACTAGTTCATTTGCTATGCACTTAGTAAGCTATTTCACAAAAGCTCTGGAACTTCAATTTTTAACGTATCTAGATTTGTATAAGCTATATTAAAAAACGGAACGAATTACATGCCAAAGATAATATTTATTATAGATCGTCCGTTAGTGTATCCCCTCTTTCTTCCTTAATTATATTCAGTACTAGTATACCTTGAGTCACCCATATTTGACTGCAGTGTAGTATGAGTTAAGTTGTTGATTTGGCTTTAGGTTTCAGAAAATTCCAGATTGAAAGTAGTCATAAACAATGCAAAATTTCTTTAGTATCGCCCAATTTCATTTTATTTTCACTTCTGCCACAAAGAAAAAGCGAGGGCGATTTTTGGCAAGGACACCTCCTATATGCAAGGGTTTACACCCAGAATCAACGCGATATGAAGATCTTTGCAAAATTCTTCCTCTCTCAGTACATAGAACTCGAGTGAAAAGGATTTTGGATTTATCAAGGACCAATCCTGACCCCTTCTGTGTTCCTATTGCTCTCTGTGATTCGTTCCGTCTTTTAACCGTCTTAATTGATCGGTAAAATTCATTGTAGAATAAGTATATTAGAATATCGGGATGACCGAGGAAATTTGTTAATGATTTAAAGTAAAATGGATATGTGGTATTCAAACAACATAAAGGTGACGGTTACTTGGGGAGCTCATCTCCAATATCATCCATATCATTCGGTGATATATTTTCCGTTCCCTATGATTTTTACTTTCTAATTACACAGTGGGTGTAAGGAAAGTATTGTAATTTTTGGAGGATCTCTTCAGATCTTTACGAATTTGCCCCTGGAGAGTCTACTCTCAAATTTTGGAAAAGATGTCCAAATTCGTACGTACAAGAATGTGTGTGTAGGTTAAGAATTTTGTTCTCCATTTGTGGTTTCTTAAAATTTAAAATTTTGGAAATATGAGTATAAAAATTTGATTGGTCAGTTAATTCTACGTACAAATTGCTTAATCGCATTCCTGTACGTTGCAACCATTTTCGAGATAAAGTGAAAAGTTTTTGCGCAAAAATTAGTCTTCGAGGCGCTGTTTTATATCATCCTATAAGGCTATTGCAAAGAATTTAAGGTATATGATAATTCATGCAATTTTTATTTGTACGTGAAGATATTATGTTTAGGAGTGTACTATGTAAAGTGATGAAAAATATTTTGAAACCGATTGATCTTTTAAATATGTCATCCAGTTTAATAATTATATTTATTTTTTCTATTTGAGTTTTTTTTAAACTTTTAGAGTAATGTATTTTTTCGTGCCATGGGTGTCCTAATTGAATATTTAATGTCATTTTGTAGTGCAGACTGAGAAACGTATATGAGAAAGTATGTGCAATGGTTTTGCACGTATAGTTAGTTAAGGATTTTAATTAGAAAGTTGAGTGGGACCAGATTTTTTCATTTGTCTTCGTATTTTTTGGTTTTAACGGGTCTTGACCGTAATGTGAACAATTGGAAAGCATTTTATACGTATAAAAGACTTTCCTCTCAGAAGTAAGAACATGTCATATCGCTTTTTCACATGAATATCCCTCTACTCTGTGAATTTACCGAAATCGTTAAGAGTTGATCGCGAGGAAACTTCCAGAAGCATACATGTATATTAAGAATGTTTTAATACCCGCTTCTATCCTTCGGAGCGAAGTTAGAGTTAATATTCTGAACATAGAAATCCTAAACCATTTTCTCGCAATGAAATATAAAATACATTTTTTGTATAAACTAACTAAATTTGTATGATTTTGCTATATAAGCAGTGAATGTTAAATAGAAAAATTATTTTATAATTCATTGCCTAAATTATTTCAAATATTAAATATCTTTTTATTTTTCAAATCAAAATTGAAAATATTATTTCATTAATTAAGTTTATTGTCTTCTCTTATTACTGATTCCGTTTATCGGAGAGAAAATGGTTTAGGATTTTTATTTTAAAAAAATGGTTTAAATCTTTATTTACGTGAGCTTTCGTACATTCTGTGTACGTCAAGTTATTGCTCAGTTTAGGATAGTAGCCGACCCTGGCCGGCTTTGCACGGAAGTTATTGTGATTGTGATGCAGCATAATCTTCGGCGTCGATTTAAATTGCACGTTTACATTAAATAACAGTGATAATGTTATTTAGCTTGGCTTAATTAGTTCATGAATAATATCGAGTGAAACTTCATAAATTGAAATTTCTTTCTAATTCATCTTTATGCAATAGTAGTTTCGAAAAATGTTTCCTCAGTACACCTACAACATTCGTCTGAATTTCAAGTTTCTCTCTTTCATATTTTTCTCTCCACTTTGATGACAGTGTGAGACATTCAGGACAACGAAAATTATTTTCCCACATTTAAAATTGAAAATTCAAGTAAATTATTGTTTTATTTAACAATCCGTACATCATAGAAAAGAGAAAGAGACATGACATCCAACTGCTTCGTTTATTATAGTGAATGTTGCACAAATAACGTTATGGCTACATTCCGAAAAAATGTTTATTTCTTTGCAGTCGCAAAATTTCAAATCGGAAAACCCAGAAACCGATTTTGATATATAATAATGAATATGTCAGTTCGACAAAATATAGCAATATCTGTAGTTATAATATCAAGGTAGTTAAGACACCTGTTCGATTTTGGGGACATTTATTTTCATTTCACTTAAGAACTGGCGACTGCTTTTCTCGATACAGGTGTCAAGGAAAATTATCAGAGGTACAGTTGACTCAACTGATTTACTTCAAAATATCTCATTACTTCAAAATTCCTTCAATTTCATTACTTCAAAATTCACTTTCCGAGATCAAGATTCGAATTCACCATCCGCGATTATATCAGCGTATAATTCAGTTCCTGTAGATATTAATTTCTTTATCCAATCAAATTATGATTTTTGATAAAGTACTACGACCTTACTTGAATGACGGCTTTTAGATTTTTATCAAAGATTTTTTATACTTTCCTCTGTGTGGTCAATTTTCGGTTTTTTCATTTGTTTTGTATTGTTATTTTTACTTTCCTGTACGTATAAGGAAAATATTGTAATCTGTCGAAAAAAATCGAGATCTCTTCAGATCTGTGTAACATGGCTCCAGAAGAGTCTATTTCCAATTTTTTGCAATAATTTCCAATGTATGTGTGTGTAAAGAATTCTGTTTCTCCGATCATATTAATGGTATCAAGAACTAATTAATGGAATCATACCAAAGAAGAATATTGACTTTCAATACAATGAGCATAGCAGCGTTGGAGTCAGCGTGGCTCAGTGGGTAGAGCTCTGAGTTCCTGGCTGGATGGCGGGGGTTCGATTCCCCAACATCCAGAATTATTCCCAGGCGTAAAATGAATACCAGGGTCTATCCTGGGGTCAAATCGGTCGGAGCTAGATGCTGACCACATCTCCTCCTAGTCCCGAGGTCAAGTAATTGCGGAGCTCTACCCTCCGCGAACCCCAGGGATTTGGGGCCTGTTCAGGGATAGTTTTTATTTTTAGAATAGAAACCTATTTCTGTTTAGCTCATTCCGACTTCATTTGTAATACATTGCGCTCCACTTCCTGTTTCTTAAAATTGAAAAATAAATTAATATTTTTTATTGTACACTATATTATGTATACAGATTGCTTACGTATTTCCTTACGTCGTATTTATTTAGATCAGCCTTTGAGACAAATGCAAAGAGAGGTGAGGGAGATATTAATTAATGCAATCTGAATAAGCAGATATGTAGTTAGGCAGCAAACTTATTGAGGTTATGAGTATAAACATTTTTAGACATATTGAACTATTAAATATGTCATTTTATGTGATAACAATACATGTTTTTCTTCTGTATCTATAAATAATTTTCCGGCTTAGTTTTATTGCTACTATGATCCTCTTTGAAAACAAGTAATTGGAAAGTTGAATGGGGCGCGCTACAGATTTTTATTCCATTTGGTGTCATTGCTTACTGAAAAA
Organism: Laupala kohalensis; assembly: GCA_002313205.1. Taxonomy (NCBI): domain Eukaryota; kingdom Metazoa; phylum Arthropoda; class Insecta; order Orthoptera; family Trigonidiidae; genus Laupala; species Laupala kohalensis. The sequence goes on along the minus strand of NNCF01127510.1, from coordinate 225,750 downwards.
TAAGTAAATATCTAAAAGATGCTATGTGAAGCTATGTGACCGATGGCACGAGGACTTGAGGCGATTGATGCGTCGTCCACCGAGGTCGCACGCCGAGAGGTCTGAGGATAGGAAAAGAGGGAAAAGGGAGGACGGACAGGAACGAAGGCTTGTGACGTGAGAGGAATCCTTGGCCTGTGCACGCAATAACGCGCTAATCTGGCCCCTCGTCTACGACACCCTCGTCACCCGTCACTCCTCCCACCACCTCCGCATCTGCGTCGACTTCATCGGCAATGGCGTCGAAGGTTGAATGCTGACCAACGAAGAGAAAAAACGCTACTGAAAGAGAAACGCGCCAGGAATAATAATTATTTCACCGACAAGGATATAATTTTGACCAAATAAATATTTGAAAAATATGACAATTTTCGGTCAGGTGAAAATGGCGACGAGTCGGAAATCGAACCCGGAATTCCTGCTGTGATCGCAGGAGTGTTAACCACTACACCACCAGTTCGCCTTCCACAATCGTGCACCATATTCACCCAGACCTAACCCCGGAAGAAATGTGTGCATTTGAAAAATATGTTGAACTAGCAAATGCATCAAGACCTTTTTGTTTATTTTTCATGTTTTATGGAGAGACTCGGACCATTTGGCCCGCTCTTCCACCTAACCTTGGATCGGGTAAGAGAATTGGGAAGGAAAGATGTTGGACCGCCAGGGAAATTTTGGTACCGAACCGACACTTGTCTGGAGTAAGTGAGGGAAACCCCAGCTGGAAACCTCACCTAATTCGGCCGAGCATGGTTTGAACCCATGCTATATCCACTCAGTAGTAATGTGGAAGACGTTACCATTGGACCACCACTGTAAATATAGTGTAAATAAATTACCAACAACGGTGGTCTGGTGGTGGCCACTTTGCCTCCGCGATCCCGTTGAGCGATAGAGGTGGATCAAACCTTGCGCGGCCGAATTAGGTGAGGTTTTCAGCTGGGTTTCCCTCACCTACACCAGACATGTGTCGGTTCGGTACCAAAAGTTCCCTGGCAGTCCAACATCTTTCCTTCCCAACTCACTTTCCCACACGATTAGGTGGAAGAATAGACTTCATTGCCAAATGACATAAAATAAAATAAATAAGAGTTTGGGTGTAAATAAATAGTCAAACTTTATTGTCACGAAAATAGTTTGCAAAAATATGTATGACCACGAGGGGGAAAATGAAGTAAATGACTCTCAGGAAACAAACAAGGCACTATCCCATTAATTCCGATCAGAGGTCCAAGGCAGTGAAGGATTTAATATTTATGAAAACAATTATTTAATAAATTCGTACTGTTTTCCATTTATTATTCCAAAATGAGTCGTTGATATTATGTGCAGTAAAAATTTGAGATTAATTATAACAAAAAGGTAATAATGACATTCCCGCCAATGGAAAACGTGACGTATGACGTAAGAGTCAAAACAGTTCATCAGATATCACGTCGTATCATTACTGCGAAGTTCACTCCGTGAATTGGTTTTATGTGCCGTGATGCAGAAAAATGAAAATTTGATCTTCGAAATTATTTTTTATCAGAACAGTACTATTTTGGAAATGGATTCATTTAAAGAAACGTGTCCTCTTATTTACCTCTTCAACCTCTAGAAGTGTCATGAAGTTTTAATAAATCTGTTTATACATATCTGATATGTGTTTCTCGGAAGCAGTCGTAAAGTATTAAATCGTTACTATTTTCGTCTTTATAATTCAATAGTGTGCTTCCAAGTCACAAAACAATCTCAACAATTCCTGAAAGTATGTTGTCTACTTTTGAAACACTAATTCAATACTTACTTTCACCGAACTTTTGTGGAAGAAAAAAGTGTAAACAAAAATTAATGAAATACTATATCTCTATATTAATGTAAAGTACACATTATAACTGAACATTAAATTGTTTAAATAATTGTACTAAGTAACAATAAGCTTATTTAAATTATTTTAATAACATAAGCAAATTGTAGGTTATCATGTTTTTTTACAGACAATCGAAAAAAATATAATTCGGTCAGCAAAAAATATAATTTTATTCAAAATATAATTTGGTCAGCAAAAAAATATAATTTTATTCAATTTACTATTTTTAGGTGTTTTGTGGTATGGCAAGCTAAATAAAAACTCATTTTTTATTATTTTTATGAATTTTATTATTAAATGTATGCTTAAAAAAGAGAAAATACAAACATTGAAGGTAAAAATTGTGTGAATAAGTTTTAAGACATTTATTTATTTTATTAATTCAATTTTTTAAGTGACGTGAATCGTATTTTTATTAACATTTCTTGTCACGACATTTATAGGGAGAAGATTTCGAGAAAGAATGAACTAAAAGAATGCATAGATATCATTGGAAATAAAAAAAAATTAAATGTCAGTTGTGAAAGAATTCAAAGCGTAATAAATGGAGGAGAAAATGCGCTATCTCCCTAACATTAACTCAAACGCAAATGCAAAGAATGGTGATGAGATAAGAGCGTTTGCAACGACGAAGAATGGACAAAAGCGAGAGCGAGTGGCAGTGGTCGCGGATGCGACTGGCGAAGAATGGAGCGCATTCTCATGGACAGACGATGTACGTGGGTGACTTCTCGTCACGCGTGGAGGCGGCGGCGGCGGCGGCGGTGGAACACTGTGGTCCAGAAAAAAATCAAGAGCGGTCAAAAAAAAACAGGCATTTCTCTAAATTTTATCAATTCGGGGGGGGGTCTAAAATAACATATTGAAATCTATTGAATGATGATATAATAAAAAATGGGAGACGGGACTGGGGTTGTAACCTAGGACTTTCAGCTTTACACGTTGGCGTGCTAACCAATACACAATCCGGAATCGATACCCTATCGGAATACTGTTATCACTCGAGCGCGTAAAGCTGATATCCCGGGTTCGATCCCCGTTTTCGTCTTCCAATTATCATTCAGTGTGATATCATCTGCTACTTAGCGAAGTGGTTAATCGCTCTATAAGATGTTGTTTATAAAGTCTATTTTAAAACCAAGACAGCGGTACATTAGTCGTATATTCTTATTTACGCTGAAACACTTGTTAATATTTTTATTAAACGAAATATATATTTATTTCTTAGTATTAAAATTGTTATAAAATTGAAAATTATCAAAAAAATCCGTTTTTTTCCCACACCCCATCAGAGTCCTACAAACTGAATTTACTAATTGTTGACTTACTTCAATATATGGAAATTTCATTGAAAATTATGACTAAAAAATTTACATTGTATACAAAGTTGTCTAAATATTGATTATTCGGAAGTTTGGAGTGAATTTACTATTTTTGACCGTTCTTGACCTGTCTCCGGACCATAGTGCGGCGCGCGGCGGACGCCGTAGGTGGTACCAAAGACATGACCTACGTCCGAATGCGATAAGGTCCCAAGGAGGCCGCGTTCACGTCAGGAAGAGATGGGGAGGTTCTGTAACAGTGGTGGACAAACTGAAGTCTACATGGGGTCATTGTGTGACTTCTTTCAGACAGTGAAACTTCTTCCAGATACGTTGGGGTTCATTTTCAAAGATTCACTAATGTGAAACATTATCATTGTATACCTCTGGAATATTCAATAGGGAAGCAGTTTTAACGTGTGTATCCATTTTATAAATAAAAAATGGCTATGGAGTAAACGGTTTAGACAAGCTCTTCTCTCCAAAATTATGAAATGAAATTTGTAAAGTTACGAGTATAATTTGTAATTCTTTTCACGTTGAGCCACGTTAGCTGAAATAATGAAACCAATATTTATTCATTTTTAGAACTATTCATATAAAAATAAAATGTAGATGAAAATTATTTAGGTAAATATGCAGATAAAAATCTCAGCTCCTGCGTGCCCGTCTTAAAAAAATAAAATAAAATGTACAACTTTCCGGCTAATTCCCTAAAAAATTGTTTAAATGAATTGTGCAGGAACATCATTTTAAAGTAATTGATTATGAGGAAAAACTTTATCATATGCTCAACATCAATGAATTTTTTCCGTCAAGTGATATGAAAGATTTTTCTAACTTTTAAAGGATAGAGAACAATAGTAATAAACATAAAATCATGTTACTTTTCAAAGGAAAAACTCATAAATCCTTAGTGTAAAGAATTTTGGTCACCACTGTTCCTTCGAATAGTGGGTGACTTCCGGTGGGCGAACCTCAAGAAGGGAAGCGGAGACGGCGGTGATGCCGTAGTGCGAGGCTCCCCCATAACGCGACGCGCTTATGACCAACCTGAGGAGACGAACAGAGGACGCAGTGATGAAACGACGTCACGTGCTCTATTGTCGAGGCTGGGTGCTTGTTGTAGGTGGCTCTGACGGAATACGGTCGGGACGCACGAGGAGTAGATGGCTGAGATTGAGAGTGAAATGGAAGGGATAGTGGTGGAAAAAAGAAATGTTGTGGTGAGAGGATGACGATTGAGGTATAAGGCTAGAAGAAAAATATGATGAAAATGTGGGGTGATAAAGTGACACTCATGAAAAGGAGAAATTATTAAAAGAGAAAGTATTGATACCTATGAAAACGAAATAGATTTGATACTCATTAAAAGTGACAATGATGATGATAAAAAGGAAACAGTGGAGGTGAGTAATAGAAAAAAGCGACAATGATGAGAGGGAAATACGGTAGTATCGGTCTGAAGGGATTTTGTGTTGAACGTGGAAAGTTGTGATACAGTAGTGATGAAATATTGGATGATGTTACTAAATAGTTCTAAAATGGTGATATCGCTTCGAATACAATAAATTTTAAAACTTAGGACTGTTATAACAATTGTGTGGGGAGTGTGAGAACTACAATTGAATGATTTAATGTGTAATATCTACTAATAATTTGAATAGCGAAAGGACTGGTTTTGATGAGATGTAAATGGGAAGATTTTAATATACTCTCTTCTGCCACTCCGGTTATAAACATAAACATGTCAAACACAATCGAAAATATCGAACCTGAAGTGTTTCATCAAGTTTACAGAATTCAAAATATTATTTCCTCATTTACTTTCACGTTTATTTTAAACTTCGTGTCTGTGCTAGTTCACTTATTCAGTGCACTGGGAAGTCAGTTACGATGGTTATCGTGCGTGAGTATTTTAAAGGTGAGACGTTGAAAGACGGTGAAACAGGTTATGAATCTACGTAATCAGAAGAGAAGAAGAGTTTAATTTAACTTATGTAAAGATCTGGTACAAATTAAGACAGATCACTCCATATTTAATCGTAGTCATTCCAGGATTATTTTCGTTATCGTTTCCCAATTCTCTTACGTATTTCTCCTCTTCCTTCACTTCACACAAGTCTTGCATCTCTTTATCGTGTCTTCAAAAATTTCAAGTTACTTCCTTTTTCTGTCAGTTTTTCTTTTGTGCCATACATGAACCATATCAATTCCTATATATACAAAATATATTTCTGTTCCATAAAATTCCATTTGATGTTCCTGTGTATGTCCTCCTTGTCCACAATCACATATACTCTCATTTTACTTCCGTATATTCTGTAAATTTCAGAAAATATCCATAACTTCTCATGTATATAACAATAGGATGTACTTTGTCGAGACGTGAATATATATTTTTTTAAATTTATTTCGGTGAATAGTCATTTATGAGCGTCGTGTCTCTTTTACAGTCATTAGTCTTTCTCCCATATAGTCGCTATTTCTTCGTAGTCCTAGGTCTCCAGTTTTTTCAACCTTCTGCATACACCACTCTCTCCCCTTTCCATAAAACTCATAGTCTCACATTTTGTGTTCTGTTTCCTGACCATTTCCACTTATACATTCATCATATTGTTGTATTCGTCTTGTTTAAAAATATACATAAAAAGTGCCATGAACTGTGAGAAATCTATTATTAATTTTGGAGCATAGGTTTCCACGGCTGGAGACAGATGAGTCTTGGCTGTCCAGGAATCTCCCTAAATACCCCTGAAAAAATAGCCGAAAAGTGGCAAGATTGTCGAAACGTCGGTTTTTTCAACGCTGCGACGCGGCGATTCCCGGACAGGCATGACTCAGTATCTATTTAGTTGAAACCACTATCAGTTTTTCTCCATCAAAGACGTGAATAGTGTTCGAATGGGAATAGTGTCGATGAAAAGGTGTTATGATGACGGTGAAGGGAATGAGCTGGATCATGTCGCAGCGCGAACCTCACCACCGCATTGAAGCGACGGATATTCCGTTCTAATCAGTCACGGAAGACCGACCTCCGACGGCTCGTGACGGCCAGTCAGCGATGACTACAGAGGCCGGTTGCTCATGCGCAACTATCCGCTGCTCATATGCATCTAACCTACTCTCGAATCGAGCATTACACGGTGGTTCCCCGGGATATGACTTCATTTCGGTATTACATTTTTGTTCTGTTCACCTCACACTGCTTGTCAAGTGATTCGTTGTAATCCCAACTGTTGCTTTCGTCGTTGCTTTCATTGGCCATTTAGATTACTTTATCTCTTTTGAAATTAATAGAATATTTCTTCTAATATTGTAGACTGGGTATACTCGTATTTCCAAAAATACGAGTATTTTAAAAATTGTTGGCTTAATAAACTTTAACTTAAGGAAAATTGCTTTATAAAAATAATAGTTCCCTTATAGTGAATTACGTCTTGTGGTGACGAAAGTAAATTCAAAGAGCGAAACGTGTCATATCAAATTGCTTTACTACCTCGTGTGGTTTTCGCAAAATTCGTTGTTTGCTAATGGATAGCAATGTACGTGCCTATGACCGAATGTCAATGGTTTTGAAGTGGTCAAGAAAGTGACATGACTTGTTAAATGTCATTGTATGACCCTTGATAAGAAATGGTTGTTTCTACTCATTTTTCTTCAAACGTGTCGAAATACGGGATTGTCACTTGAGTGCTTCGTAAACAAATTATTTTTCTCCATGTGACTATAGTCTGATGACTTTTTTATTCATTTTTTTTAATTTATTAATTTAATTAAGGAATGTTTTCACTTTTTTTAGCCAACCTAATATAGTAAAATATTTACATGGAGTAAAACGTACTGTTGAATAAACAAGATAAGATCAATAGTTTGGATAATTATGAGATTGGACAAAAATTGAGTGTCTTGCACGTATACATCCTTAAATAATTACCTTAGTTCAAACCGCTTTAAAGATTTCTGAGTATTTAATATTTCGAAAGTACATTGTATATTTATTTTCACCATATTAAACCATACATTTATTGGCGGTAGGAGTTGACTGGAAAAGTATAGTTCAATTCCGATGTCTCATAATCCACTATCCACCAATCCATAGGTATCCAAAGGATAGTAAATCTGGAGAGCTTGTAACGTTGGAACACACAAGCCATTCTTTAATAGGCCATCCGAGATGTAAACGACAAGACAGATAAGAATGCTTCCTCAATCAAAATGCATCTCCTTCCCATTTCCGTCACTCTTTCCTAGACATTTGATCCAGAGTATCGCGCGAACAAAACCGAACAGAAGAAGCCGCACGCATGGGTTGTGGGATGGAGTGATGGAGGGATGGATGGATGCTGGGTGTGGCGGAGGCGAAAAGGGGGGGGGGGAGGAAAAGCTCCAAGAAGAGCTCGAGGCGTTCGCAAGAAAACTCGATATCTCTTAAAGGCGGTCTGAGCGAGCAATCTAGCTCAACATGGGGAGTTCTCAACTTGAAAGAACGTTGATGATGGTGGGACGGGAGGAAGGGACGGGTGAAATTATTTAATGCCTGCTCTTCACTTCCTGGAGGGCTTCGCTCGTCTACCAACCTTTCACACGTGCGATGAGGTTCTTGAACACATTACAGACGCCGTATCTCGTGTGATTTCGTCTGTGTCTCAATTTCCAAGAAATCACAAGAATAAATATCTCGTCTCTTGAACGAAATTAATTTTCTACACGAGAGAAACAGTAATGCGAAGCAAACGTAGGTCATTTCTGACACCTTCCATAAATATTTATACTCCCCCTAACAATATTTAAATCGCTTTAGACAATACCCGATTGTGTGTGGTATGAACATTGACGAAATGCATGTGTTAGATTTGTTCTGTAGTGCGGAAATCATACATTTGTTCATGAAAGTACTTTATAAGTACATATATTTTATTTACAATAAGTTAATTACTGAATAAATATTTGAAAAAAAAAATTTACAATATTTTAAGTAGAAATAACCCTTACGTTAAAAAAGTAAATGTTAGCACTCCCCGAAATGAATTGCTGGCTACAAGACTAGTAGCTACTCTAGATATGATTACTGTCTCTTGAAAAAAACTCTATGGTGATGTTAATTGGAGAAAGGGTCTTTACAAAGATAAAGAAATAATTTTGTAGATTCATTGAAAGTGATAAAAAAATAAATATAACTTGATATAGATTTGTCTATTTAGATTTATTTTCATATCAGTTTTTTTTAGAATGGTCGCATGTATGTCGGTATGAGCTGTATCAATTGTTTTCATGACATTCTTTCTCAGCAACTTCTGACTCAACTTGCTATTTTGGTTTGCAAATCCATTTGTTTGGTGTTTTAATTCCGCTGACGTCATTCAATGGACAAAAAAAAACGGAGTTTTTAACAATTGATTCTATTCGCAATTGTCTTCCTAATTTCACACTTAATTTTTTACGTGGCTTATATTCTTAATATATATATTCTAACGACCCAGATTCGTTAGTGAATCATTTGGTATTTATTAGAATTTTCTGGGAAATGTAACAGCGAGTTAGAACAAAAATACATAGAACGTTCATTTGAATGTGGCGCCGAGAGGGGCGTATTCTGAGAGCGAGGCGAAGCGACGGAATATTTTTGAGTAAAATACGTGAGGAACTAGAAATCATGAAAGTACCTGAGTGAGCCAGTGAAGTGAATAACAAGGAGGTGATCTGATTGGCGAATTAAATGAGGCGTGAAAAGGAGTGGGGGCTAATGCTAAGGTGGGAAGCCAAAACCATTTTTCTTTCTCAATTGCTCGTGATAGATCGGAAGAGGTGGTTCTGAATTGTTCGTGATAGATCGGAAGAGGTGGTTCTCATTTGTTCGAAACGGTTCATTTTACGTAGTGGAGAACGTGTGGGTTTGAGAAGTACGGGAAATAGCAGCGTGAGAAGTGATATTTAAACACACGTGGTATTGAATAGTAAAGAGGGAAGTTGAACCGCACAGGCATTATTTAATCAAAGTTGATTAATACTATTGTATAATTGCTGTGAGAACGAAGATTATTTTTCGGCGTATATCATTTCATGATAAAGTTTTTATAGTACTCGTAATTAGAGCAAAGACGGCCGAAGTAATTCGAACGTAAGAATCATAGTATCGTTTGAAGAAAGCTCCAAGTGAAGCTACAACCTATCTACGAAAGCATTAGTTCGAATACGAACGAGTTGACGCCAACATTCGAGGGGGAAGCAGAGCCGACCAGACCACGTGGTGAGGAGCCGGGCAGTACGTCGCCAATTCAAGGTCATCAGCAACACAGCTGGGGGTAGCCTGTCGAGAACGAATGGTATTTTGGCTGGTACGATCACCTGACGATTTCTGAAGAATTATTTGACTTTGTGAGTATTTGTCTCTGTGAGGCAAGCATTGTTCCAGTGTGTTTCGCGAGCTAGGGAACGTGACTTAAATTGTTGTAATTCGATGCTAAAGAGTATCTTGGACAAAGAGAATTGCATTGGAATAATTATTTTCCGAGTTAACTGTAAAACATTTTGGAAGACAATCCGAGAAGAACGAAGATAAAAAACTAAAGCAAATCAATGAACTTTGAATCGAATCTCAAGATCAAGAAATAATAAGAGCTCATTGCGTGCTTAGTTTTTGAACATAATTTTTTATTGTATTAAATTTCAGGGTATTAATTGATGTAATTGCACGTTATATGCTTTGTGAGCTAGAAACGACGTAACACAATTTGTATGAAACGGGATTTTTACATTTGTTCTTTAATTTTATGTGGGGATTATTTGAATGTTGTAACGATTATAAATGTCAATTGTTTGATTATCAGAATATACGTTGTTCATTCACATCTGAAGTCCGAACCTTATTATTTAATTATAATTATCATAACTTGTACCCAATATCATATTTATTTCCCCACGTTTTATATTGTATATTTTGGGTACGTTAGAATATATATATATATATATATATATATATATATAATTAACTTAACACATACAGATCTCATTTGATTTTGTCTTTTACAAGTTAATTTTTTAATTGGAGAATTATTTCTACTCATCAACTAACCACTGAAAGACATCAGCGATCAATTACATTGTTACTTTGATTACTTGATTGTTATGTAAAAAACACGGTAATTTTTGTATTAACATGTAATAGTGTTATCTACTAAAATCAATGCTGGCGGGTGTGGAATTTGAAGAAATAATGACATACAATTTTTTATCATCTAGTTAAAGCTTAATATAAAAGTTGTGATAAAACGTCTTTGAAAATAGTTGCGAAGTGCAGGTATGTCTGTAATTACCCCTTATTAATTCTAATGAAAATTCCCAGTCCACAATCACTCCCAAAGATTTAAGAAATAATTAATAACAATTATATTATTTCCAAATTTACTACCCCATTTTGTCTATAAAAAACTGTTAATATAAACTGATTAGAGACCCGAAATGATTAATTTAGATAATAATAGTAACATATTAAATAATAAATTGTATGAGTTGTAAGAGTTGTAAATTTTCCCCATAATGCGTTGTTTTTTCGTGTAAAATTAATATTAATGAAATTAATATTTTGCAACAAAATCAATAACAATTAAAGAACGTTTGAAATAATTTTGTGATATGAATTTAAAACTTGACAGTTCATCATTACCCACTGTTCATATTTACTTCACTCCCCTACGTCATCGTATCGTCACAGCACTTGGAATGACTTTTGTGGCCTCATTTGCGGGAAGAGGTCTGTGAGTAGATCGTGCTGATTCTTTCGTTGCCGGTATTAAGTTTATTGTATCTCTGTTTATCTCCCTGCCGTTCCATTCTATCATCTCCCGGATCTGCGAGTTTCATCCATTGCATTGAAAGGAAGAAAACAATTACGAACTTATAAACGTTGACTGGTATTATTAATGAATATTTTTCTGTTTTTCTTTCTTTTTTTAAAAAGCACATTTTTGTGGATTAGGCAAAATTTGTTCGAGTTGGGTGTTTCTTAACATTATTTCTATAAAATTTATATGTGTATTGTATTTTATGTTTAAGGAAGCGTCTTGCAAATGCCTAAAAAATTATAATTTCTGCAATCTGCAGGAAAATGTTCATAACTCTCTTAAGCATTATTTACATTATTAAGTGATACATAATTTATGCAGCGTTCAGCAGCTTTGTCATTCAAAAGTATTAATGAAAAATTTGTATATAAACATTACTTTTTTATCATTAACTTTTGAAAGTATAACCATTTTAAACTGAAAAGTAAATGATGTATTGAAATCATCTTTTTTACCCAAAATATATATTTATACAAAATAGTTAGTGTTGGAAATCCTCCGTTTTATTTGAAAGCGGATTCGAAGATTGTTTTCGCAAGAGTAAATTCAGTTAATCCTTAATCTATAATACTCACATAGCTTATATACCGTTGTTCCCAAGAGAAAACAAACCTCCTCGCTTTGTCTTCCAATATTTGAGGGTTTATGTTTGTCTGTAGAGTATAGCTTTCGGATCGAGAGTTGGGAGTGGGTGACAATTTTATTCTATATTTGTTCTGTGCCAACAAAAGACATTCTCGTAGCGAAGCTTTTCACATTTTCAGACTATGTTATGTTACCTCCTTGTTTGTGTCAGTAAATTAATTTTTTATAGAGATTTTCATCAAAGAGATATTGCGTTATAACTTTCAATGTAACGCCAGACATTAAAAGAAATTTATTCGAATAAATTCTTTATTTATATCTAAATATAATTTTATTTCTGTACGCTTAATTCATATTTGTACCTGAAATTTTTTTAATATTGAAAATTAGATTCATACTCCATGTAGTTGTGAGAAATATGTAACTATTGTTTGCCTATATTTTTTATTACGTAGGTATGAAAGAACTATCGAAATATCATATCATTAGTTACAGCTCATACATCGCGCAATGAACCGGACTGATTTTGTTTCTGAAGATATTTATAAGTTATTTGGGCGACATTCTTAATGAAAATATTTGTCATATTCCTTATTGAGCGCCTATATAATATTAAGTTCGGAGTGAGTTTCACTTGTAGTACTGACGATTTAAAATTATGTAAAATTGTATCATATTTTCTTCAGTTTTTTAAATTTTAAAATTTCCCCGTTCCCCTATATAGCACAATATGTCAATTGAAATTGTTTTCGTGTACTATCCCTTGAGAGAACCGAACTATGATCGTTCTTTTCAGATCTTTTCCAACAGCGTCAATTAACACATATTTTAACGCAAAACTTCTGCCCCAATGTGCAGAACCACCTTTTAGTAAAGTGACTCGGTATGTCTCATCACTGAGAGACTAGTACGCCATATT
>NNCF01127510.1:175605-213180 GCA_002313205.1 Laupala kohalensis | reverse complement strand
TCTCTTATACACATATATATATATATATATATATATATATATATATATATATTGTATTTGTTCCCAACGTAACGGCGTAAAGACATAGTTGTCACTCAGTGACGACTATTATTCCCGCGTCACTTTAATTATAATTACCCTCTCTGAAATATTTTTTCTTGAGCATTGAGATATTTATGGTTTTCGTATTGATATTATTTACGCCCACAATGAATTAAATTTATATTATTAAACCGACTTTTTTTGTCGACAATTATTTATTACATGCCACAAAATTTCAGCAGTAGGTTGCNTAGGTTTGGACAATGGCAGCAATCTACTGCTGAAACTTTGTGGCATATAATAAATAATTGTCGACAAAAAAGGTAGGTTTAATAATATAAATTTAATTTTTTTTATTCCCAATTCTACTCATGAATTGTGAGCAGACAATAACGCTTTGCGTTTTCTGCGGAATGAGAGCTCTGACTGTTAAAGCACTGGGCTCGATTAGTTAAGGGGTGTAGTTCCATTCCAGCTCAAGACACCGAATATTTGTTAAATTTTTTTAAAACAAATTGTTGTTATATAGCGATGATTTCCGATGACATCACCTGCAATAGATTGGGATAACATGACAGAGAATACTTTATTTCGCTACCCCTAACCTGAATTAAAAAACATGAATTATTAAAACTCGTATTTGCATGTTCTGTTGTTCCTTAATGTGTTTTTCTCTATACATATTTAAGGAACATATCATTTCTTCATAAAGGAAGTGACAAAAATATATTCTTCGCAAATTAATGAACATTGCTTATATGAAGTACGTAGTTTTACGTTCCGTGTCTAACCTGCAAATTGATTTTTAATACAGTGAATCTTTCGGTCGCTATACCATTTTTAAAAACTTTTGATGGAAATAATATTATCAACTTATATAGTAAATATTCAAATCTAAAAGCCATTTTCTGTGTTTCTCAATATTTCTGTTTTGAGTGGGTTCTAAAAATATTTTTGGGTTCGTTCACATTGTGTATAATTATAAGAAATGTTTGTATGATTGTAAAAAAAAATCCCCGAGATCGTGACTGCAAGATCCCGGAGATAAAGTACAAATATATTTATAATAAGATACTTGTTATTTTTTAAAGAGAAAATACCATCACTATTACTAGTTGACCAAGAAGATTAATTCACCATAAGAATCATCTGACATTTCCATAATTTCACTAGATGCACTTGTTTGGAAGCACATCCATATGATGAAAAAAATTGAATACGGTTTATGAATCTGGAATATGTCGTATCTGGAATCTGACGTAATAACTGGAAATGAATCTTGCTATGTCCCTTTTCTAATGTTGACTTGTTTCAAAAATTCAACTTTCATAATGTTTACATTATAAAGTAGCCCCAGATATTTCATAACGTGCTGTTTAAGAGGCCATAGATGCCCCTAAACTTCCGTACAAAAGACGTCATAGTGATGCTCATATGACAGACTTATTTATGATTACATCTGGAAGTTTCTAAATAAACCAAGCATAAATTTAATGCGAGGCTATAAGATTTAAATGCGAGGCTATAAGATTTATATGCGAGCTGAGATAATAGGATTGGACAACTTAATTCTTTTCATTCGCACGAAAAAAAAATGAGGCTGGATTACAGAAATAAGACGAGGTTGGTGCGAATTACACTTTAAAGAAAAAATACATAGTTTGTAACTTCATTTACTTACTTTTTCAAAACCTAACGTTATTCTTTCCCTCACAGTGATGTGTCTGCATGCTTTTTTAAATTTTTAGCCTGAGTTTATTCATCACTCACCTCCCCACGAGGCTCCATGTGAGCGGAGGTCTTTGAAAGCAAGACGACCGGTTTTTCTCCCTCTTTCTGTGGAAGAAGACTTGAGAACGTGAAGGGAAATAGGGATGAGCCAAAGAGAGAGAAACAGAACGGGTCTTTTGTGAGTGAGAGTTAGAAGAGAAGAGGAATAGCGGATAGGAGTCGGCGAGCGACTGACGTCGTATCTGGAGGCGAACACAACGCGTCCCTCCTAGCGCTAATATTGACTTTACAATTTCGCCCTCTTTTGCTTGGCAGCTCGAGTCATCTGTGGACCGAATCGGGGTACACCCGTTCGCGGAGGAAAAACGTTCCAGTGTTTGCGGCAAAAACAGTGACATGGGAAATCTAAACTCTTCTTCTATTCTGTATTTTCTAAATACGTTTCATTGTTATTGAGCTCGCGAAAGCGTTCGCACACAGATTTTTTGCGTAGAATATTATGCATATCAATTTTTTACATTATTTGTTTCATAATTTCATTCTAGTCCGGGTTTTTCTCCGGTTTTCCTTTGGGTAGTGACGGATTTTCCGTGGACGGGAATGTTATACTCTTATTTTGTTAATCATAAATATTATTATTTTCGCTTGTTCCCTTTTAAGAGAGCGTTTGAACTTGAGTAGTCATGATGTCTTCTTCCTTCGTTCTTCCCAAATTCTCTTCATAAGTTCGTTGTGTTTTCTCTTGCGCTCTTCTGACCATGTATTTCCTGTTCTCTTTTGTGTATGTTTCGTCTTGTTTAAGTGTATGTTTTTTAATGATGTTCCTGAACTGCTCTCGATTGTTTATGTTATCCTCTGTAATCCCAATTCTTTAATGTCTTGTTCTGTTTCGCTTGTCCATTTTGTCTTCTTTTTACTAGCATTCGTTATCTCGATGTGAGCTTACTCGTTTCCATCCTGCGGATATGTCCGTAATATTTTATTACTCTTTTTCTAACGGCATCTGTTATTGTTTCTGGACCAAATATTTTCCAGAGAATTTTCCTTTCCTGTTTTTCAATTTCTCTTATTTTTATTTGGCCATGAATCACCGTCGTTTCTGCGGCATATTGTGCTTCCGGTCGAACTACTATGTTGTAATGTCTTAATTTTGCATTGACCGAAATAGATTTCTTATTATAGTGACTCCATGAGAACTTATATGTTTTTTGTAATTTTAGGATTCTTTCTTGATTGGCTATCGTGTTCAGTCCTGATGGCTGGATGATCTCTCCTAGATATTTTAAGAGGGGGACTCGTGTCACTTTCCCGTATCGAGATATGATAGGGAGATTATCTGCAGGTTTTCTTTCCATAAAATTAGTTTTCTGGAAGGAAATTTGTAGGCCAGTTTTCTATGCAATTTCATGTAGTTTTTCCAGGACCATTTCGATTTCTTCTCTATTGTTTGTGAGAATAGCTAGATCATCTGAGAAAGCTAGACATTTCACATTGATCCTCTGTTCTTTCTTAATCTCGAGTTATATTCCCTTCCTTTCCTTTTTCCACGTTTTCACGATTTTTTTCACAATTAAGTTAAATAGTAGGGGCGAGAGGCCATCCCCTTGGCGGACTCCGATCTGGATTTGAAATGCTTCTGAGATTTCTCCCATGAATTTAACTTTCGAGGTTGTACCTATTATTGTCTCTTGAATAATTGCCCTCGTTTTCCTGCCGATTTTGAACTCTTCTAAAGTGTCGAATAGAATTTGCCTATCTATCGCATCATAAGCCTTCTTGAAGTCGACAAAAGTTACAACAGTATTTCTGCACTTTCTTATTTGTAAAATTCTCTTTAGGTTCCAGATCTGTTCTACACAAGAACGCCCTTTGCGTAATCCTGCCTGATACTCTTCTATTAGTGGGTCAGCTTGTTCTTCGAGCCGAGTTAACAGCGCTTTTGAAAAAAAATTGTATGCTTCAGAGAGAAGTGAGATTCCTCTGTAGTTATTCGGATCTGTTTTATCTCCCTTTTTGTGAAGAGAGCAGATTAAAGCAGAGTTCCACTATGAAAGTGTTTGTTAGGTTTCCCAAATGTTTGTAATAATTCTTCCCAAATGTTTGTTTCGTTTAGTTTTCAAATTTCTGCTATGATTTCGTCTTCTCCGGGGGTTTTATTAGTTTTCAGATATTTTCATTATTTCTTTCATTTCCTTGAAATATTGCGGTTTTGAATCTGGGTTGGATGGAGGTTTTTCAAAATCGAGTTTTTCTACTGGGGACTGGCAGTTACGGATTGAGTGAAAAATCTTAGCTAAATTTTTGACAGTTATATTTTGTGTTTGTTTCCAGTGATCCATTGGGCAGACGGAAACAGACTAGGTGACTGATATCCCATTAAGTTTTCTCTAAAGACTGTTTAAAAGTTTCTTGTGTTGTTCTTAATAAAGTCTTGTTCTATTTCTTCAACCCGGCATATATCATAGCTTTGTTTTTCTCTTCGTATTGCCTTGGGTGATCTTTTCTGTATCTTCAAAACCTCCTTCAATTTCTCTGGAGTTCTGTTGATACTGAAATTATTCCATGCTTGGATTCTCTCTTTTATTGCCTGGTCACAGGCGATGTTCCACCGCGTATGTTTCCTCTTTCTTGGAGGTTGTCCTAATGTCATTTTGTTTTTCAGTACACCTGCAAGGTCCGTCCAATTCATGGTGTTTGATTGGCTAATTTCCTGAAGAATTTCTTTCTTGTTGAGTTTCAGGTATTCTGAATCAATTTTGAACGTTTTATTCATTTGTTTTCTTTCTGTTAGGTTGAAAGCTGATCTTTATTTGCAGAAGATGGTATCTGACTCAAAAAAACATTTCCTTGTTTTTACGTTGAGCATTTCTTTGGTATTCTTATTGGATATAGCTACATCATCTATCTGAAACTCACCTAAAGTGGTATTCGGGAATTCCATGTTTTAAGTTTATGTGCAAGTTTTTGAAACTGTGTGGATATGATTTTAAGACAAAAATTTTCGCAGAAGTTTATTAGTCTCCTTCAAGTTCGTTCTCCTGTGAGCCGTGTGAATTCCTGGTGTTTTCCTGAATTTTTTCTCTTTGCCAAGTTGTCCATTGAAGTCAAATAAAATAATCACATAGTGTTCAGGGATGTTATTAGTAGTTTCCTCCAGTAGTTCCCAGAAGTCGTCCACATACTGTGGATTTTTTCGGTTGTAGTCGTTTGTGGGACTACATGTGCGTTCATAAGTGTATATGCCTTGTTTCCAGATTTCACTGAAATTGTGGAAATTCTTTCTGATGTTGAATTGAAGTTTATTACTGAATCTATGATGGATTTGTGCACGGCAAAAGTTGTTCCAAATTGTTTGGGTCCCTTGTTCAGTTGGACCCTTTTAAATTCTTCACATATATANNNNGTATATATATATATATATATAATATGTGGTCAGTTATATAAACTTTAAACGAAAATCAAAGTAACTTTTTCTAGTCATTAAATTATATTGTCCTCTGTATTGTTTGACTTATTCAAATTTAATTATTCATTTAACGACAAGTGTAGTTACATACAGGTAAGATAAAACTTTTCAAGGACTACATTAAAATTTAAAAACATAAGAAAGAAATATTTTTATTATAATCATATAACACAAACATATTTAATTCAATATTCTCACTCAAGAAATGTTCAAAATCGACAAGCTAAGGAAAAAATTAAAAAGGTTAAATCTAGCAGCATGAATAACCATTCTTTCAATTTTGATAAAAAAAACTATTATAGCAGGAGCATCTTTTAATTTCTTGTTGACGTATATGTAGTGATGAGATTGTTTAAAAAAATTTTGGTTATTCTTGTAAGTATGAAGTTTCTATTGGAACAACTTCTGGTGTTGTACTATGCCATACGTAACAACAGTGACATTTGTATTGTTGTGATTTCCTTTTACTTCGCAGGAAGGTTTGCTACAGACGGTACAAATAGGAGGAGACCGGTAAACATCCTGTCCAGCCAGTCACATTTTTTCCTATTAATGGGGGTTGCTTCATTTGCCTGAGTGCGTGATTTAACATACTTCCCAGAATTCAGAAAATGTTTCAGGTTTCGAATCCTAATTTCTTTTTCCCACTAGTTGTTCGTGTTTCAGGTTCGAAAAGGAAATAACTCGTTTTGAAGACAGTTTCACTCATATTTTTAGCAATTATTGGCATCGCAAGAAAATTCTTTTCACACAACGAGGATGGTCCAACCCAGAAATGACCTACATATATTCTTGTACCTGTCATTTATTCTCAAGTTTCTGTGCTAACCGTTTTCATTTCCTTTGCGTTGGTCACATCACGCGCTCAAGTAAACCAAGACGCAGAATAAACTTGCACTTAGAATTAAAAACCTTTTTAAAAGCAAGCATTCATTTAATATAAATAAATAATATAAAATTGACCGTGTGATACACAAACTGATAGCATAAATATCGTTTTGAGAAGCGATCGTAATGATAAAATAAGACGTTCCTCCACTATTCGTAATGCTGAGAAATTATAAGAATAGGTGTTGGTTTATGCAATTCGTTATACTTATTTGTATCATGAGATGGATTGGATTTCAAGGGATTCTTCCCAAAAATAATCCGGCGGTAGTAATTTCGGAATAAAATTGAATTTTTAAAATAAAGAAAAGATTTTATTTCAGTTAGTCTCTATAGTATTCTATTGCCATTTGGTTTATGTATGTGGGCTCAATCGGTTTATTTAATTTTTATTTCTTTATTTAATGTCTTTTGGTGAGGTTTAATATCAAGCCATGAGACCTACTCTTCCACATTACCGTTGAACTTGGGAAGGAAAGATATTGGATTGCCGGGGAAGTCATGGTACCGAACCGACATTTGTGTGGAATATGTTAGGGATATCCCAGCTGAAAACCTCACCTAGTTTGGTCGAGAAGGTTTGAACCCACGCTCTACCGTTCAGGAGGATCATGGAAACAAAAACGCTACCATTAGACCACAGCTGAATTGGTTGGATTTAAAAATCTGTTTCAAACCATACTAACAAAAGCTTGTAAAATAGTCATTGACCGGACAAGATGTTTTCCATGATCTTTATTGCGATAAGCAAACTGATGCACTCAGCCTAAAATTTCTCACACCAAATTTCCTGTCATTATCGATATAAAGCGCCAGAGTTCCTATCAGTTTTCATGAAGTGTGAGTTTAATCGAGTAGCATGATGCAGTAGTCTTCAGTTACATGATTAGAAAATGAGGCAACCCCTCTTATTATGAATCCCTCTTCCCCTATAATAGATATAATGACAGAAAATATATACCGAGTGAACGTATATTACCCTGGAATCCAAATTTAGCGGATAAAGTATCCTTCCACCTTGCTCTTTCTTGAATATTTCCTTCTTCCCTGCATTCCCTTTGACCTAGTTAGATCGCATTTTCAAGCGCGGACTCCAAACGAGAGTTTACTCGAACAAGCACTCTACCCCCACCCCTTCTTCTACAAAAGTATTTCACATCCCTATCTCTCGTAATCCCACCTCTCGAAGAAGATGCGAAACGCTCTAATGAGGCCAGCAAAGACACAAGCGATTGACTTGGGCTACGGGAGTGGGAGTCAGTGGGGGTTGGAAAGTGGCCAGATGAAGGCTGCACCCCGTCAACAGTAATCTCCCTTAATCGGCAGAATTTAGCGCTGACGTCTTCTTCTACGATAGCCCCCACTTCTCTGGGTGAGTTAATTCACTTCTCGGAGGAGACGGCAGTGTTGATACGGGTAACGGCTTAGCTGGAAGTGTCTCTGTGGGTTTTTTTTAAGACGAGGCTGTTGTACCTTTATTCTTCCAGCGTTAACGAGGAAAGAGAGTTAGACATAAAATGTTTGTTTCGTTAGTTGGTTTATATTCTAGTTCATTTTCAAGAAGGGTTGTTTTAATGTGTATGCTTAATTCACAAAGTACGATTCAGCCTTTAAACATTCAAATGCAATCTAAATGAAAAAGATAACGCGCAAATCAGAAAATAATCATACTTTGTGAAGAAGTAAAATATCCTAGGTCTTAAATTAAATGTCATAAGTATTTGTGAAAACTATTTTGTTTGTTATTTTTGAGACGTTGTGTCTATTTGTACGTATTAAGAAAAATGTAAAAACAACATGAAAATTATTTTCGCGGTATTTTTATTTATTTTATGCCACTTGGCGAGGTTCGGGCCATGAGGCAACTAACCGTTGGACTTGGGTAAGGAAATTGGGAAGGAGAGATGCCAGGTAACGTATGGTAGGGAACCGACAGTAGTCTGAAGGGAGGGAGACCGCAGGTGAAAACTTCACCTAGTTCGGCCGCGCAGAATTTGAGGCGGGGATCATGGAAGAGAGGACGTTACCACTAGACCACCGCTGTCGGTACTGTTACTGCTTATTACATATAACTCCTTTGTATATAAATCATAGACCAGATAATGTTACAATAATGCAATATTAAGTGTGTTCGTGATTATATCTCTGAAAACACGTATCTTGACTAGTGTTTCTGTAAATTTTACTCTTAATATTTATTTATCGTGGTCCTGTGTGATAATTGTGCACGAATATCTGTGGTATAAACTTTGGAAGTAATATGTAAATATTCTACTGAATTGTTAATGAACACAGATTATAAATGCATGAAAACATAACACAATGGCATTGCCATGTATTGCTAAGCTTATTAGGTTATTCATGATGTGTTTTCTGATACCCTTTGATGATCGCAGTAGCAACGTCGAGTGAACATTTTTGCCGATATCTAATTTCCTGTGTCTAACAGAAAGAGGGCGAATGGCGGTGCTCCGAGGTCGCTTGTACTCGTGAAGCGCTGCGTTAATGACGTAACTGCGACTTCGTTGTGCCGATGATAGATATTGCAACTGAACTATCGTTCATCTCATTTTCCTGACCTGACAACTCCGGAGGTCGATAAAAATCATAGTGGCTACCGAATTATCATTAAATAAATCAATATTGTTTGTAATGCTTGCTATTGACACATTATGGCTTGTCCAAATATTTCAAGAAATCCATGTTTGCTAGCACATGTTCACAAAAAATACAGCGGACGTCGTTCCGAGTTCTACGTTTGTTTTCAGAAAAAACAACTGTCCAACTCGAAGGCACGGACGTGTTCGCAGAAAAATTTCAAGAAAGTACCCTAGTTCAAGAAATCATCATAAACCACCCGAGTGATATTTATACAATTAAATAATTATAAATATCGCAACTCTTATACGATTTTCAGGATGATACATATTAGAGTAAGCCACAATTAATTAAAACTGAAATTATGAACATTTGATTAAAATATTAGTAAACGAGTAAATTGGTATTTAAATATA
Organism: Laupala kohalensis; assembly: GCA_002313205.1. Lineage (NCBI taxonomy): Eukaryota > Metazoa > Arthropoda > Insecta > Orthoptera > Trigonidiidae > Laupala > Laupala kohalensis. The sequence continues at coordinate 204,039 of NNCF01127510.1, read as the reverse complement.
AATAAGCTGCTAAATAAAATACATTATGTTTTACTGATGTAACAAAGACATTCATTCTTCATATACTTACATAATTGTATGGTCAATGTGAAACATATTCTGGCGCAATTTTTCTTCGTTCGTAATATTTACATTACCAGAATATCATTTCAGGAAAGTCTTTCAGGAAACTCTTTTCTTGGAATCTCTCTCATGCCAGAACCGAAACCTAGTCATACATTTTTTTTATCTCTGCATGCATAAAGGATTCGGGAGCATTGTGAGATGGCAGTTATTGTGGGAGAGTCGTTTAAATTTAAGATTTCCAGGGCACCGGTGACAGAGAGGTCGTCAGTATCAGGAGAATGACAGAGGCAGGGAACACGGTGGAAGTCGTATTTTACATACGGATGAATTCCAACGAAAAAAGAAAAGAACTTTTTAAAATCGGATCATGAAAAGCATATTCCTCAACCTACAACTTAAATTATTGAGACCAGAACACGCATAATGAAAAATTACATAATGTGTTTTGATACCAAAATACGTAACATGAAACCTCAATGTCAAATTACATTAAGAAAGACATCACTATAAATACAAGTTTCGTTTACAGGTAATTAATGAGCACAACGGGATGACCAAGGACGGGTAAGTGACAGATCGATCGACTTGGTAGTCACAGACTGAATGCTCTTCCCACAATGGACAACTTAAAGGTTTCAAATAACAGAAACTTTAAGATCAGATATTAAAAAGATATAATTCCAACTGAAAGCAATGGGTATGAAATAAGAAATAAATGTATCAAATTTGTAATATTTAGTTTGTAGAACAACTATCGTGTCTTTGGTTATACGATTTATTATCAATTATATTTCCATCACATTTGTAGGAAAAATCGTCGGAGGTATCTTGAATTACTTCGTGACATCCTGTAAACTTTAGGATCTCTGTTTAACTTTGTGGGTAAAGGTCTGACTGGAGGTCCAAAATTAAAATTCCGATGGGATCATGGGATATTTATTAGTTTATTTATGTTTTCCAAAAACAAAAGCATTTTATTGTTGATAATTACTAGACAAAATGTACAATTATTCTATATGCAAAAAAAAACACTCTAACATTATTTGAATGTTTTTTTTAAATTCATATTTTATTATATGGATTTACATATCGCCTTTTCTTCCTGTTCCTTGCTACGCGTGTTCCCACCCTGGAGTGCTTGTAGGCTTCGTTGCACATCTCCCTTTATTAAATCACGTGGTGTACAGACCTATATTTATTCATACATCTTGACTATTTCACAACTCAGTTTTCTGTCAAATAAATGCTGAATCTATACCGGAACCCGAACTGGCTGAGCCATGACGCTGACCGTGATCCCCTTGTGCAGTCAAAGAATTCTTCGTTTTGAATGTTTGTGATGTACCTTACAATCCGCATTTATTAATCTATTAGCAAGGTCAAGACTCTAGTGTCAGGTTTTTTACCAAGGTCGAGACTCCAGGGTCAAGTTTTTATACCTTACTTCTATATTTGAAATATAGAAATCTTCTATCAACAAAACATTTCCAAATCAATAATTCAAAATAGAAACATATTTAATATTCCTGAAGGAAAATATTTATACAAATAACTCTAACTACATATTAATAATAATAATAATAGATTTATTTGTTCATTTGATTTTTAACTTTAGTTTAGTTTACTCGCTGCCCCCCCCCCCCAGGCTTCCATTTAGTTCTTCACCTTTACGAAACACGATGGTGGTCCCCCCAGATCTCTTTGAATCTTCTCCCCAGCAACGGTCCAAACGTGGACATCTTCCATTCTCTGAATGCTTCATTTCTGCGAAGAAACATTATAATCTCCACAATGTAATAACATCCGCTACAGACTTATTCGGCCACAACCATGTGTTATTTATTTTTGAATACCATACATTGTGTGTCTTGTCCACATGTCTCAACATCCCGCGGAGGAAGAGTGTGATCAATATTGACTATTAGTATCGTCATTTTATAAATAATAAATGTATTATTTTTGGACGTGGAAAGAATTAGACCATGAAACGTACTTTTCGACATAACAAAACTTTTGGAAGAAATGATGTTCGTGAATAAATGTGGTTGTGTTGGTAAAAAGCAAGGGAAGGTAAAAATTATATTTCTAGTTGGTTTATCCTATAAAAGAATGAAAAATATAAATAAATATTAATTAAATAATCAAAATTTTTTTTAAAATTTATATTAGTTTTCACAAATAACGATGTTTCATTGATTGAAAATGTGAGACCGGACTGGGGTTCGAATCCACGAGTGAAACTGAAGGTCCCGGGTTTTATTCTTTAGCCCATCTTCCACTTTCATTCAATGAAACATCGCTTATCTGTTACCTCGCAGTGTGATTAACCGCGATCTAAGATAGCGTGTGTTGACATAAATAAATGATTCTTACCATAGAAACGCTATTGATTTAAAATATCTTAATAATGTATTTCATTGTGAATGAATTATTCGAACTGTTTCAGCTCCAGTAGTCTATATGTGGCATTCAGCAGAATTTTATTATTTTTATACATATCAAAATTTCTTTTTAGAATCTAAGGCTACATTGGCTTATTTGTAAAATTACAAAAGTGTTTTGCAGTGCAAATGTAGTAATATTTTTTCACGAATTTTACCTACGAATAAATTGCGATTAATTTTCATTGATTTTAGTAAATGACTGGCCAAGGTTTTCGGCGTAAGTATCTGTGAATTTCCTTGTATTCTACAAATCATGTAGAAGTGGATGGAAAGAATGCAATACGGCTGCCCATGGAAGTAAAAAGCATAATACAAACGTCAATAATAAAAAACTGGAACTCATAGGGAAACTGACGTCTCGAACACTTTCCAAACCTTCTGAATACCAAAATTGCAACCTGAAATTTTCTCTTGAGGAAATACAATTGCCATTTTAATAACGGATGGACAATTATAAAATCTTAATGAAGAGCAAGTCACGAAAGAAATGTGGCTATAAATTCAAGTAAAAATTTCTTCGCGATTCCTGGAAGCAATGCAAGTTAAATAGTGAATAGCACGACAGCGTGATGGGTGCATCGCAATTAATTCCAATGGGAATAGTGGCAAAACTTTGTAACACTTGAATGGTTCTTGGGTACTAGTACAAAAGAAAGATATATAAAAAACTTCATGATTTCCACGTTAGTGTTTGTTAGGGTGACCCGTGGTTTCCCATTTTTACATTAATTGTTGTATTCGAAGTTATAATCCAATAACGTCAAGAATAAAGTGAAACTTGTAGGCGAAGAGAGAGAATATGAACATCCATAACCCACTGTACGTTGTCATCGCATCATTCTGGCTCTGTATGTTCTGCTAGTGCGCGCAGCAAAACCATTTGCGAGTATTTCGCCAACGACCGCCGAGTGTCGGCGACTGTCGACGGTGAGGACACGTGGGCCCCAGCGGTTGCTCGACACCTCATCAACGCATCGCGCGCCTCACTCCTCACTTATTCAGATGTGACGTAATGAGGACAGGCGCAACGCGGTGCGCCGGACATTGGGACAGGTGGCGTTACGTCACGTGATTCCACACTGAGAGAAAGGGGAGTCACTCATTGAAAGAATGTTTCGTATAATTATGCAATAATATATATTAATACTCGAATGTCCCAGTAAATTTAAGTTCCGTTTCGGCGTAAACGGAGGGAGTAAATTACACACATGAAATATTGTACTTCAGAGCTTAAAAAGAAGTATCGGCGATTTACTATTATTTCATTTTTTAAACTTTTCCTTTCCGAGATAACATAACTTAAAAATTACACGAAGAAAAGACGCTACTTGACTCATTTATTTGAAAAGAATGTTACTTGACTACTTGAGTCCTAACAAGTAACAGCTTTGACGCGTCTGACAATGCCGACATCAACAATACTCGTAGATCATTGTGACTGACTTAATGCTCCATTGTGTATTTACATGAATACTATTCATAACTGTTTTGATGTCCTGATTACAATGTTTAATGCTAAATATGAAACAAAGTGAAACTTACCTACCACTCGCAGATAGAGGAAAGTAGTATCTTCCGTATTATCCAGGTAGGTAAATGAGTCTTGCTTTATATTGTCGTACAGAATATTACTTTCATTCAATTTTCCATTTCTTTTGATTTAATTGCACGGGTTTCGATAGTCATTTCTCACAAAAGACACACTATTATTTATAAAAAATTATCCTTCTCGGTTGGAATAAAAATCCGCAAGTGTTAAATTGATAAAATGATTTTTTGAGCTCTGCTACTCGTTTAAAGTTTATTACACTCTGGGCACTCTATAATACTAAACTCTCTGACGTTATGTCTTCTTAATCCAAGAGTCCACTGAAGTGTATTAATGAGTATGTAGAAGACGTCTTAATCCGTTAAAACAACAATAGAAAGAACGTTACAGTGACATAAAAATGCATACTTAACGTGGAATTAAGTAGACAGTATGGATAATTGTATCAGCAACATATGAAGAATTTGAATTTATTTTACTTACGTAGCTCATAAGTGACGAATTCATTCTAGAAAAAAACATACTTTTCATATAGTAACTTTAATTCAAATTTTTATATAGTAACTCTAATTGTGCTTTTATTGTTTTAATCGTATTTCATTGTCTAGGAATCGTAACAAGTACTATAAATATATGCTAGTTGAACATAAATGCTTGCGTCTTGTAATCAATCGTTTTAGTCAACACACAAAATCTACTATTTTTCTGGATTTTAGTTTTAACATTGGTATTTCAAGAGTGAAAGAATTTTTTTCTTTCGAAAATAAAGTATTTAAAAAATATTGTGCGTTGGAAAATATTCTAGTATCAGTACGATGTAATTTAAACGACTCTGAAAACGAAGTCATACATATTTTGTGACCTCAGCTATGACATGCATCCTAATGCTCTGTTTTTCTCTTCTTCTCAGTAGGTTTCTATTTCAGTCCGTCACTCCCCATAGCTTCCAGTACCCTTCCGACCGTCTCACACCTCAGCATCCGAAAAGCTGACAGGTAATTAATTGTGTGACCGAGGAACGGCACAATGTCTGTCATGACAACACAAATTGGTTTCTTTGGTGACAAGAACACTCGCTGAATTTCTGTTGAAAAGTCAGCGTCTTGAAGGACGAACACGTTTTAATGTGAATTCAACTGAAGAATATAAATGAGCAAAGGACGTGTTTCAACCACTCGGGATTTTTGGAATACTTATTCTGATTGTTTGATTATTGTGTCATATTTCGCTTTGAATATTCATTATTTACTTTGTATTCCCATATTACTTGTGGACTACGTTCTCAAATTACTTCTGGACTATTTTTACATTTAAAAAATTGAAACATCTAAATGTTTTGTTGGAAGAGATACTTTATACATACGTTTATTAATATTTATATTTTTAAAACACTAATATTTTTTGTACCTAGCGAGTGCAATTATTTGATTTGAGAAATTACATGTTATTTTTACTCATTAGATATCCACAAACGTAAATGTTTCAAGTTAACATTACTATTATTTTACATCCTACTCGTAAAATGTGACACATAAATAAATGATGCAAGAAAAATCAATTAATCAAAATTTTATGAAACATCATTTATATACTCGTCTCAATGTGGTAGTGATTATAAATGAAATGTAGTTGAAAAACATTTTTCATATTAATAAATATAATGAGATAGAATTATGGTTAACATATTTGGTCTTATTTTGATGTTTTCGTTCTCTCACTTTTATCAAGTAATTAATAATAATAAATTTAATATCAAATAAGCAGTGGAAATAGCATATGACCACGTGGAGCACCATTATCAAATTTTCTCTCCGAAAAGTAGCAAGTAACTATCCCATCAATTCTGATCAAGGGCTCTAGGACAGAAGCGTATTCAACATTTCAGCGCTTTCGTATGATAATAAAAATACGAACAAACGCGTTATAACAGAATACCAACAAATTTATATTTAATAAATAAAGAAGGTAAATAGTTTTATCAACAAATCATCCAAACGTATAACCACATGAAGAAATCTTAAATCTATATATTATTTCATTCTACAGTCTTAATGTATATACACTTATTATTATTATTTCAGACTTTATGAAATCCAATTGAATCTGATATAGGTAAGAACCAACGTGTGCACAGCAACGTTTAGGAAGAATCTATTGTTGGGGGTCATAATTTCATTATTGAATGTCAGGCACGATTATTATTTTATTGTGACAGTTCTTCAAAATTTAGTGATTTATTTATTTATTTTAAAAAATCTCAATATTTTAAAAAGCAAATTTATCTGAAACTAATGCGATTATTTAACTTTTCATCCTTTTCATCCCTTCACAAGCAAGTTGCAATCATTGTTTTTTTATATTACAGTTGGGTGAATGGTTTTGTTTCATATTATTCAAGGAATTGCAGATCAGGAATTAGGATTTATATCAAAGTAACTATTTTAATTATGATTTTGTGATTTTTAAGTACCCACTAATATAGTACATCAAATGGCTGTATGGACGATAGAAATATTTCTTAAAAATGTAACTTATTTCAAAGTAACTTTTTGTTTCAAAGTAAAAAATGTAACTTTTTGCAAATTTTGTATAGTGAAGGTGAAATAATTGTTTTTTCCTAAGGAAAAAATCCAGTTTAATTTAATACTGTATTAGTGTATGAAGCAGTTTTAGATCAGCAGTGTATTTTAAACTATTTTTTTAAAAATGGGAATGAAAGAAAGATATTAAAAGATGATATGTTGTATTATACAATCTAATGACTCGCAAGAAGTATATTTGGTAAATATGTTTTTTAGCGTGTCGGAAGGTAGTTTAAAAAACCGAAACATGCAGTATTACCAGTTTGTTCATAAGGATCAATCACTTTCCGTCTAATGAACCGAAAACGCATTTATGTGTTATCTTGTATGTGTCAAGTTGACAAAAATGACTTATTTCTTAATTCTTCATTTTCTTTCGTAATGCAATATTCTAATATTATTTTAGGTGCATTGGTTTGGAAGGTTTCTTAAAAAATGTTACTGATAACGTTAACATGACTATTTTCTCTATGATTTTGTTGAAAAAATGTTTGTCGAAAAAATGACATGAAGAGTGGCTTTGAAATACCCACATTTTTACCAAATAACCAAAGCTTCTCACTGAAAACATCGTACCGTATGGTATGCGACAAATTGAAGTTTAATTCTGTATAATATTTTGCATTCGGAGCTTCCATATTTTATTTACAACCTTTGAATTTTTTATATAAAATACAGAATGCATTTCAATTGTGAAAATTTGATGTCACGAGGCTTTGACAGATCTGTCCTTTTTGGGGACACTACATCAAATAAGGATTATACAAATTTAATTAGCTTGCTTGTATGTCATTTTATTTCTTTTAAGAATGCATGTTGTAGTTTTTCTATGAAGTTATTCTTGTATTGGCAGTAAAATTATAATGGGAAATCGTTATATCCGGTGGTGACATTCGTTCCTAATCCTTCGGTCATTTAACAACGAGAGATGGGCTACACTGGCGATCCCTTTGTCATTAGTTATCAAATATCATTTTCATATTATCTAAGTTATACCCAGTACGATAAGTTCAAAAGGTATGAAAAAAATTATGAATAACACGTTGGAATTGATGCAGTGATATTTTTCTTGGGGATAGTTTATCGATAGCCACGAGGCTGTTCCTAGATATATAATACTTGAGTTGTAGGGTTCATATTTTTTGGGGGTATCATCTTTGAACGACCCGGTAATTGTTTGCATGAATGAGTTCAAACTAAAAACAAACTCGGCACCATAATATGTAACCAAATCTTTGCGCCAAAACAATGCTTATCTTAATTTGCAAGAAAGAATTTCCCATGTTTTAAACAAGCGCTTAAGGAAGATCAACTGATTTGGAATATGTCATGATAGAACAGATCTATTTAGGTAAGAGTCGATACTTCCTGACTATAATTCGAGCATCAAGTGTAAGCACCTGAGGACATACATTTAAACAAAAAATCCCATGCAATGGTAGCACACTTGCGGCCAAAGCAGGTGGTCCCTGGTTCGAGTCGTGGTATGTCTCAATTGTCTCTTGACTAGGCGATATAAATCCATTTTTGTAAATCCGAAGTTTTCTGGTACGCGTACCGGAGCACTGGTAAATAACACAGGCTTTGTGTAATAAAATTATTTTGATATCAGTTTTCTTTTCGTTACATCATACTGGAGGGATTTGTTCATTAGGAAATATGTCAATACACAATAGTTTTGTTCCATTGGTTTCGTGTTCTATTACTGGTACCAACTCTGCGTCCTATTATTTGTGCTGATCAATCATGTCTCTGGGACGAACTGCCTATTCTCTGCAGGCGTCGCCGCGTCGTACGAAAAGCGAGTTCGTTGAAGCAAGGCGATCATCGATCTGTGTGGAGACAGAGTGCCAGGCTGTCCGCTAGTATCCCGCAGCTCAAAGTCACGTTCCTGTGGGGTGATGGACGCGTTATTGGGAACGTCAAAGTGAAGAGCAGGACGCCACGCCGTCAGATGGGATTTTCTATAATTGACGCTTTACTCTTGGACACGCCACGAGAGAAAAATCCTCGCCTTAAGCTCCTATTCTCTATCACAGCCAATTGGATGAGGGATGCGTTATTTATCATGTTTGTAAGTCAAAGTGCTTTGGGTTATGTCCTACGTGGCATTATAGAGTTTCGTTCAATACATATTTTGTAATAAGTAAATGTATGCTTGCGAATTCTTTGAAGTTACATATTACTAGGAGCCTTGTTTGATTGAACCGGACCCAAATTGTCAATTAATTCAGTCATGAGTCATCAATCAATATTTCTAAATTAAAGAAAAGTGTGAGCTAACCACGACAACCTATTTGAAGCACTTATTAAAAAATCAGTGGGTAACCTTTTCGTCACATGATAGAAATAATATATATTTTACGTTGCACCCAGTGATGCCCGGACATTGGTACAGCTGAGAAAAGGGAGGATATTTTCAACCGTGTATATTCGATTAGCCATTGTACAATTCCAAAAACATGGCTTTCAGTCAACTAAGGTATTTTTGTTCATCAATGCGTTTTTTCATCAATGTCCGTAGTTGTCTATTTTGCTGTGATAATTCTAAACTTCAATTCGTTTGTGTTTAGCTGTAATGTTATGATAAAATTTTGGAATTACGTATTTGACAAATAATGCTACAAAAATACTACAAAAACTGTTCCTCTATTATAATATTTTCTGTGGTTGATAGAAAGAATATGTTGCATTCCTGTGTTGAAGAATCTGTCAAAATTAACAACAATTGTTCTAGGAATTAGTTTAAGAAAGTCAATATTCACTAACGTGTTACAGAGTGAATAATCTACCTCGAAATTTTATATTTTTGAAAAGAAATGGCAAAGGTTGATTGGAAACTTTTTGTTCAATGTATCTCTGGCTTTTTTCTATTATTTGTTCTAAAAGCATAAATGACACTTACGAATTTGAAAAATCTTCGACCCCCCTTCTGAAAATACAAACAATAGTATTAAAATATTTAAAAAATCTGTGAAAATCATATTCTCGTCCTGCAAAGTATTCAAATCCGAATATTTTTAAACACATGCCCAGAAATTGATATTATTTCAATTATGTTTATCCTCATATGGCAAACCAAAAAGAGAGCAAAGATTATGAGAAATTAAAAACAACAACATATATTTCTGAAGTGGCTGTGGGAGAGTGTTTGGAAAACATTGCAACCTGTAGTTATATGTTTAATTATAAATATAGTGAGTGATGATTCTTAAAAATTTGTGTAAAGGGACTTTTCATCTTATCCACCTCTCAGATTCTCAGTGATGATTATTCAAATAATATGGAACACGGAATGAACATGAATTATCTATATAGACATGAACGGTGCTGATTGATGTTTTTCCTGGATAAAGTGACCCAAAAATTAAACTAATCTGAAATTTCACGAAAAAAAACAGATGTCATAACGGGATATTATGTTTGAAGTGTGCTTAAATACAATGTGAACGTGCAATAGACTGCTTCATTATCATGCGTCTATAAAATTCTCCTTTTATGGAAGTGAATTTTGTCTCAGATTTGAAAGAAACAATTCGTTTAAACGCACTTTTTTTTTCGATTAGTTGAAAACAAATTAATTTTCTTTATCTATAGAGAAAATCAACAAATGAAAATGAAATTAATGGTTTATTCTCAACAATACTTTGAAGCCAGGTATGGCACATTCCACATCGTATAGACTGAAATATACTATTTTAATCTTTTATGTTATGCCTCAATTTACAAAGTGGTTGTTATTTTTATCTTCTCTAGTATGTCTCAATTTACAAAGTGGCTGCAATAGGGAAATGTAACAGAACAGAATTTAAGCACTTCCGTCGGGGTTTTGCCCATTTTGACAAAAGCCATTTGTAAAAGCAGTATACATCTCCAAATCACACAATTATTCCAAGTGGTAAAATGTCATTGTTGGAATATACTTGCTCTGTTTATTTTTTCGAAGCTGTCCAATCAATTGCACGGTTAAAGCTCCTATAATTTTCACTGCGTACGGCGTAAATGAACCGAGAACAAAAAACTGTCACAACAATGTGCTAAAGTTATCAAATTTCTCAAATTACTATTACAATACCCACACAAAATGACATCATTACTAGGATTTATTTTCCGTTTTATTTGTCTGCTCTTCATTATGTGTCTAGATGAGACGATAAATTCTCTTATTGCATAGTCAATTCTAATTAATTACTTTCCATTCCGGTGAAGCAATTTTGTTTAGAAATGATTGTGACTTTATTCGCTGTAGAGGTACGCGTCTATGATGGACACAGGTCATTTAGTCCCGACGCAGCCCACGGCATCACTGCAGACTAGCGGCGCGTTCTGCAACCATAAACACGGCGACTATTTCATCCCGGTTGACAGCTCCATCAGTTCAGTGCAACAACAGCAGCTGCGGCTGCCTCAAGCAAGGTCAAAGCGTGTGCGCGCATGGACAATGACGTGCATAGAAGTAGCGGGGCGTTGTGAGATGGATAGGTATGTTTATGACTGGTACATTGAATTGAGAAGGTTTTTTTTTCGTTTGTTTAAAGGTTTGGTTTTTGTTGACTAGTTTTGATTGAATCCCATCACCATTTGTCTCGTAAGAATTTTAATACGAACGAATCAGATTTTGATAACATCGTTTCCATTCGTCAATGAAATATACTCTCTCTCTCTCTGATTGGATATTAAACTGCTAAATCTTACGATATGCTTTTGAAACTTCTTGCGCGATGTATGCGCACTATTAGTTTTGTGGCTCCAATAAATGTATAAAAACAAATTGTATATTCTATGCACTCAGTACTAATTTTAAGTATTAAAATCAACATGACATTGAATAACAAGAGAACTACTGTTTCCTCAACAAATATTTTTCACGCATGTACACATGATGGTGACAAGTACTCAATTAAACGATAACCCACTACGTGAACTACATATATCCCCGTTATATTACACTAGCTGAATAAACTTGATACAACCCAGGAGTATAAATCCGTTATAAAGAAATGACGTGCTTCATCACTAAATTCGAATAACCTCAAAACATGTATTCGACACTCATATAATCGATTAATTTTGCAAATCACTTCGTTCCCACGCCTTGCCAAGCTAGGAGTGTCTTAACCTTATTGAGGACAACCGTCTTCTTACGCAGCATCAGGAGTGTCATATTTCATCACATTAATCCAAACAATTTGGATTGGGCACTAATTTGGGGAATTTTCAATTATTTAAAAATATAAATTCTCTTCTCAACCACTTCTAGGAGAGCTGTCTCCCGAGAAATGAATTTCGACATAATATTATTATATTATCATAGATATAGAAATAGTATTATAGAGTGTAGTTTCTTGTTATTTTGAACGTCGTGTGCAATATTTCCCGAGAAGTACCAAATTTATACATTAAAGGATGTAAAATTGGCGATGGGGAGGGTTGACCGAAAATTCATATGAACAGTGGTCTTCTACTTTGAATGACACGTTTGCAAGATCTCATAATGCTCGAAATGAAAGAAGATTTGTTTTAAAGCAAGGCACAGGCGGAAACTCTCATTTAAATAGGGTGACTTTATAGAATAATTGAATGTTATAGAATAATGCGACTTATCCTGGCAACGTTAGTTGTAGATACTGTGTTATCAACTGAGCACTGTAAGTAGCTGAAACCTCACAGCTCATGGTGTTCTCTGTTGTGATGTGTCCGGAAACCGTCGGCAAAATGTTGTAGTTCCAAGCTCTGCTGCGAACACTCTCTTCATAACCTCCACATAAACTCTCGTATGTCGTCGGTGCGGAAACCATCCAGTGATAATCACACTGGCTCGTACGAAAGCCATCACGAGGGTGTTGTAATCTGTCTCATTTATCTGTCTACTTCACCACATTAGTCTAAGTTTCTGTCACTCTAACTCAGCTATGTTTTATCTTTATTTTTCCCTTTTTTCCCATCTTCTATGCTTACGAGTGCGTTGGAAGGTGAAGATTGAGTCTTAAAAAATTATTATTGTTCTTCATCGTTTACACAGTTTGGTTCTCATGAAATACACTGTTTTCTGTGTTTTTAATACATCAGCAAACTATAATACAAATGATTAATTGTTATTAAAGTAATAGATAATTGAAATTGACTGGCATCCAGACTATGTTATTTTTTCTATTTTCCATACGGTAGGAGTGGATATATGATTTTTCATCACACCTCAACATGCAGACTGACTCCCAGGCCTACTCAGGCTACTGTAAAATGAGTACCAGGGTATATCCTGGGGTCAAACTGGTCGGCGCGAGATGCTGATCACATCTCCCCCTTCTAGTACCGAGGTACAGAAATTGCGGAGCTCTACTCTCCGCGAACCCCATGGACATTCGGGGTCTATTGTAGGATAGTTTGACTTTTTAGAGGTGGATATATGATCACTGAGCTTGGGCGGCAGTATCATTAATACACTTAAATTTCGAGTTATCTTAATAGTATTCGTTTATTAGCAATATAAATATGTAGTATAAGTATGTCTTTGTTCAGTTACTTTTCTTTTTTTAAACAACATATTTTAAAAATGATAGCTTGCAGATATAAGAAGCAGTTAATTTTTTCCCCATATTTTTAGTGAGACACATCATGATTTTCCCCCGGGTGCTAAGGGTTAAATAAAAAGAGTAAAAATATACTTGAATCATCCGACCGAAACCAACGGTAGAAGGATTGTTCCGTAGTTCCGATTGTTCGGAATGACTCCACGGGTCACCCAGGAAGCATTTACCTTATGTAATAATGTGAGGTAACACGCCTTCCAACCAATATTTCTACTCCTGACTCTATAAGTATTACCAATCCTTTTTTAAATATTTGCTTTACTTTAGATTTGATATGTATTGTATAAGTCTTAAAATTTTATTTTCTTAAATTGAAGAATTTTTCTATTCTATCGTATTTTCGATGGTCGAAAATTGAAGGGGAAGGATTATTTAGAAATTATGTTTGGATGCTAAGGTTTCACTTGAAGCATATCCCATTTCAAAGTTAACAGTCGTTGAAAACTGATTTCTCTTTGGAACTTTACTTTTCTTACTGGAATTCATACTTCTCACAGTATTCTCCCGTCTTGTATGTGATAAGACTTGCTTTATTTCGGATAGTATTCGAAGAAATGTTCCGCTAAACGCGTAAGTATAGCGGGTTGCATATTAATTAATTTTGTAGTCAATTGGAAGCTATACTATTCGGTGTACGATTGATATAAAGTTTTCCTGCGGAGAAGAAAAAAAAAATGAAGTGGGTTCTGTTCGTGTTTCCGCTTATACAAAAGAAATTTGCTTTCTTGTAATAAATTGTTCTGAAATGCTTAATCATGTGATAGAAATACCGAGGAACTTCTCTTAAATATACGCACACTCAGGTCATCACAAAACTTTGAGAATAATCTCTTCTGGACCCAATTCGTAAATAACTGTATAGTATTTTTTTCAGATAGGTATCTACAATTTTTCCTTGCACTTCATTTATAATGGAATACAAGAAAAAGAAAAAAAATTCGTTTTTTCTTCTTCTTCAGATTGGAACTGTGGGTATGTCCCTTCTTTATTACTTTATCACAAATACTGAAAGATAAAGAGATATGTATTGACACACTTTGAGGAATCATTAGGTATTAAACGCCGTTGAAGTGTCTCAGTGGGTGATCACTCTTCATCTTGAGGTGTTTTACCAAAGTAATGGAAGCAAAATTGTTCAAAAGTTTAATTATCTTCTTTGTTTATAGTTAAATTAACACTGTCTTGGTTTTGTGAATTACTGTAACGGAATAATCTAATTTGTAACATAAAGAAAGTATTACGACCTGTGATTTCCTTTATTCCTCTCATAAAATGAACACTTCACCTTTATGACCATGACATAGTAGGAAATGTCAGAGAAGATGAAAACTGAAAAAATTAAAATAAAACTTTAAAATGTTTTAACCACTTAGAATATTTCGGCAAGTAATTTGTTTTAGAAAATATTAAAAAGCCAATATAGTTTAAATAACCGGTAATCTGTATTGAAATCGATATATTATTGTATTCTTTTCTCAAAATTTAGACATTAAATATATTTAATTCTCCGTTGTCAGAACTATCTTTAAACTCCTTATGCCGTAATTCTTTCGCGCACAACGCATTTCCCTTCCCTTCATATAGAGGTTGAGTCCTGTTGAGTGGTAAGTTGAAGCTCGCCACAAGACCAACAGACTTGGGCGAATGGTGCTTCGTGAATGTCTGGCTCGGTAGACCAAATGGGTGGGTTTTCCGGTGGCCGCGGAAAGTTTTGAGACCGCCACGGAAATGTGGGAATCCTCTTACTAGAACAAAATGGTAGAGCTCCGACAATAAAAAGATTTAGTGGCGGGAAGCAAGAGAAACCTAAACTATGGTAGTACAAAGATAAAATTGTCCGTGCAAAAAAATGATTGCACAATATGCAGATAAGATATTTTAAAAATAATCCTATTGTATTATTTTGGTTCGTGTTT
Source organism: Laupala kohalensis (assembly GCA_002313205.1). NCBI lineage: Eukaryota > Metazoa > Arthropoda > Insecta > Orthoptera > Trigonidiidae > Laupala > Laupala kohalensis. The sequence continues at coordinate 188,892 of NNCF01127510.1, read as the reverse complement.
TCTACCATTTTTATAAATGTTTCTTTCATTTTGTTCTGTATAATATAATATGAACTCTGTGACATATGTGCTCATTTCAGAGTTTCACCGTTATTCTGTGAAGCCTGTACAATTAAGAAATTAATGCAAAAGTCTTAAAATTAGGTAAATATTTAATAGATCCACGTATAATAAATGTATATTTGCCAAAACGATTAAAATAAAATACTATTTTTTAAATTTAAACGTAAGTATGACAAAGTTTGATTCAATATTTTGAAACTTTTTAAAATTTGTAATTATGATTATATTAAAGATAAGTTATTACGATGATATCATCTTTACGTAAAGCATAACTAATATTTTCTTCTTTTAACCTATTTCTTATGATGTAACGGTAAAGCTGTAAAGCAAATCCCGTTGAACATTATATTTAAAAAAAACTGATGTATATTGTTATGATCATATTAATTAATGTGTAGACGCAATAATATGTAGACAAGACTAGTAAACTTGGTGTCACGGAAGAAAATGAAGGTCAATAAACACAAAGTTTTGTTTCCCTTCATATAGGTCCCATATTGTATATAATTGTTGTATAACTAGTACATAGAAAACTCCGTGTGTGACCATGACATTTACTGATATTTTTTCTGTCACCGAGCGAAAGGGAATAGTTGAAAACTTTCTTAATCAGCTTATATTCGTTTGAATATTTTTTTGCAAATATCATGTTTTTTTCTTTTTAACTCGTTTATATATTATTGTCTATGTTTTTGCTACTCTGTAAATAGACTACAGAATAGACAACGAGTACTATCGCGAATTACTCAGAAACGGAACCCAGTGCAGTTTCATCCGAAAATTAATCTCTCATTCTATCATTGCGATGGATCGAGTTATTTTCCAAAAATCGGGTCCGACGTATATTCTAAACTGATTGCTCATATATTTGTATTAGAACACTATGTTTTAATACGTGTATCGTGTATGTAGTTTTGTTCATATTCTGATATATTCTGAAAGAATAACACGAACGTAGGGTAAACAGGGGTAACGTAGGTAACGAAAATGGGGTAAACAGTTCATAATGTTTCAAGTTGTTATCTATAAAATATGAGATTGAAATTTAATTCTTTACGTATGCATAAAATAATAATTTGACTAAACTTTTCCAAATACTTTCATTGTTGATGAATTGTCATTACCTATATAGAAAACACTAATGTTATAGCATTGGTGATTCAGTTGTTGTGTACACAAATTAGATTTCATAAACTTTTTATATTAAATTAAAATTAATTTTAAAGAATTCGTATGGTACGGCCAGATTCAAACGATTTATGTACTTTCCAATGTTTCGGAAAATTTGTTTCCTTCCTTCGGACTTATACATTCAGAAAATTTTACTCACTAACACCATCCATTCTCTCACACTATACCTCCTTGCTGGAGCAAGCTTCCACTATCTCATCAGTCAGTGCGTTAATGAAGGTTTCTCCAGCTTGGCGGTCTCGTATTGGAAAATAGATTGTGTTAGTGTGTAAAATTTTCTGTATGTAGAAGCCCTGGGGAATGAAACAAATTTTCCAAAACATTGACAAATACATAAATCGTTGAAATCTTACCTTAACTAAACATTTCTTTAAAATGATTTAGTTTGAGTCATTGATAAGACAGTTAAAATAAAAAACCGAATAAGATAGGTTGCATCTTATACGGTTTCACACATATAAAATGAAGATTTTTTTAACATAGTAGCTAAACCACACCACTTTCCTCTCCTTTGTAAAGAGTGAGACACCCTCGTCCCATATCACACTCACGCGCTCGTAGGGTTGGTATCCCCTCCGCCTTGCGGTATTACTGTGGTAATGCCAGCATTCACGAGGACGGACGTGCGACGCTTCGGGTTTTAATACGTCATGCGCCGGGCGCTCACCCTCACTGAAGGGCAATAACTGCTTCGCCCTATCCTCGTCCCTTGCGGGACACCATCTTCGTCTCGCACGCTTTCGCTCGTTCGCGCTCACTCTGCTGGCGAATGCTTCCGGAGCCGTAACAAGCTACTAAAATTTTCATTTTGGCTTAGGCTTTCATTCCGCCGAGCGTTTATTCGCGTTCTCTTAACACAAAAGTTCAAAGACGTCATCTCGGACAGAAGGATATAAAGATGAACACCATTCTCTATGTACATCTTGCGTAGGTGTTTCCGATAATGCCTTCCGTGATAGTGTTGAGAGGAAAATTAAACTATTGTTAGTATTTTTGTGAGTGTAGGATGCTTCTAGATTGACTTTCGTTAGAGTTAAATAAGTGAAGAACTCTCATACGGTAATGCTCTTGTAATAACTATGCTTGTCTTGTTTTGGTAAATAACGTTCCAGGATCTTATTAGCTTGATAAAAACTCAACGTCGTCGAACAATTTCAAGTAAATGCTGATAGAGAAATTAGGCACGAATTTATACACGGGATTCAGAGATTGAGGCATACATACTTTGTCAATTGAAATATATACGTGTATACATTTGAAATGTGCAAACCTCAAGTAAATTCTATATAACTTTAATATGCATCTTTGTAATAACATTTTTTATAACTAATAAACATGTAATAATATTTAAACACTTCTTATTTCGGTCTCTCTGGTACAAAATGCTTAACTGTCATTGTTTGATGAACTTGTATTTGCTCTATTAACCTCCGACTAGAAAATGTAAATAGTAATTCTATTGTATTTTCATGATAAAAATTTATGTGTAATTTTCTCCATATAAAGTGAGTGCATTGAATACTCAAAAGAGGACTATGTGTGCTTTTCTTACCAACGCACGAAACCCTTTGCGTCATATTGAAACTTGCTGCAAAGGCACAGACAAAAGAGAATCCGTGGGGATTTCGACAAAGTTCTGAAGCGAATCAGCATACCAATCGGTGACTCTATGTCTAGTCATAGAGTACTGACTCAACGTATTCCATTTTCAACTCAGTACTCTTGTCGAGGTACCTCCCTCTTCCTTGTCAACCTTTCCCTCGTCCGTGTGTGGTATTGGAACCGTTTGAGTCAAGCGCAAAGCCCGATGGCGAGTCCTCAACATTCGCCTCATCGATGTACTGCCAGGCCGCGACAGCGCTGCGGTATTTGCACCTGACGGCCGCAAACGGCGGGGTGCGCTCTCATCGACCTGAACAAACGAAGGTAGAGGACTGTCGCCAGTTCAGCGCTCGAGGGAAACGGTTAGTTGGAAGTCTAATTATGGTGAATGTAAATGTTTGAAGATATACATATGGAAATATTAAGATGTAATAAAATAACGACGTAAAATTTATAAAGAATATACTGCATTTGATATTCCGATAACACAATACGTGTGCACGGGTTTTGGGAGTCGAGGTGGGTGGTGCAGTGGAAGCACATCGCGGTCAGACCAGAAGGTCTCGGTTTCGAGTCCCGGTCCGACACAGTTATCACCCGGCCGTAGACGATGCAAACTTCCCTCCCCGAAAAGGTGAAGTTGTGAGGTCAAAACACGTATGTTGAATTTCTTCGTATATCAGTATATATTTAAGGGTAAATAGACGATATTTTTATAGCTCAGAAAATAAATATGATATAACAAAAAAATTAATCAGAAACGACAGTCGTGGTGAAGTGGTAGCGCCTTCGCTCCTTACGTACAACTGGGAGGAAGATATCTAGTTCGATTCCAAGCTTGGTCGAGCTCAATGAGGTTTTCAACTGGGGTTTTCCACACCAAATCCAGGTCAGTGGTGGTTCGGTACGTAAGTTTCTCTGAAAACCTTTCATCTCTCCTTTCCAATTCCTTTACAAAAGAATAATGTAGTCAGGTCGAACAGCAGGTCTGCAGTCCTAAGTCTTGTAGCATCATAAAATAAATCATTTAATAAATAAAAGTCTGAACAATTTTAAATATTAAATGCAAACTTTGGTGAAAGAGTGAACAGGTGATAAATGTAACGGTAAGATATTAGAGTATAATGGTAATAAGTTGTTTCAATTATATATAGCTTATTCTTCAATATTAAGAAGCACTATCAGATTCTCTAATTACATTACTCTAATTACAAAATATTAATGAAATTATTCACCCGTTTATTCAGAATCGCGTTGGATAAACGGATGAACAGACTTCACGGATAAATGTCATTCTTTTAAAAATGAGTATTCGAATAAATGAACCCTAAAAATCTCACAATCGAAATGTTTTATGATTAAAATTATATCAGTACACTACTTCCACGAGAAATAATGTGAGTAGAAATATTAATCCAAAAATTCTACTACTATTAACGTCTAGTAATTAATTAGATTCCTTTCATGGAAGGAATATGGCGTGTGAAAAGCACAGGAGAAGACCGACAAGACAAAACGAACAAACATATAAAGAAAAAAGAAAGGAGTGTAATAAGCTGTATAAGAAGAAAAAGAGACAAATGTGGGATAGTAAGATGGAAAATATTAAGGAAAAGTACAATTGCGGAGAAGCTAGAGAATGGTACAGGGAAGTCAAATACATCAAGAATGGATTCAAACCTAGAGCAGTAATCATTAGAGCGCATAATGGAACAATTCTAACGGAGGGAAACAAAATTTCGAGTAGATGGGCAGAGTACTACGCGAATCATTTTCAGTACAAAGAGGATGGAAGTATGAGGGGATATGAGAAACATGGGGAATACCAAACAGCGGAACCAGACGTAGCTCCACCATCGGTACAAGAAATTAAAAAAGCTGTAGCAAGCTTGAATAGTGGTAAAGCGCCAGGATGCGATGGAATTCAGAGTGAATTATATAAATGTGGTGGGGATGCGATGATGAAAAATATGCACCAACTGATTACGAAAGTTTGGGAAATGGAAGTAATACCCAGGGAATGGAAATGTGGAATTATTAATCTAATACACAAAAAAGGGGATGAAACGTTGTGTGACAATTATAGAGCCATCACCTTACTCTGCACAGGCTACAAAGTGTTGTCTAAAATAGTGTGTTATAGACTCAAACCATATGTAGATGAGCTGATTGGAGAGTATCAGTGTGGATTTCGGTCGGATAGATCAACAATAGACCAGATATGTATTATGAGACAGACATTGGACAAATGTTGGGAAAGAAATATTACTACACACCATCTATTTCTCGATTTTACGTCCGCCTACGACTGTATTTGGAGAGAAGAAATGTGGGATCAGATGCATGAGATGGGAATACATAAAACGTTGGTAGGGATGTGCAGGCTAATGAATGAAGAGAACCAAGCTAAAGTTAAAACAGGTGTAAACATATCGTAAGAAATAAGCCTTGAAACAGGATTTAGACAAGGAGATAGTGTAGTCCCGATGTTGTTTAATGTAGCATTGGAAATAGCGTTTCGTAAGGCTGGAATAGACTACCGTGGGAACATTCTGTATAGAACACACCAAATACTAGCGTTTGCGGATGATATAGTGATATCAGGGAGGAGAGTGGAGGATGTGAAGGAGAAATTCATCCAGTTGGAAGAATATACCTCTAGGCTTGGTCTGAAAGTAAATGAAGCAAAAACAAAATTTATGACAGTCTCCAGAAGGAAAAATATCAAAGATACCAAAATTATCATTGGTAAACATAAATTTGATGTAGTACAAGAATTTATTTATCTGGGAACGTTGCTTACAGCTAGAAATGAAATAAATATGGAGATAGATAGAAGAATTACAAATGCTAATAAAGCATATTTTGCTCTACTTCCATTAATTAAAAACCATATCGTGCCACGCCAAACCAAAATTAGGATATACAAAACACTAATAAGACCGGTGATTATGTACGGTGCTGAGACATGGACATTAACAAAAGGAGTATGTGAAAGATTGAAAATCTTTGAAAGGAAAATTCTCAGGAGAATCTATGGAGGGGTTAAGGAGAATGGTCAGTGGAGAGTACGGTATAATAACGAAATAGCGCAGTTGTACCAAGATACTGACGTTGTCACGTACATAAGAGTAAGTAGATTGAAATGGCTGGGTCATGTTAATAGGATGGATGAGAGCAGAACTGTAAAGAAGGTGGTAAATGGCTAACTGGATGGAGTGAGGACATAAGGAAGACCAAGAAGTAGATGGTGGGATTGTGTGGAGGAAGATTTGAAGAAAGCCAGGATTATTAACTGGAAGTTGGCGTCAAAAGACAGGGAAAAATGGAGGAGGCTTGTCGAGGAGGCGAAAGTCCATTTGGGACTGTAGAGCCAACTGAAGAAGAAGAAGAATTAATTAGATTATATAATTTACAATTATATAATCTAATGAAATCTATAATTAAAAACTTACGATCTTTTTTGAACTTTGAACAATATTTATATTATTTATTTGAAATTTTCCACAAAATGTAAATATTATTTAAAGTTCATTAAAGTCGTAAGTTCTTGATTATTTTATCAATATTTGACTTTCTAGAAATTTTTAATATCTTGTATTTCTTCCATACTAAAACTTATTCTTGTCATTCAGTTATTGCCATGCTATCAGTATCTGGATTCTCGTGGGCAATATTTCCAAAAAAGTGTTGAATGTTTGTCACACCTCATATTACGTTGCATCGTGTATTTTCGTTTACTCATGGCATCATATTCTATTTTAATGATTATATGATTTTTCAGTGAAAAGTATTTTTGAAGATGTAGCGAGTTAATTTTGCTAACAATCAGTGGCGGATCTAGACTTTAATCAGGGGGGGGTCTAAATTGTATAAATATTATAAATATTATTATGTATGTTGTTTATACATGATTATTAATATTATAGCGATTTTTTATTTTAATATAATGCATTAATTCATCAAATAGACAATTAATAATTTATTAAATAGTGACAAAATTTACTAGTTGTTTAAAATGGTAAATGCATATTAAATGATAAAGATATATTTCATCAATTTCAATATTATCTGTTGGAAGTTCTGGTCCAATGGAAGGGGGGGTTATAGCTCCATAGAGCCGCCACTGCTAACAATTACCATCTTTGTGATGGTAATTATAAATTAGATTGCTATAGAGTAATCTGGTGGCTATAATGATAACGTGGTTATGAATATATTTATGTGAATAATATGTATTTTGTTAAAAAGAACTGAATTTTTGCTGTATAGTTTAAGCTTTTATAGAAAATATTTTTGTAGAGACGTACATTTAAAGATGCGACTCGTAATGTCTGTGGAAGAAGAGAGATACATTATTCTCATTAGTAAAACGAACAAGCGTAGACTCTCAGAAACTTAAGTTCTGAAGCGATGAACTCTTAGTCAACCAACTGAAAGTTGGAGAATAGAGTAAGAATACGTTAGACTTAATGAGGTTATTTATAGTGCTGCGTAGGAGTCAGAGGTCGAAATTAACTCTAACTATAATCAGTTGTTCAAACTACTCAGTCAAGAGACATTCTTCTTCGATCTTCAAAATCAAATGTGCATTTCTCTTAGCTTTTCCACATAAAGAAATAGTATATAAAATATAGTATAGTATATTTCAGTTTTACTTCTCACAAATTACTAAGTTTGTTTATTAATGCGAGTTCATAATTCATCCTGTAAGCAAACTATTATTTCTATTTAACTGTATTTCAATATATTCTTGTGCACTATGGAAGTTAATTTTATAACAATCATGATCAATTTTTTTCCGTCAGGTTAAAGTGAAAATAAGTATGAATATCCCATTTATGTGAAATTAAGTATAAAAAGTAATACATTGCGTAGAAATTAACTGAAAATAATTTTTCATTATGTAAAAACAAGTATAAATTTCCCAATCTCGTCCGGTTTTCCTTTGGATAAAGACTGGTGCTATTTGTAGTTTCTCTATGTCTGGACTTGAGGAACTTGAGGAGCAACATTTGGAATAATTATTTCAGAATAGTTTGTATTTGATAAAGAACTTCTTTGTATTGTATTAAATATAAATTTGTTAATATTCTATAAATGTTGGAAAGAAATGCTTTATTTTATTATCTAAGGGGAATTTTTTATTTTTATCTTCAGTCACTGAAATGATAAATCCGCCACTTGATCGGAATTGATAGGATTGTCTCCTACTTACTTTTGGAGAGAAAGTTAGTTCATACGTAGTTTGTAAATACTTTTTGACAATATATTAATTACTATTATTTCGTTTGAGTAGTATTCATACTGCAGCTCTAAATACGTTGTGGCTGGTTTAACTTTCTAATCCTAAGTCGTTACCCGCTTTCTGAAGTATAAGATGCATTTCCTTAAAATGTGGGCTTTGCCAAAAGGAGCCATCTTTCGTATTTCCCATTCTTGGTGCGGAATCTAGTTGCTTCTTTAAAATTACAGAAAGCGCACCAATTATTATTATTATTATTAAAATGAACCTTAGTTTTCACTAGTTAAATAATACATGATGTTGGTATACCACCAAGGCATTATGTATGGCATAGAGTATTGTCTAAAAATCACCGAACTATAGAGTATGTACCTAGCACCATATATTTCTGCATTTCTTTGTAGGTACTATGATACAGTCCCAACAGCCTTAACCCTTCATGGAGTGTCTTGGGGATGACTCCAGTAGCAGAGATAATAACGGTGACTTTTTCTTGATTCCACATCTCTTGTATTTCTGCGGCAAGACCAAAACATTTGGTTACCTTCTCCTCATGTTTCTTGGACATGTTGTTGCTCAATGGGATTTAAATGTCAATTATAAAGATTTCTTTACTCTTCTTTATTGCTATTATGTCTGGCTTGTTGAAAGGCCAGGTCCGATCCGTTATTACTTCTCTATCCCAGTACAACTTCATTTATTAATTCTCAATTACTGCTTCAGATTTGTACATGTACACTGGATTCACTTCATTGAGTGCATAGTGAGCAAGAGCGAGTTTTTGATGTACAGTAGCAGCCACCATATTGTCTCTCCAAGTCGTTTTTGGGGGGCTAACGCTGAGCAACAGGCTATTATGTGGTCAATAGTTTAATTGGCGGAGTAACGCTTTCTTCTCTTACCCGATGGAATTTCCTCGCCTATGATGTATTTCCTGTAGTTTAATGTCGGAATCACTTGTACCTGAATTGCTAGCATCATTCCCTCTGTCTCAGCAAAGACACTGCCATTTGCGAGTCCAGCATTTGAAGTTTCACTATCTACTTCTGGCTTATTTAGTTGCTAGAAATGTTTTCCATGGGTGACTTTACTAATCCAACTCTCTAATAATTGGGTCTCATTTCGCTCTAGAGCGCTCGGAAACTCATCTCATGATGCGAGGTTAAGTGGTGTATAATTTTGATCTACTTTTACCACTGTTCTGTGCAGATAACTTTCATTTACCTTGGTAAACAAATAATCGTGAAGTTTTACTACAATGTTCTTGCACAGTTGTTGTACATCAAGAATTCCTCTTCCACCCATTTTTCTCGTTAAGTAAAATTTCTCTTTAACAGATTTCGGATGCCGTGAATTTTGTTTTGTAAATGCAACTCGGGTTGATCGAGTTATATCTTTCAGATCTGTATCGCTCCACGTGATCACTCCTAATGAATAGGTAAACGCTGGCATTGCATAGATATTTACAACTCTGCACAAGTTGATACCATTTAAACCTGTCCTCAGCAATTTATTTACTCGTGTCTTAAAGATGTTCGTAATCCAGTTCTTAATTTTTGTGTGTTCAAGTTCTCTAGCTTGGGAAAATCAGAGGTATTTATATTCGTCACCTATTTCCATTGATTGAATTACTCCAGCATCTTGTGTGGGAAAACCTTCACCTTATGTAACTTTTCCTTTTCTTAAAGTGACCATTCTACATTTTTCCAACCCAAATTTAATTTTTATATTTTCTGAGAAATTTTTTGTGTTAAATTACAAACATATTGACATTCTATTAGTATTATAACTCGAAGCTAACATTTTATCTTATCTAGGATTTTTTGCTGAAATTTTTGTATCCGCCTCTACCGTAGGGCCGTTGATCGGAATTGATGGGATGGTTCCTTGCTTGCTTCCGGAGAGTAAATTACTTTATTGTCCTCCACGTAGTCATACGCAGTCCGTACTGCTTTTTTGACAATAAAATAAAAAAAATTACATGTATATAATATGTATGTATAATCGTATATGTATACATACATGTATAAATATACGTGAACATGGATATCGTAGTAGTGAACGAAAAATGCAGAGGGAACGCCAGGATACGAGTGAAGCATGTGGAAGGATACTAGAGTTCCATGTCACTGAGCATCACGTACCAGTGATTTATGACGTGTCATGAAACTAGTAGTCCGTCCGATCGTGGCTACTGCTGCAAGCACAACTCATCCAGTGCTTTGAAACACGACATGGCATTCCTCTCATCATGTATTTATTAATTCTACACTTTCATATACATTACATGTATGGAAGTAAACAAACGTTGAATTTGTTAAGTGATATTAGGTTTTAGAAATATGTATTGACCGTTTTGCGGTAGAGAGAGACACTAAATTATTTAGAATGGAAATACCTAAGTTGAAATGAGAAAAATCTCGCATATGTACTGTAGACTCCTTTTTAGATTATCTTTCTATTCAGTTAAGTTTGAAAGATTTAAACGAGTAAGGAAAGAGATGCATTAATGCGGCTAGTAACGACAAATCAGACATTTAAATGAGAATATTATAACATTCATGTGGTGTCATTATTAAGAAAAAATGTTGCGTGAAGTAAATTTTTTTAAAAAAATGCATATATTGTATATTTAAAAATATCCTATGCGAAATTCTGAAGAGGGAAAGTAGGAAGATGATTTAAACAGAACACACGGAAAACACTCTCAAACGTAACTTTATTAGCATATTTATTTCAGGTATCTACGCATATGTATTTTACCAGATGTAACTATTATAGTTATGAGTTTAATTTGAAATTAAAAAAAAACTCAAATTGATCGTATTGATTTATAATGAATAAGACAACCTAAAAGAATTAGATATAACGAGAATGCATGTTAGATAACAAACGTAATAAAGTAAGTTGAGAATATATTTGACGTAATGACCGACTGCACCTATCGACGTTAGTAAATATTCACTCAATATTTATTTTTAATCTTTTTCAAAAATTGTTTTATACGACAATGGTAAATAATGTAGAATACAAATTAAATGCGTACTTCATGAACACTGCTCGTATTTCGAATATCAGATTATTCTGTCTCTTGGTGTATAATGTAAAATATTAATTCATCTCTATTTGCTCTCTGGGAGTAAAACGTGTTAAAATTGCCAAATAATTACTCCGGATTTTGTGTGATAAACCCGTTAGAATGAGTAAATTTAATATTTGAATAAAGGACGAAGAAATTTTACTTTTCTATTATTGACTAGTATTTCAACTTTTTCATAAGAACGTTTTTTAAAATTATAGTACGATTAAACTTTATAGTACGATGGATATTTTTCCATGAAGCAAAAACGAGATTAAATTATAGTTTAAATGATTTTTAAGCAAGGTGCTCTTAACATTGTACATTGGAAGAAAAAATGTTTCCCATAATTATGAACATATCTAGTGATCATGTTTTATATAGCGTCCCCTTAATTAGGTTTCTCCGTCCATTACAGGATAATGAGACCTACGGATGCTTTGCAGATTAAAGATAATATTGCATTTATACATTATATTGCTAATTTTACAGGCTGGTTTTATTTTCAATCAATCTTTATTTAGACAACATAGCGTTTCTCTCTCTCCTCAAATAATTTTAAAAATTCAAGATTCTGGAATGATTAATGAAATTTAACATTACACAATCCCTCGCGTACCCTAGGGAGATGAATAATCTCATAATTCACCCATATCTATAATTGAACTGTGACAAAACTGAATCTGAAACTACATCGTCTTATCGAACTATTAATTCATTACGGGTGATTGACAGTTCATTTATGGAGGAGATACGCAGTAGATTCTCATTTATTTACTGGTTAGTGATGACATGTTGGAATTGTAGATGCAACAGAAGTGACATCCTTCATAATATAGACCTGAAAGACTTTTGATTAATAAACAATTGTGATAAAAAATGATTGTATGGAACCTTCTTATATAATAATTTAATTAGAATCATCATACAATAATACGTACCCTATAGATTTTCACCTAAAGAAAATTACATTTTTGTCATGTCGGAAAATTATTTTATACTATAAATGAGAATGTCATTCAACTAAAGCATGTAATAATAACAAACATATAAAGAAATGTATAGAAATGAAAATATTAAGTAATAAAATAATAAAATATAGATAAACGTTCCATATCGGAAAATAATTAAAAATATGTTCTGAGACTAATTTGCACTTAATCATATGCACAAAACATTAAAAGGCTAGTTCGAGGAAAAATTAAGAAGTATCGGAAAAGTAGCTAACATATAAGGCATTTAATTTTTTAAATCATATTTTGGATATATGTGATTCTCTTAATTCTGACGACTCAAAAAGAAAGATCCTCAAACATAAAGAAAGATCCTCAAACAAAAAAAGAGACGTAAAGGTTCACAACCAGTGTCGATTTCAGAGGACTCAGGAACTCCTCCCGGAATTGACGCAATCATTGGGTGACGGTCATGCAATCGGTTGTCATCGATTGTTCACTAAACCCTATGCTCTAAGTAATACATTACATGAATGCTCAAGTCTTTTCAGATGGAGAGAAATGTTCTCTGTAATTTATTTTTATCTTTTTTTTAAACTTGAAGCTGCAGAACAATTTTTTTTCCGGGCTAGTCCAAATTTAAATGTACAGTTCTTATTCCTGAGTGGCATAGTAAGATGAGGTACCTACCGGTCGAAACATTCCAAAGTGACCATTTCATCACCTGCTATTAATTAGATAGTCTGATATCGGCAAAAAGGCATAGCAAAGAATTTACGAGCACTACATTTCAATAATCAAAGCAGTTATTGAAAAAGGGTAACATTGTATATGTTTACTGTAGAAGAACATCTATAGTACGAGAAAATATCAAAATATTTTGACTAATTTTGACATTTTGTGCAGTAAACGTTTGTTTCAACATATAGTTGTTTTTGGCAGTTATTAGTAGTGAACTCTGTATCTTAAGTTCCCATATTTTATTTTATTTTTGTCCCTACGTTTCTGTCAGACGTGACAAAGACGATTGTGATTATAGATTGACGTACAGCATACGAAATGATAAATTTACGGTGATGAAGCTTAAACTATTATCATCTCTGGGTTTAAAGGGATCATTCCTCCAGGTTGGCTTTTATTTAGTACAGTAATAT
>NNCF01127510.1:67562-175245 GCA_002313205.1 Laupala kohalensis | reverse complement strand
TTTACTTATCTGTGTAATAGTAATGATTGTGGTTTGTCTAACGAAAAAATCAAGACTTTTAATGAAAGATAAATTAATTAATTATGTTCTGATCATGTTTAAAATAGAAAAATCGGCATGCATTTGTATATTAATTTTATTTTGCGTAATAATTTAAGGAAATTGTTTAAAATTGGAAAAGAGAATTATTTTAATGAAATTTTAAATAAGTTCAGAAAAGACAAATTTATGAATTCAAATAATAATATTTTATTATTTTAATTTTATATGTACGTGGATTGGTGAAAGAACAGAACTGATGGTCTGGACCAATTTAATAAATATTATATTCCAATTATTAGTATCATTTAATTTTTTGTGCAGTATCACCTTCTAAGTACTGCTCATGCCTTCCAACGCTTTCACAGGCAACTCGCAGTTTCTCATCTGAATGATCTGCTCATCCTGTCATGCGGACGGCCTTCATCCGTCTGGGCACTCGCTCGGCAAGCCACCTGGAAATTGTCGAACACCACGCATTTCCTTCACTCTACGTGGAGATAATGGGAATGGCTTTGACCGACACCATTCGAAACCCTTCCAACCCCTGGAAGCGCTGAAGAGATACTGCCCCGCACGACTTGCGATAATCGCGCCTCTGGTTGGCGAGTCAGGGAAACAACTGGATGTATAGGAAGCGATGAATAGATTCGGGTTGGATGGAAGGTCACTTGTCGGTAACACACGCGTGCCAGTACAAAGGTAATTAAAAAAGAGTAAAAGCTTAAATATCAAACGTATTATTTATTTATTTCATTTTTTATATTATGAGGTTTAGTCCATGAGGCTTGCTCTTCCTCCTAACCATGATTTGCGAGAAAAAAGTGTAATGGAGAAGTGTTCGATTCGCGAGGTATTTATTGTGCGGAACCAACAGTTTTCTGTTGATGAGGAAATGCCTTGATGAAAATCTCATCTAGTTCGACCGTAAGTAAAGTTTAAATGAGTATACATTTCTTGGAACGTATGACGTGGTTCCAATTTGTATCCTCGATGACGTGTCTGGGTTGTAGGGAGAACCACTTTCCCGAGACCACTTGAAAGCGGACATCTGACCTTTGTTTCTCTGTGGTAATACGTTTCAACATCATCTGCTCTGTGAAAATAAGTAGAACACATCTCTTTAAAAACATGATCTCTGAAACAAATTACAACTGAAAAAGAGCGTAATCCGTAGAGTACAATCTAGGTATCACCAAAGTTACAAACAGAGCATACAGAGAATAATTGTAAGATAAATCAACCATACAAACTATTTCGTAAAATTGGAAAACAAATTTGAAACCCACGAAAATCCATTAAATATTTGTTATAATAATATAGTTTAAATAGTAGATAATGATAGTTCATAATCTCTGTTATTACTCTCAACGAATCTGTATAATGTGAAATCAATGTTGAACGAAGCAATTGTAATTTCAAAATTATAGCATTGGAAATACTATTCAACTCCTCATTTCATTTCTTATCCACGTACTTTGACACGGAATGTCGATTATGTAGAGGTAGATATCAGAAAGATCTTTAATACACTAACTGATGTGCGATGAAATGATTTGATATGTCGAAGAGATTAACACGAGACAGAGAGGGGCGGTACCAAAGCGAATCTAGCAATTAAGGTTGTAAATTAGCAATTACGGATACTAAAATGGTGGAAGAAATTCATTTTCATTTATTGTATGTCCATTTGATGTATGTTCGGAAAGTGACGAACAATAGTATGGATTGCTTCTGGACGAGCTAGTCACAGCTTGTCATCTTTAATCCATCGTTGCTGTGTGGTTCCACGTATTTCCATCTCCTTGTAGATCTTCTTGCTCCCTGCATTCCCGATGCCTAGTGCCTCATCCTCTCCCCTCCATCTCCCCACGCATTTCGTTCGAGCCGTACCCTTCGAGCTCTCTGTTGACTGCACACCCTGTTTGGTATTTTAGTTTTGCGTCTCTTCTGTTTGCGAATTCAGCGCTCTTAGCTCTGTGACGGACAGAGGAGGAAATGAAGAAGAAGTGTTTATCGTTTTGCTTAGGAAAAAGGATCGCATCTCCTTTTTCTTTGAGAATCACCTTGTTTTTATTCCAAGTATTAGAGAAGGATATGTTTTCATATTTTGTCTAAATGAACCTATATGGTTATATGGTACATAATTATATTATGTTCTGCGTAAGCAAATAATATATTCTATATCGATTTGCAATTGTTCTGTCGAACATTTATTATATTGTAGTATTATATCAAAGACATTAGTTTCTAATTTTACCTAAATCTACCTTTTTGGTAATATATTTATCATTATTATTTAAATTAGTTTAATTTTAGTAAGAAACTCTGATATATGTGATCTATTTGTCGGTGTGAATATGAACTCTACTATTAATGAGACGAAATTCCATACCAATATAGTTCCGTCAATAAAATAAAACTAAAGATGTATTGAATTGAAATAATTTGTACTGGATTTCTTGATAAACAAGGCGTGGTATTTTTAAGTGGATTTCAATTTCTCAAAGAATATAATTTAATTTACCACTCTAAATATTATATAAAAAGTAATTTAAAATATTGACTAGTTCTCTTTCAAAAACGTAATCTTAAATTGGTGTAATAATTTTTTTATACTAATTTATCTAAAAATTCATATAGTTAACTCAAAGATTCTCTCAATACGGTTGGAATTACTTTCAATATTGAACATCAAAAGAAAACGCTTTAATAACCAAAATCTACTGGAAGTACGAAATTGGACAAATCTTGTATGAATTACGCTAAATTATTTCGCCTAATAGTATTACAATTATAATTGCAACATGTTTGTTGAACAAATTCTCTACCTTTACGTTTAATTTTGTTTCATAAAAATGACTTTGGATTAAAAAAATGGTATTTTCTCATCCAAAACCATGATCCATAAGATATATTCTGTGTATAAAACCCACTATGGTAATTATGTTCTAAGCGAGATCAGGTTTTAAAAATATAGGTATTGTTCATAATAAAAAGAATGCATACATTTGATATAAAAATTGCGTACAATTAAGTCATTATTGCTAATTAGAAGCAAACTGCCAAATTGACGAAAGAGTAACACATTAAAAAATGAATCATAAAGTATACGAAAATGTATACTTTATCGAAAATGTATATCTTAACATATGTTTTGTATTACAATATTTTAAATGTTAGTATAAAAGGAAGTATAATTTATTTAGCCATCACAATTTTTTTTATTCCAGTCAATTTTTTAAATTAATTTCGGCGTAGTTGACTGAAAGTATGATTCACTTGCGAAATAGATCCAACATCTCCAGATCAAATATCAATGAACGCCTTCAAAGTGAAACGAATACGAAAACCTGCAAAGTAGTAAACGCGTCTTTTCGTTGATGAGGAAGCAAAGGATATGGAAATTCTCGGAGACCCAGCGGCAATTGAAAGGAACGGAGCTCAGAGATGAGAAACTTAATGCAAAGTTCTTTCATGTGGGATCAGTGAATACGAACTTCCCCAGCCCAAGGGGATATTAACTCAGACAGTTCCGAATTGCAGAACCGTGAGTTGAGAAAAGAAAATTGAGCGAGTGAATTGTCATAAATATTATATATTACTTACATTATTATAGAATTGTAAGAAACCAAAAAAAATTTATATTTGTTTTGTACTTTTGTTTACGTAATTGTAAGTTTGAAATTGGTAATTACAACAATGTTTTTGTTTTTTGCGTATTTCAAAGTAATCATAAGTTAAATCATAATAAATTTTCAAAATTATTTTTCGGTATCTTTGGCTGCCACTGACACTGTTATGTCTTTTTCAA
The DNA here is from genome assembly GCA_002313205.1 of Laupala kohalensis. Lineage (NCBI taxonomy): Eukaryota > Metazoa > Arthropoda > Insecta > Orthoptera > Trigonidiidae > Laupala > Laupala kohalensis. Next base: position 171,392 of record NNCF01127510.1, on the reverse strand, counting down.
ATATTATGTCATGGATTAATGAGTAAATGTTTGACACTTATGTGTTAAAAGTTAAAGAGAGACGTGATACATTTTTTAATATTCTCTCCTTAATGTGTATGTTTTAATACCTTTTCTTTCATACTAATGATAAAATAAGCATAGATTCTGCTTATCCATCAATAACTCGTAAAACCGGTCTATTTCGATGGTAAGAGTGACTTGGTGACTCTTTTAGAAGATACGGACTTTTTAATTGAAAAAATAAACTATTATCTATTATATAAACTCATCTATTAAAATTATCTTGGGCGCTTATATTTTAATAAAACATGTTCAAAATTGTACAGGATATTAATTATGAGTAATGCCCCTGAAGGGATGGTTTAAAAGTAAATTCCCTTGTAATTTCGTATGTAGTGAGTCGATTGAAAAAGCTATGACACGGATCCAATGTTAAACAGAACAGCACGAAATTTGCCTTGTCCTTCCGGAAAATTAATAAAGATCTTCATTAAACTGTTGAAATAATATAAAAATGTATTAAAACTACAGACAATTTTTTAAAACAATATGTAATTTAAACAGTATAATCAACGATTCGCAGTTTTGAACACTTCATGAAAACCTTTTTCAATATAAACAGAATAGAAAACAATTAAAAGTTTCGTAAAATAAGGTTATGTGCTTGATTTGCATCTGACACTCTCATAATCCCTCAAGCAAAATTATTAAAAGAAGGCACATTTAAAACACCGTATAATATTTTATCATTATCTGGTACAGTTAAACAATATTAACACGTCTGATATGAATGTAAGTGAAACGAACCATCGCGTTCAAATGAAATAATCAATTAGATATTATAAAAATTACTTTTTTTTTCAATTCTAAATATCCCTAACTGATCTGGGAAAATCCCATCCACAGATCTTTTCTGACGCCGAGCAAAAGAACAAAGGCTGTTTGCTTTATGCGAATTTTTTTCTCCTTTTAGTTTTGTGTCCCTTTCACAGCGTTACTTGCTTTATAACGTCTTTCAAGTTTTCTCAACAGTAAAGTGTTGAAAGTGAAGGGGGGAAATGATGACTTGTTTGTTGTTGAAAACGACACAAGTTTTTAAAATTGTAAAAATCAATAATTTAATTTCCTGTTGAGAATGAAAATGTATTCCTGAATTGTTTTTAGACGAGTTCTCAATCTTCTTTCTACAAGGACGGTAAATGTCACATTATATTAGAAAATGAAAAGTTGTTATTGTTATCATTACTATTAATGTCTGTGTGTAATTGTACGTCAATGCCGCATTTATAGTTGCTAACTTAAAATATTATCGCACGGGCATTTTTGTATTTCCCTATTTCTCATTGCTTCGCCACTATTCAAACACACCCCTCTGACATTCTCACCCGGCACAAAACGCTGTGAAAATCTAGGTGCAAGACATGTAAAATCATTGATCCTTCTACGCCCTTTACTTACCTAGTCACCTAATTCACATATAACATTCAACAATCCAGTGTATCCAGTAAATCCAGTAATTGCATTTACCTTCTACGTTGTAATATCATAAGAGTTTGTATAGAGGAGAAACAACTACTCCTCCCAACATTGGAATGCACAATCACAGAGCTTCTCGTGATAAATCTATTTCTTCCCCTCCCACGCTAAATTATATGATGAAAAATTTAACGATTATTTTAAAGCTATGATCTTGGAAACTCTTCCCAAATATTTCCAATCCATAGATGTAAAACTACGTGAGATAGGTTGCATCTGGTCCCTGGGAGTCTCTACCCATCCTGGTTTAAATATATAACAGTAATTTCTTCAAAATTTAATTTCAAATTTCACTCTTTTCTTTGCTTCATCTTACGGTCAGACAACGTAATCTGAGAGAGAAGACTCGAATCACTCTCTTCACGTGGCTGAGAAAGGCTGCATGCCGAAACTTTTCCACGAGTGATTTTTATGCGTTTTTCTTTCTATTTATCATAAACTTTAAAACTTTTTAAATTTATAGAAGACAGTAGTGTTGTTTTATGTGTTAATACTTGTCTAATAGTTGTGTAAGACTTTCTTTGAACTCTACAGGAGCCATGATTGGCTAAGTAGTATGCACCGAGTTAAAATCAACGCCACCAAATCCAAAACAGCATTTATCGAGAAGAGTCAACTTTTCTGGGGGCCCAATGATTAATGAGGTCGACGACAAATTTAAATACGTTTCGCTTGTCATTCTAATTGTGCTGGGAGATGAATATTATTTTACTGGGAAATTTCAATCTATAAAACTCCCTTGCCGTGATGTTTTTTCATGGATACACAAACATTCATTAATTACCATAACATCTGTTTATTTTTCGACCTGTCATCCGTGAATACAGAAACCGAGTATACACACTTTTGCTCTTTCAAGCTGGAATGTGAAAAGCATTTTTGTGAAATACATGGAAATATCTCAGAAGTAATGAATGTATTGCAAATAACAGATGAAAACTATAATGTAAAAATTACACCTTTGAATGGTTCTCTTGCACGGTCGTATATAAAAGTAAAAAAACAAAACATTATGTATTAGCAGTCTTTCTTTCATCAAAACATTTTTCAATGTCAAATGAAATATGCATTAAAGTATACTTATTTTATAAATTACTTCAGATAATACGAACAAATCAATATGATTTTTAAAAATCTTTTCCTGTGTATTTGCTCTTACTTGAGAAACGAATTAGCCAATTGACTGTCGATGTATTTTAAACGACATTAACAATCTTATCAATACCCAAGTCATTGTTTCCTTCTTGGTCATATTAAAAGGTAAACTTTGTATTACTATATTATTAACGTCTATCTCTATTTATGGGGCCCTGAGATTAACTAAACGTACTATAATTGATTTTATCTTCATTTGATTTCCTTACGAACCTCACACAAGTTTGAACATCGCTCCCCTGCGAAACCTCAACGCCATCGATTTTCATGAGAGAGATAAATCATCCTGAGCTTCCAAGTGCAAATTGCGTTAACTCTTGCTTGGAAGAATTCGCGCGAAAAGAAAAGGCTGACACGATCATAAATAAAGAAATAAATTTATTTCGCGAAGGAGAATTCAATTGTGCACTGAAATATCACACAAAACAAAAAACAAAACTGATGAAAAAATGAGATATAAACTAATGAAATAAATACAGGTTCCCCACCTCAATAAAGTTAGCACCCCCTCTTTATCAAAGAGAAACAAACATTCGCCTACAATTTGGTACTAATTTAGTACAATTTGCACCAGAAAAGATTTTTTTTCGTACATGTCTGATACACCCATAATTGCAATTTATACAGTGGTGGTGCTAACGTGACATCACGTAATAGTATCATTCACGTAATAGTATCATTTTATGATTTTTCAAAAGTTTAAATTTGGTACAATTTAATACAAACAATGTACTAAATTTTACTCATTTTTATTTAGTAACAAATGTTTTTTATAAACAAATTACTCAAAAGTTGACAGTTTTGCCAAATGCATGAAATTAATTCTACATCGAAAAATTAAAAAAAAATATTGCATTTCTTTTTTTCGTAATATGCATTGTTTTGTTGAAAAAAGTTAATAAATTTTATTAAATAGGCGGGAGTGTAAATTAGACCTAAAGCTAGCACCCCCACATTTACATAATAGTACATCACAAAATATCATGAAAGTGCTGAATATTATTTGAAATTTCAATAAACAAAACTCACTAATTGACGCCAATGTTCTTTGACTTCTTTGCGTCACCGAATAAAATTCAGAGGTTATAAGAATATTAATAAGTAATTCCTGAATGCGTATTTCACGAAATTCATACAATATCTTGCGACGATATTCATATTCTGTGATTTTACAGTAAGAAGCAATTTTTTTACGAAGAATTTTAATTTGTTTTATATTTCCTGGGACGGTGTTGTGAGAGAACGAAACTTNGTCCCGGGTTCGAATCCCGGTCCCGTCTACCATTTTCATTCGACGTAACATGATTAATAGTTTATTAGTAGTTGAGAATATAAAAAAATATTTTTTGTTATGGAAGTCCAACATGTGTAAAATAAAACTTCGCAAAATATTTCTTTAATAGCAGCGTAATAAAACGTTTTCTCTCATTACGATTTCACAGAGGTATTTTCGCCACTACTAGTCTTCTATTGCTCCGCTTGATATAGAACCGGTTTCAAGTTTGCCTACGATCGGTCAAACGAAGATGAGGTTCTATTTCCCCGTCGCAGATGCTTGGCGTTGCCGAACTAACAGCTCCAAGCTTCGAAGCGAGCGTGAATTAAAATATTTTCGTGAGCACTTTTACGTTAGCAGAATGGTACCTAATTCAAATATTTGAAAAATATGAAAATGAAACAATAACGTCAATATGGGGGTGCTAGCTTTGGGTCCACTTAGCATTCCGCCAGTTAATAATATTTATTAACATTTTTCCATAAAGCAATGCATATGACGAGAAAAGTAATGGAGTAAAAGCTGCTTATTTTTCGAAGTAGAATTAAATCCATTCATTTATTTGACAAAACTGTCAACTTTTGAGTAATTTGATTATAACAAAATTGTTACTAATTAAAATTTTTGTTTTGCCTTTACCAAATTTAAACATTTTAAAAATCATAAAATGATACTATTACGTCAATGTGGGGGAGCTAGCTTTAGGTTTAGTTTGCACTCCGCCTGATTAATAATGTGTATTAACGTTTAGCAACAAATGTAAGCGTTTGACGAAAAAAGTAATGGAATTAAAGCTACATATTTTTTGATGTAGAATTAAATCCATTCAATTATTTTGTAAAACTGTCTTTATTGTGTAATTTATTTATAAAAAACATTTGTTACTAATTAAAAACGTTTGTGGTGCTTTAAAAACATTTTTGGTGCAAATTTTACTTAATTAGTACTAAATTATGGGCTAATTTTTGTTTCGTTTTGATAAAGTGGGGGTACTAACTTTATTGAGGTGAATTCCCTACTTCTGAATGAGAGTTATGTTGCGCCGGTTTTAACAGCGAGTTGCTCTGTATTCCGGTTGTATTGCCATGCATTGTAATAATGGCCTTTGGAACGAAGCTTTATTCAGTGAACATAAATTGAAGACACTTCCAACCTTTTTTTTTTTTTTTTGTATGATGACTTCAGTATTTTTTACTACGTGGATGGTAACTAAATCAGCGTTATTGAAGTTAATTTTTTAAGAATCTTTTGTATTTTCTGTGTTGTACTACGTTATTTTGGGAAAACCTGCAAGGCAGTTATTCTCGTTGAAATAGCTATTGTTCTTTGTCACATTGCTGGTGCATATATTACGTAACCAAATGGGTTTAATTTTGTGTACTCATGTGAGTGAATAAAGTACATACCTCTACCTCATGTTAAGTAGATCCGTTAATCCGAAAATTGTCTTTTTTTATTAAGATCTTGTAGTTTTTGTATTTTGGAGTTAATATATGTTATTCCAGAAAGCTCGTTTCCTTGTGTAATTGAACATTAGTATTGTTGAGCATTTTATCGAGCATGGTTTATAACATTGTTTACTGTATATGCTTAATAAATGTCCTGTTTCTTTGTTTTATATTTAGTCCTTTATTTCATATTTGTACTGAGCTAAACTGGCGGAGAGGAATGGCAAGTTAAATTATGTTATGTTTAATAATTTACGTCCTCTGTTTACAATCTTGAGACTTGTCGCTTTTAAACCATTATATTTCAAGTAGATTTGTTTATTCCATTTAATTCACGATCACAATGTTTGGACATGTCGTATATTTACGTCACTCGTTTTTTGGCGCTTCTTAATAAAACCCATCCTCTGCCCCTTACGTGATGCATCTTTATTCTCCCTCCCTGATCCATTTTCTTTACCTCCGTTCTTCCTCTAGCTCTGGCGCCTCTCGAGACGAAGTTTCGCTACTTGGATCCACTCCTCTTCATTTCGCGCGAGTGGTGTTAGAGCTGTGTGTTCTGTCAGGTCACGCCCTCACGTCCCTGTTGTCTCCTGGCCAAATAATCCTCGCCCTCCCTCGTTCTCTCACGAGCTCTCTCCGGGAGTGTCTCCAGAGAGTCCAAAACGACGATTCCATCGTCCTTGGTAGCTGGTGGTTCTCCTCTTTATCCTTTTAAGAGTAGATCTCTCCTCCTCATTTGTTCTCATTTGAGAATTTTCCTTGAGATTAAGGAAATAAATGTTCTGAGGTGCTGGTGCGTGCGTATTCTCAAATGGTTCTGGGTTGTATTCCAGCTTGCGAAAAGCTTTGCTTTTCACTTATTGTTACTATGAGAAGGTTTATTTTGTCAAAACGGTTATACCGTTGTCCCCGCAAAGAATGCGCAATACCCGGTGGATATTTTTAAAACCTATAAATTGTGAGACAGTTGCTGTTCGTGGTAGAAAGTTTTGGGGTGGTGGTCCACTTTATTTACGTATTGAAACTCATTATAATATATTTTTCAAATTGTTCGAATATGTTACAAGGACGACTTCAATAATTTTCCATATCATTCTCCAGTATACGCGCAAAGCCACAATTTTGTAGAGTCAACCAGGAAAAAAATTGTATATTATATATTTAAAAAATTTATATTTTCCGTCATTTTATACATTTTTCCGTTATTTGTTCATCTACTTTCGTTGTTTAATGAGATCTTGTCTGTGTTTTTACTTCGGAAAACATTATCAACCTAGGATAATATTTTTAAACTCAATGTTAGTCAAAATAAAATTTTGGTAAGTGCATCCGGGAAATTAAATTATTTTACGCATATACACCAAACAGCGTTTTTTATTATAAGTATGATTCACATCCAGTATTAAAGTCTTTCCTTTCGTCTCTCTGTACTAATATATGTAAATTTCGCTTTTTAATACCAAAAAGACCAAGCTAAAAAGAGGTACTTCATAACACGTAAAATTCCGACCGCATTAAAACTAATTAGGTCTTTGCGAATTTTTCGCTACTGAGGAAACTGTACCTATTTTTAAGTTTCTCATTCATGTATTATTCCGCATCGGTATTGTATGCTTTGGCATTTGGATTAATGAAAAGATGAACTTTACTTGGCCATAAGTGTGACCTTTTTAACTGAGTAAACCATTAATCTTAAGATGACAATGCTATATCAAACCATGAAAGGTCTCGGATGCACCATAATGATATATACGTACGAAGACAAAGATTTCTTGAACCCGGGAAAGTAGATGAACAAGTCATAAATTTATCAGTTTGTCAGTATTATTTCAAAACAAATAGAAACAGAACATAACCGTTGAAAGTCAACATTTATTTTTTATTTCTGTAAAATTGTTTTTCCTTCACATTCTAAAATAAAGTGAATTAATTTATGTATCAAATATGTATTTTGTGAAAAAGTATTTTACTTGATGAATTTATTGATAATGATACTTGCAAGCAATGAAGTACAACTTGTTAAATGTTAGTTTTTGTGGTATTGTGTCTTTAAAACAAATTGTCAATAATCATTGTATTTCATGCGAGCTTTTTATTTTCAATTCGGAAAAGTTATTTTAATAATGAAATTGAAACATTATTATGTTTTGTGAAAACCAAATGTAGGTAAATAAAATAAATAATATTTCATAAATGAATTAGAAAGTAATATAAATCACGTCAAGGTAAAATGTTTATGGACACGGAATGTAATGTAAATATAATGAAATGTTTTAAATTTTCAAGAACTTTCTTTTCATGTTTGTTTGAAATATTCATTATCGTAATAACAAATTAATGAAGAACAGAATTTTATTTCGGCCTAAAGATACACATTATATCTTGAGGTCTTGAGAAGGAAGCATCGCAATGTTGAGAGATCGGAGTGCAGTACTTTCTTTTGCTCTTAGTTTACTCGAAATAATGCTTTTTTGCTTTGAGAAAATTTAACTTAAAAAAAATCATGAACGGAACCGCACAGTTTATTAGTTTATTGTATATCAGTCGCAGAAAATTACGTTGTAGTCCTCAACGTTGTCATAAGTAGTTTGTAACAGCTCTTTTTACTATTAATTATTTATATATTAATTTATTTATTGTCAGTCTAACTGGCGTGATGTTGGTGTAGAGCTTGTACTCAATGTAGCCAACGCTTTTCCTTCGCCGTCGTCCGTAAGAGTAATAATATTTGTACCTCCCGTAATGGTGGCAGGACATTAGAATTTCTGAAAACTTAAATCCATCGCCAACCTCGAACACCAATTCAATTTGCGTGCTCTGGTAGCACTTTCATTGAGCGTGTGGAACAAATATTACCTTGTGTCTTTGTTTGTTGTGTTATCAACTTCTATTTCTTTACAGTAAATAGTCCTTTTGTAACTACTATTGAAATTCATTCGGACTTTACTTAATTTCGTAGGAGTTGACAATTTGTATTAGGCTGCCATATTGCATATTTTCGGCAAAGTTACATGACTTTGTGTATAAGCTTGAACCACCTGATGTAGTTACTGTTGCATGCGTCGAAAGTCACTGTACCTGTTCATTACCTTTCGGCTCCAGTGAACGCAAACTTTCTGGGCACAAAGACCCACGGGGTGCGCTGTCGTCAATTGTTGATGCGTACGCTGCGTGTGTTCATGAAGGATGCGTAATTAACTCAACGCAGTTTCCTCTTGTAATGAAGGATCTACAACAATAACATCACCGGTATAATTAACTGCAATAGAATAACAGACATAACGGGGGACGGGGAAGGAAGAATTATCGAGGTCAATCTTGTCACAACTATATTATACAATAAATCAAAATATTACATATGTTATACAAATATAGACTGGTCATAATTAAGAGGCTAAGTTCCAAAAATAAAAATAAAAACGATGCCACCGCTAACAACCTCAAAAGCCGCATATTAGTAGTGCGTATAAGGACCGACAGACAGAAGGAGAGGTATGTGCAGGACCGCTGGTCAAGGTACGTGCCTCCGAGCTTTTAAAGCTGATTGCGAGCGTTGTCTACAACAACTCTGCGAATTGTTACCTTTTATTTAATAATTTTTAGTCTCCCCCTATTTATTTTGTCATGTGATAGGGATTTTGCCCATATCGAGAAGCGTTTAAGCGTTGAAAAGTGTCAAGTACCCGAGAAAATGGTTAGACTCATGGTGAATGCAACACCAAACAATCCCTTTACGGTTACTATATTCCACCTGCCGACTTCCATGATTTAAAAAAACCAGCCAATTCACATCAACACAAACGAAATCAACGACCAAACTAAATATTTCCAAATCCAGTTGGATTAGGGTAGGAATAGCTGCACCCAGAGTCGGCAAGACTAGAAGTATGTTTAATGAACTTGAAGCAAGGAGCACCTGCAAGGTTCTCAAGAAAGTGGTCACCACCGACATAATCAAGGGCTTGGTTTAACCATCACAACCGTGTCAAAATAACGTATCAACTGAGAAGAGGGATCTGCAACAGTGCTGCCGTATTTGAAAGAAGATAATCGCACGTTCTTCGAAGAATTAATCAATTAAAATGATACTAAAGTAAAAAACAGGTTCAAAAGATTAAAAACCATTACAATGTTTAATATTGTAAAAAATTATACTTGTACAATTTATACTTGTAAAATGTTCAATATTGTAAAATTACTCTAATAAACAGTTAAAATTACCAAGGAAGTTCAATTTTTCCATTAGGACTTACTTAGCACGTTCTACGTTTTTCTGAATAAAATATTCTCTTTCATTCACAAGAGAAAGTGATTTTTTTTAAAAATTCGATAATAATATGAACCTTACCCTGTATTGGTTCAGGTTTTATAAAAACTGTTTTGACAAAACAAAAAAATATTGAATAACTCAAAATCAACTCTTTGGCGCTAAGGCCATTATTGATGTCCAGTCTGAAAATATTTTGATGATGCGTGTTTATTGGTCTTGCAATCTTTGCTTTTCGTAGGTGAGTGGGGCATCAGTTATATTTGAATGTTCTGATGAATTAACGTTCCTCGTCAATATCCTTGTGACACTATAATTTTCGAACTTTATTTCATATTTACTGACGCAAGTCAAAAATCCATTCCTTTCCATTTAAAGGGGCATTTAACCCTCTGAATTATTCGCTCCTCATTCGCACTTGTTTTAGACGCGAACTCTTTTTAACACTCCCCATCCCTTCTCGCTAGTTTCAATGTGCAGATTGCGACATGACCGCCCATAGTGGTCTATACTGCGACTACATATATACGTCGCCTGTCTCTTGGGTGCGTACAAGCGCGTACAGTCCGCAACACCCCTGAGCGTCCACGCAACACTCTCCAGAGGTCTAACTGTTCCTGGTAAGCTGACAGCGGGCATAAATCACCGACCAGCGTCCCCACTCCCTATACGCCCTCGCCGCACTGTTTGGGCTGAACACTCATTGCCTTCCCACACGAAGGTTCCCAAAATGTAGAGCTAGTAAGTATACTCGATAAGACATTCGAGTACTTTCATATCACTTCTTATCTTAAAGAAAAGAAACAAAATCGATTCCTCAGTATTTTATTAACCATGATGCAGTTTGGGGGCAATGGTTCAGGACTTTAAAGATTTTTCAGCATCTTGGGAATTTATAAATTGGGAAAAAAATTATCATTTTTTTATTTTGGATTCTTGACCACACTTGCATGTATTGTTTTCTTACATAACAGGACTCGTTTACAATGTTCCTTAGAACTCTATATTGAAATCTTTGCGTAATACTTTGACTGGCACGAACCCACAGTTGAGTCTCATATGTCCATATCGGCATTAACACTTGTTTATACAGTAACAACGTGTTGTAAACACACAAAGATGATTCCCTTCCTATCACCAGTACATTTTCTGAAACCTAATACCTAGCTCTTCTTTTTTCTTCTTAACGTGAGCTTTCCATCTTATTCTTGCATCCTAAGTCATTGCAAGATAATTAACTATATTTGTATAAGGTACTATCTTGTTATTTATGTACACTGGAATGTACTGAATATGACTGTTTGTGAAATTGACATGCACTTATTTTCATTAAGATTAATTTTTCATCTTTTTGTCGAGTTTTGTATTTGATTTATAAATGACTGCAACTGTTTCGTTGATTCTGAATCGATCTTCCAACTGTTATTACTGCTGTATCATCAACAAAGGTCGCAAGAGTGTTATTTTCAGATATTTGACAATCGTTACGGTATAAGAGATATAAACGTGGACCCAGTACACTTCCTTGTGGTACACCTGCTTTGATCTCTTCCAGCTCTGCATAAGCACCGTAATGTTTTATTCTAAAATATCTTTGTTAAATATGATTTCAATATTTTTACATATGATTTTGGAAACAATACCAATTTTCTTCATTAACCCGTCGTGCCAAACTTTATCAAAAGCTTGGGTGATGTCTAAAAAACTACAGAACAAATATTTTTCTTCTTTAGTGCTATTTCAATAATGTTTATTTTTCTATGGATCTGATCTATTGTTGAATGTTGGCCTCGAAAACCGAATTAGTGATCCGGTATCAATTTATATTTATCTATTGTAGATATTAGTCTTTTAAGCAACAACTTCTCAAAATGTTTCGATAGCAGAGGCAGCAACGAAACTGGTCTGTATGGTGATATCTCGTATGGTGTTATACCTGGTTTTAATATCATAATTGTTCCTGATATTTTCCAAAATTGTGGTACATACTTAAACAAAAAAAAAACTTTATTAAATGTGTAAGTTTCAATATTGCTTTCCTCGGCAACTGACTCAGGACTCTACCAGTTATCAGATCAAACCCTGGAGCTTTATTTGGTTTGATTTTTTTTTTAAATTTCCTTTTCAACTTCATTAGGTGTAACAAATTTTATTTCTTAACCATCACAGTTGGTTTCTTGAATTAATTCATAAACTTCGACCTCGGTCTCGTTAGACTGAAAAATACATTCAAGATGTTCGCTAAATATTTGAAGTTTTTCTTCATTACTTCTCCCCCACTTCCCATTTACTTTTCGAATCGGTGGAATTTGAATAATAGGTCTTTTAATTTGTCTGGATGCCTTCCAAAGGGAATAGTTATTGCAATTATCATTTGTCAAATCTCTTAAATAATCTCTCATTGAATCATCTTTGAGTCTTTATTTCTCTTCTCAGTCTTTGGTTGAGGAGTCTTTGGTTGTCTCAAAATATGGACGTCCAGTCTGTTGCCATCTTTTTCTTATCTTTCTTTTATTAGGTTTCTAATTTCTTTTGATAATTATTCCCTTTTAGTCACCACTCGATTTCAGGGGTATTTTTACGGGCTGCATTTTGTATATCAGTGGTAAATTTCTCTATTTGAAAATCTAGTTTTCCTGGATCTTTCAACATAACGTTTAAATTTGTTGTATCTTCAAGGCACTCTCTAAAGCCATTCCAATCTGTATATCTATTTACAAGTATAGGGTTGTTTTCCCTCTGAATAATATTTTCACTTAAAGTTACAAGTATTGGAGAGTGAGAAATCAGGAAACGTAAGAAATCAGATCTCTATAGGGACTTACAAATACAGTTAGTGAATGATGATGTCATAAAAAAATTTGCCCAAAAACACGAGGACTGAATCAACTTGTAAACATAGAAGCAATTCAGCTGCTAGATATTTTTGGAGAAACCCGCAGGCTTAAAAGAAAGAAACCATATGAACTGTGCTGAGGTTTTATGTTATTAGTGAAATGCACTAAATTATGAACTAATTACGAGTCATCAGTGGATGAAATCTTAAATTTTCATTTTCTGTTATAATAAGGTAAGTTAAATTAAAATTGCTCATTAGTTTGTATTTTTTACTAGATTGTAATTGTATAAGTGCTAATAAAGTACTTATTTAGTAAAAAAGAGTAAACTTGCATATATTGTAATAATATTGAGAGTTTGGTCATAAATTAAAAGATTTAGTTATTTCAATGTTTCGGTTAGTTTGTGTAACTATCATTAAGAAATAACAGAAATTATTACCATCTCTAGATACCAGAATATTGAGAAAAAATTTCACAATAAACATTAACAAAATCAATATACTTTATAACTATCTACAATCTACTATAACGTGCAATAATAAAATACCTCTTTAATTTTTTCTAAATAACCTAAAAATCGTTTAATAAATTAATATCGAAAATAATTTTTCTTCATTTTTCCTAATTAATAATAAAATACCTTATTAATTTATTCATCAATAAACTAACCAGAACGTTGGTATAGTCATTAAAACTTTTTATTTATTGTATATGCTTAATTATGTTAATATTAATTAGAATATATTTATTTTTTTATGATTATATTGTGTGAATTAATTTTTTTCTATTACACTAGTAATGCGTAAAAAAATTAATGAAAAAAATTAATTTNTATATATATATATATATATATATATATATATATATATATATGTATATCTAAAGTACATCTTCATTAAAAGCACTATAAATGTAACTCTGTGTAGAGTTGCAAACTAACTAAGTACTTAAAGAGTGCGTATTCTCACATTTAATGAGTAAGCAGTAGTAGATAAAATTGATTCGATATCAATTCTATATCTGTGGAAGAGACTCAGTCAGGATCTTCCCAGCCGCGTACTTAGTATCTCTAGAGTGCCAACTGACTGGCGCCACTTCTCCTCCTCCCTCTCACTTCTTCCATTGATCCCCGCGTTTCCCTTCAAGGCCTACAGCATTCGTCGTTCTCGACCTATGCACCCTTTACCCCATTCCCCAAGTTCTCATCTGTCATATGGATTGGAAAAGTTCGCCACCCTACGCAGTCGAAAAGAACTGCATCAACTGTTTTCCCGACATCAAATATTTTTTAGCTCCCTATTCACGAAGTACTTTTGCAATCATCGAACCCTCGATACTGCTACGGAGCTGAATCTTTTTCGAAAAGATCTTGTTTGATCGTTCATTTTCCTTGGTTACGAACAGTAATGCTCTGTCAACAAATATAACTATTCAACAAATAGTGTTATATATTGGTACGTACCTGTAATGCTCTGTACTTTAGAGCACTAAACGATATATTCACGATTTCTTATTGCTTTCATCTTTCAGCTTTCTCAATCTGAGATCACAGCATTTAAAGCCCCCCAGGGGACTTACATCTAGTAAGTACGGTTTGGCAAACACGGGGTCCCGAGCTGAGTCTGGCATTGCTTCCACTTTCTTGTGAAAGGCTCCTTCCTTTCTCTTTCCTGACCTTCCTAGGTCACCTCTTGTTCATTTCGATCCCGACGCTAGGGTACCTTTCATTTTCCTCTTTCTTCTTCTTTTCCTTTTTTTGTAATGATATTTGTAATGTTTTAAGATATGTTGATATTTGAGTTGAAATTCAGGAAGGTTTTTAGTGGGTATGGTTGAGTCATTCGGCGAGTCCCACACGCGGGGAGAGTCATGTTGGCTCTCCCTAGTGCTTAACTGCATTTCCCCTACCTGTACAAGTTTTTAGGGCTCTAATGTTCTCGATATCGACGAGCCGTAAATCCCCACAACAAAAGCATTTAAAGTATCATGAGTGACCGACGAATGTTATGAAAAATGACGATTTTTTAACTGAAATAAAAAGTCATTTTCAAGTTGTCAAATAAAATTCGGACCATACGGGGTTAATATTTGAATAAAATCTTCTCCAAGTTGTATGGGTTCTTATGCATATAGTATCTGAATGTACTATTTTTTAACAAATTCTAATATAAATCTCATTTGTATTCGTATAAAAAACTATCACCCGTGTCACAAATTGGATATAGAAAAAGATCGAACGAAATTTGCTCAACCTTTTGGGACAATTAAGAATGTTTTCAACAAGAACTGTCGCAAAACTTGAGAAATCTTGTCAAATTTTTACAAATTCACGGTTTCAATATAAACACAATAATTAATGATTTATGTTTTTAACTAACCATACTTTACGAATTACTGTTACAATGGCTATTGTTAACATAAATGGAATAAATAACGGTATTAAAATTTCATAAAACAGATACGTGCTTGACTAGCAAACGACGCGCTCATAATACCTAAAATATACATTAAGACACGAAGTTGCAACTAATTTATTTCAAAAGGATGTTACTTGATGTATATATGTAATCGTATCAGAATTGCTTCTGAGGTAGAGGACTTCTGACAGCATAAGCTGCTTCGGGCTCCTCTGTGCGCTGGTCGTTGCACACGCCTGATTTCAGACGACCTGCTAAATGACGGGGATGAGAAGAATGACATGCGAATGAGGTGAAATTATGATGAGTGAATGTTGTGGTGGAATGAATGGCAAGGGAAAGGGGAGAACTTCGAGAAAACCGCTATGTCCACCACCGTGAACCATGTACTTGGATCAGAGAGGGTTCGAACCAGCGTCACCAGTGGTGGAAGGCAAGTGCGCTGGGCACTACGCCTCGAACCGCCCTGTTCCTTGATTACTTGAGTCCTAGCAAAACAGCACTGCATTTGTTGAGTAATGAATAATTGTACGTGAGCTACGTAACTCATCATTGTATATTATTATTTACTATTTTAATTAATGACTATAATATGCTAATGTGTTTACATTGTTAATACTAAATATAGAACCGAGTGAAACTTGCTTACAACTAGCAGATGAATGTAGTAACTACTATCATATTTAGGTGAATAAAATAGTCGTGCTGAAGAAAGTAAACTTTCATATTGTCATTCAGAATGTTAGTTACATTCAATTTTAGGTAGTTTTAAGTATTAATGTTTTCATAAATACTACTCTATATTGTACTCGCTTGTACGAGTCATGAGATAAAACGGTCTAGTTGACTAGTTATTAGCCATTGAAAATCTGCCCCACGTGAAAACTTGGCCCCGTTTCCTTTACTCGACTATATTGAAATTATATCGCGTTTAAGATCACTTGCGTCATTGTCATAGAATTTAACGATGTGTAATTAACAAATTACTATAGTTAACCACACGTTTTAACCAGGATTTTGGCCTTCTAATGAATATGTTTCCAAAAATAAGGCAGTACCCTTGTAAAATGCGATGAATTAAATTGTAATACGCGACAACGTAAATGAATCAAATAGCTTTCTGTCTCTTCAGTCAGTTTATAAAGACATAAATGCATTACAACAAAAGGGGAAGTATTTATGGACCGGGCTTGAAAAATGATTCTGAGTGAATAGGGTGTTTTAAAAACAACTATTACGGATAATATATTCAACATTCCTGAAGTTTACTATTATCACAATCTGAGCAAAACATTACAGGAAATTAATTTATAATTCAAGTTTTGAAAATAGCGTCCACTACAATCCAAATCTAATTGAAGCAGAGTCCTGAAATTTGTCGCAACTTTACCCAGAATTTCTGATTAGATGTAAGCCACTTCATTAGAATCTGTTGCTTAGTAACCTCTATTATTGTGACTTACGATGTACCCTCTATTACTGATGTAACGACAAACGAAGTCTGAAGCCGTGAAATACGGCGAACGGGACAACCAAGCTACATCCCCATTTCGATGAAAATAACGTGATTTGGAAACAAGCTTGTAACAATACACATTACTTATTCTCGCTGTATGGCTGTTGGTAGCACAGTCGCGTTGAATAAATTTCTCGTTTACATAATGGTTGTGAGGAGAAAATTTTTCAGTAGATGTGCATTCCTCCCCGAAGTCTCGGTCATAACATCTTTGAAGGCATCCTCGAAAGTGTGTTAGCAGAAATGTCATTTGGTACTTTATAATAAGTCTAAATTACAGCAATATTCTTGCCTTGACTTTAAAAACTTGTTATGAACGTGTTGGAGTGAACATAGTGTAATTTTGATTTAAAAAGACAGCGGTGGTCTGGAGGTAGCGTCTTCGCTTTCACGATCCCGCCGGGCGGTAGAGCGTGGATTACATCCCTGCTCGGCCGAATTAGGTGATGTCCCTCACCTACTTCAGAAAAATGTCGATTCGGTACCGTAAGTTCCCCGGCAACCCAACATCTGTCCTTCCCAATTCCCTTTCCCAAGGGTTAGGTGGAAGAGCAGGGTTCATGGCCTGTACCTCGCCGAAAGGCATAGAATAAATAAAAATACATCTATGTATAGTCTAAACGTTCAGTAATAGTTTTGGAGGATATTTACAGTTTACATATTTGACCATGTACTCTTATTAACATTTTGTTTCTGGAGTGGGTACATAAAAATTTGCTTTTGAAAATTACGTTAACATGTATTCTAAAGTTTCTTCTAAGTTACTGAAAGTAGTCAAATATAGGTGCTATTCAGGAACAACTTGGGCTAAATGTGGTAAAAGATCGCCCAAAAATGTTAAAGGATCATTAAGAAACGTTACAATGGATAATTTTTACCAGGATCCAATTAGCAGAAGACATCCTACAGAAACAAGTCACAATTGTGGGGACAATCAAGCAAAACAAACCTGACATTCTCTACAAGATGAAACTTTTTGCCTCAAGAAACGCTCATTCTCAAAAGATGTTTTGCCTCAAGACGGGATTTGGTAGAAGTAATGGTAAAGTCTCAAATAAACGTCAGAAGTCAAATCCCTAATCTTCCAAAACGAACAACTCAAGCCACGGAAAGATGAGGTGTTGTGAAGATTTCCCCACCCTGCGAAGAGGCAACTCTCTCAAGCAAGAGAAATAGGTGTAAATATTTCCCTCACAACATTCACTGGAGAAGCATTCTCATACGTTTGAAATGTAAACATATGATATACATTCTTGTATATTCTTACGATCATGAATCATAGGGTTAACTAAACGATAGTCATCCGTCAACAAATAGATGCATTTGTGGAATTGTACATATTGCAAAACCATCTGGATACATTTTAAATAATCAAGGAAAATTTTTCGACCGACCCATACCCGGGATCAATTGAGATACTAGAAAAGTAAAAAAAAATTCTTTAAATGCTTATTTATTAGACAGCATCGCTATGATACTTAAATTGTGAGCGATAGTCACGTCGTGCCTATTTGCAAGAGGAACTATTTGAATAAAACTCTTCCATAGTGTATATTCGTTGTTAATAAGTATGTCACTTTATCATACCTAGATGATAGAGTGAACAGAATACCCCCTGGCTATATCCAATACTGATCAGTCAATACTAAGAGATTTCAGGTTTTCAATATATTATGGTCTTTTTCAACCCCGTTATGTGTTACAAAAGTAGAACAGTATACGATATTATCTTAAATAATCATTTTATAATGATTTTTCATGCAGTCAAAACACTAATTTGATATATAGATATTTAATTCGTTTCAACTAGAAAATAAAAATTAAAACGAAAAAATCTATTTGTGACTAGCTCAATCAGAACCCGAAACCTGAAAAGCTATAATATTTATCGAACCCAACGGGTATTTTGAGTTGATCTGACGAGCGTCGCTATTTAATTATTTGTATTAAAATAATAGTAAATGTTAAAATTGAAAAGAAATATCAGAAACCTTGAAGATAAACTCTGCAAAATCTTGCTTAAATGCAATATAATACATGAACTGTATGGAACACGAAGGCTTCAAGAAGATTAATCGTGTCTCATATATATATAGTTCCTCCCTGAAATTACATCCAGTTTGATCCTCATTATAATATAAATGAACCTATTAGAGGGTCTTCCGTAAACAGGTGATTAGTAGTCAATCCCCGAGTAATCGCTAACCCTTTCATGTTAACACTAATCTTCTTGCTAATGTCTTAGAGTTACTTAGAGTTAAATACGAAAGTCTTTTCTTTCGTCAGAATGAGGAATTGCAATGAAATGAAAAAGAATGTGCAAAATGTTCATTTATTTATGTTACGTCATTCGATCACTGACGTGCAGGATATTTTAATGTTAACAACATTTCGATTTCTTTTCTCTCATTAATTAAATGTTAGAGATGTGGAAAGGAACAATCTATAATCATTCTTAAACATCACACAAATGTTGTAGAACTAATAGGCGGTTGTAGAACTAATTGGCGGTTTTCTAATATATTTAGTTAATCCGTCAATTCATTTTATTTCATAGAGATGTATCAAAGAATAACTTATATATTTATATTTTGGGAATTAAAAAAAACATATCGTAATTGGAAGTAGAGCATGACGTAAATCCTTTTCTGACGCAAATATATGTATACCAGTCCCACATAACTCTCCTGTATTCTTACATGGTCATTTCATCTTCATTTAAATCTGTATTTTAAAGTTAAGGCAAAATGTCATGGAATGAGGAAAGTTTTATCGTTGAATTGATTATCTCAACTAATTGCGTGTACCTTGTCTGAAATCATCCCTCTGAGAAAGTTGTAGGATGTGCGACCAATGTCATCTGAGGGTTCTTCACTTTAACCTTGTGCGTAAACCTACTTGTAACTGATGTCTATATGATCTGGTAGCAGACGTGGGGTGTACGGGTGGAGAGTTGTAGCACAGGGCATACATAGCACATACGTAATGTAATAAAACATTTTTTTTTACAAACAATCAAAAATTTCTATATTTTTTATTTATATTTATATTTATTTCTAAGAAATAATCCTCTATAATAAATTGTCAATACATTTGGAGAGCAACCAAAAACAAGTTTATATATTTATTTTATAAACTAATATGTGCTATTATAATAATCGCTTACTGTTTCAGAGTTGTTGTATACTTACCAACAAATTTTCAACACCGACTTTCCTTTTCTTTTTCGCCAAACACTGCGCAAAATATTTTTTTCTGTACACAGTATTGTACTTTTAAGTGTATGTATTTCAAGAACAGCAATAAGTAGAGTGCGATAGAGAAATTTCACCACTAGTAAACTTTTTCTCATCCAATTCCCGAAAAAAAAAAGAAAAAAAAAAGACAAGAGTGTAGCGCGTTCGTGGGATGGCGGAGGGCGACCAGGCGCGTGACGAATGAGGCGCGTTCATGTGACGCGTGACGGACGCTCTGGCCTCCAGGAGCGAGTGGAAATAATTCTCCCGTCGAGAGCAAATATTTGCCGGCCGTGTTGGTGACCTCGCTGCCTCTGCCATGGGAATTACGCTCAGTCACCGCAACAGCAGCACCAGGGACCCTAGAGACGCGACGGACGAGATACGTGACTCTGGGTAAGATAACGGTTCGTTGAGGGGGTTATGACTTATGTACGTTGGTGGTTCAATAAATAAGGTGACAATTTCCCTCAGGAGTCAGCGTGCCTCAGTGGTGGGTAGAGCGCTAAGTTGCTGGCTGGATGGTCGGGGTTCGGTCACCGGTGAACTCGGCGAGGTTCATATTATGAGGACTACTCATCCACGTAACCGTGACTTGAGCGAGGGAAGTGCGAGCGAGAAATGATGGGATGTCGGGGAACTTACGGTACCGAGCCGATGTGTGATTGGAGTAGATGATGGAAAACCCATCAGATAACCTCACATACTTCGACCGAGCATGTTTGAACCCGCGCTCTACCACTATTCGGTATTGTGGAAGCTAAGACACAATGTAGGTTTATTGAGGTGAAGAGATTCACGAAGTTACGAAGACACTGGTTCATATTACTGTTACATAATTATAATAATTACCATAATGGTTGTCGAAGCATCTGTTCCCGCGGTACACCAAACTGTTGAAGCCGGTATCAAAGAAATCAGGGTCAAGGTCTCGCAGCCTCTTACAAACGACTTCCTTAACTTCGGCATAGATTGTGAAGTGGCGACCGGCGAGTGCTTCTTCAGCGGTCCGAAGAGATGTAAGTTGCTTGGTGCGAGATCCGGATGTAGGGTATTTTAATTTAGACGACTGAAAAGAGACAAACAGACAAGAACCAACGTGGACAGAGTTTGAAGATAAGTAAATGTGATTAAGTATAATATGAAATTTAAATGTAAATAGATCTGTGTAATGACACTGTTGAAGACCAGTCAGTCAAATGTCTTTAGCTAAAAAATGAAAATGGAATAAAATAAAATCCACGTAACAAATCACGTGAAACTTTAGTTAAAAAATGAAAATAGAATAAAATAAAATCCATAGAATATAACAAATCACGTGAAACCGAGACCCTATGTGGTCGGGCGTTATCGATTAATGATACACTTAACGAAAACTGATGTTTTCTTTAAACGCAAAAACCTTATTTCAAAAATTATTGAGGATATCCCTTCATACCATTAAAATTTTTCAAAATAGGGGTCTTCCATGACTCTTCAGCCAATGATTTTTTGACGCTTCGAAGGAAATTGGAAGCCCGATTTCCGTAATTCTCTTCAAGCAGCACGTGGAAACGTTTTTCACTTTTGCTACTGTTACATGGCAGTGTTTTTTTAAGAGTGCCTTCACTCGGGGGACCAGAAATAAGTATAACGGGGCTACATCGGGACTGTAGGGGTGTTGGGGAAGCGTTGCGATTACATTCTGTGACAGGTAATCATCGTCCAGGAGAGGCATTGCCATGATGCAGCTCCCAATTGACGGCAATCCCTGGCCTACCTTGAACCCTTCCCTTCAATTTCCTTAGTAATTGGGAAGCGCCCAAAGAC
Organism: Laupala kohalensis; assembly: GCA_002313205.1. Taxonomy (NCBI): domain Eukaryota; kingdom Metazoa; phylum Arthropoda; class Insecta; order Orthoptera; family Trigonidiidae; genus Laupala; species Laupala kohalensis. The sequence goes on along the minus strand of NNCF01127510.1, from coordinate 149,886 downwards.
TATCAGCATCAATATGACCTTTAATCTCCTCAATTGAGACTTTTTGTAGGCAAAGGAATTTAATTGTGCAACGTTCTTCGATAGAACGTGACATTTTTAAGTTTTGATGGGACCTATTGCAAGTTTCCACTAAAACGACTATACGAATTGCATGAAAGATCGTAGGTGACAGCCGTTAGTTGTTTTTGAAGATAATTTGCCAGTTTGTCGAACCCGCCTACAGTCTCATCAAAACAAAAACAAAAATAGATCTCAATACGTACACATATTTTGTGTGCGTCAACGCCTTCATCTGTAACTGATATTCCGAAGCGCAACGGTACAGGTACCTCCAGCTACCAGCTTTGTTGAGAAGCTATTATCTTTTCTATCTAGACAAGAGATGTATTATTTATATGCTCGTGAAAACTCTTGTTTCCATATATTATGAACACAAGAAGGTTTCTCTATTAGGGAAAATGTGGCAGTTGTTAATGTTCGTGGAATAATATTCAATTTGAGGACGAAGAAATATTGAGTTTATATTACGTATTATCCTATTAATTGAAAGAAGTAGTACTAAAATGTGCTAGAAGTAGTAGTACTAAGAAGTGCTAAAAAGCAAATCTATGAAAATCTGGTAACTGGTTATAGGTCATGTATTTGGCGATTAATCAGCATGTACTCGTAATTCAAAACTTGGTGCAGCTCACATTTACCTTTAAGCAACTTAAACTAATTAATACACTTTCTAACAAGCGCAATTTTAAAATTGCATACACGGATAGTGCATACCAAGACATTGGCAATATGGAGCGTACAATCAGTTGTCGGAGTTTCGTCCAATAAGGTTGTATATAAAGTTAACCGACCAACAACGGAATGACAGAAAAGCAATCATGGCGAAGTTTATTTTGTTACAAAAAAATTCGTAACTCAATTATCGTCTTACTAACCAAGTCGATTGCCCATCAGGTCTGACCATCAGGAACGCCGTTCAATGGTTTTGAATTTATTAATCAAATTTATTAAGGTGATTTGGAATTCTCGTGTTGGCCAAATCCTTTTACACGTATTCAATTTGATCATTACGTCTTTACGGAAAAGATAAAATTAAATGGATTATCTCTCTTAAAACCCGCAATCTTATATTTTATAATTTTCCCTTGAGTAATTTTTGAGAAACATATTACGTTTTATGAAAATTCTCGTTAACAGTACTAACGCATCTCGAATCAGTAAAAGGATATTTCTCATAAAAATGAGTTGTTATCTAGCCAGAAAAACAGAAAATATTAAAGAGAATATCAAATCTTAGAAACAATTTTGTAATGGTGAAATTCAGTGTGCACAATTTGTGACGTTATCACTATAACTAATATTCCGACAGATTGACGGAACGGTCACCTCTCCTTGTCGAGAATAGCTTCAGGGTGGCTATGAATCACGTGATAGAAAGCGATGAGATACTGTTTGTGCTGACAGAAGCAATAACGTGGAGGGAGTAATGGGGCATGGTAGCTATGTTACTACTAGTGCTACTGCTGGCGTTGGCTCTCTGTCCACATGTACGTAAATACCCAATAGAGATGCATTAAGAAATAATTGCATTTTGCATCCCCAAATATATATTCATGGTCTAACAATTTAAAATCTCTGGATGTATAAAATTTTTATGGAATTAAACTAAATAATAAATAAACTTTATTGTCAAAATAGCAGTTACAAACTACGTATGACCACGTGGAGGACAATAAACTAATTTACTCTCCGGTAGCGAGCAAGGAACCATCCTATCAATTCCGTTCAAGGGCCCTAACGTAGAGCCGGATTTAACATAAAAATTAAGAGATAGAGATATAGAAATAATTAACACAAATTGGAAACTCGTAATTTCTATAATATTTTCTATGTCTCTGAGGGGGGGGGTAATGTAGGTAAACCAATGAAATCAAGTAAATTCTGAGTACACAACACCAAAATACGATTTTTAAACTCTTATCAGAATAATATGCCTATCTAACAGTTTGTTAATAGTATAATTAATTTTAGTAATAAGTAGAAAAGTTTTCTTTTAATACTTTTTTTTTAATTTAGAGTATAGAACGCAAAACTAAAAGAGTTAAACACTTCATTTTCTGTATATTAAAGGGGAAAATTTGGAATAACACATTAGCTTGTTTTAAGTGTTGTGACATGTTAATGATGGTCTGATGCCATATAATACCACATTTTAACGAAAATCGAAATCGTATCACAAAAAAACTAAATTAGGGTGTCCAACACAGCATTCTCATATGCACCTAATTGTTATGAAGAATTCTAGGAGAGATTCCAAGATATTTCTTTTTACTCATCATTTGTCAAATGAAATAGGAGAAAGATGAGGAATTCAAGGGAATACGATCATGATAAAACATTTAAGTTCGTGATTGTTAAGGGAAAAATTCAAAAAAGGTCCTTCTGTATAACTTTATCTGTATAACTTTTTCAAATTCCTGTATAATTTCATTGACTTGGGTAAATTCATCTCGTATAAATAGAATTAAATGAGTGTCAAGAAACGATTCTCAATATTTTGCCAAATAATAAAATAATAATTAATAATAAAATATTTCAAGGGGGAAAAACAGCTAAATCTAGCATAAAAAGAGAGGTTGAATAACAGGGAATTTGTTGTGTTTGATTTTGTATGTCTGAATCTCACTCAAAGACTGGATGCGTTGTCGCTATTACTTGATCTGTGTAATATACAGTTATCGTTGTAATTTATCATTTTTTGTATGATTAATATCATAAATACAAAAATTGAACGAATTTGAAATAGTTTGAAGACAAATAATTTTAACGTTTACATCAAAGTGAGAAGTCAGGGCTTCCTCCGAAATAAACTTCAGGATGCAGACCTGTCCCTGGTAATTGCTGTTTCGTACGGTACTTTTCCTCGGGGATGCTGAAGAAACGGTCAAAACTGATATTTCTTTGGAATGTCGTGCTCCTGACATCGGGGAATTTTGTTGAATTTCCTCTGTGTACTGCATATTTGTGTCTGAGTCATACCCACAAGCGCATTACTCAATCGACTAGTAATCACAATATTCAGGATGCTAGAGTTGTCCAGCTCGTCTCATGTGATTTCCAAACAAGAGTTGCGTCAGGTTCATTTTTACCAACTTCGGCACGAATTTACAGAAAGAGCCCCGGTGGACTTAACTCTTATTACCACAAAAACACGCATGGTCTGGCTACCCCGCACTTGGCACCAAAGTTGTTAGCTATATGTTAGAAAAAGTTCAGAAAGGCATTTATTAACGTAAAACATGTACATTGACTACACTTTACCTTCTGCGTCAGGTAGAATGCTTAACTTTCGGTCTAAACATCCCTATTTCATGAAAATGAATGTAGTAAATGAACTATTAAAGAAAGTGGATTGTCTTTCACATGACAAGTTTATTAAATCAAACGTTCAGAAAATAAAAAATATTTTAGTAAAGAATGATTATCCATTAAATGTGATTAATCAACAAATAAAGAAATTTAAATGGAAAAGAAATAATGGAAATAGAATAGATGTAAATGTGGATAAGGATATTTCGAATAATGAAGTAGAGAATAATGAACTAATAGTAGATAAAGATAAGATTGTAATACATTATGTAAATTATATTAGCAAAGAAGTGAGTAAGGTGTTAAATTACCATAACATTATTCGTATTTATAGAATAATTAATAAGGTGGAATTTGTAAAGAGTCAAAAAGACAAAAATGATAAGAATAACCATAAAAATGTAGTACTATGATGTAAAGTACATTGGACAGAACAAGAGAAAATTAAGTACAAGGTTAAATGAACATAAGAGGAAATGTAAGAAGTATCATGATGATAAGAGTGGTATTGTAAAACATAGTAGACATAACAAGTATGATATGGAATTTAGAAATACAAAAAAATTTTAAATGGAAGAAAATTACTTTAAACGTCTAATACTAGAGACTTGTTGCATCAAAACTAATAAAAACATGAATACACAGATTGAGAATAACATCCTCACCAAAGACTATGATAGTGTATTATATTTGCTCAAAGAATAAAGAAGTTCCTATTTATACTTGTGAATGTTATGTTGGCAATGGATATAATGAATCTATGTTACACACACTGTAAATACCTTAGTGTGTAAACTACAATGACGGAGAAGGGAACGTTACTGAACCTTCCATCAAACTTGACCAGAAGTTTAAAAAGTTTTACAGATTTTTAGATATTCAACTTACTATAAATAATAATTGTTTTTAAGAAAGATTTGATGAACATTACTAGTATGTTATAGAATTTAATAGTTTATAATTATTTAATGTTTTAAATATGATGTAAATTATAAAATTTCTGTATATTACCGTTTTGTATTTGTATTTTTAGCCTGTCCTGAGGATGAGATAATCATGAATCTCGAAACGTTGGCAATCCAATAAACAAACTTTGTGAAATAAATAAATGAAATCCTATTCTTGTTGTGATATTTCAATTTTCATCTTTCAATTTTCCAATATTTTTTTTAATGGAATGTGAGAAGTGAATTAATGCAGAATATTGTTTCGGAAAGTGACTGATTGTCTTTAATAGTGACACATAGTTTAGAGTTATTATAGTGAATGTGAATATAGACAATCTAATAATCTCAACTTTGAAACTAAATAGTCCATATAGTTTCTGGTTGTCCAATCCTGGCAAAAAATGAATACATACACTGCCATGATAATGTTTGCAAAATTGTGCACTACAGAATCTGTACAGAATACAAGATAGGTGTAACGGACAAGTGGTATGAAAATAATCCACAACCAATTACGACCAAAGAAGACGTAATTATCATTTGGAACCAGCAAGTAGTAACTGATAGATCAGTAGCTGCTAACAAACCTGATATTATAGTGCGAAACAATAGGGACAAAACTTGTCGATTTATAGATATTGCAGTGAAGAAGATATGAACATATCACAAAAGGAAGCTGAAAAAATGATAAAATACACAGACTTAAAAGTAGAAATTCATAGAATGTGAAAAATAAAAGCAGACATTATACCAGTAATAATAAGAGCATTAGGAACAGTCAATTAAGCAATAGAGCAATATATACAGAAAATACCAGGAAATATAAATCTAAATGAAATTCAAAAAACAGCACTGTTGGGAACCGCCCGTATCCTGAGAAAAGTATTGTAACTGCTATATGGATTATATCCAACCCTAGAAATGTGGTTCATTCCCGGTTGAAAGAAAGACATCTGCATTACTTGAGATAAAAATACACAATAATAATAATAATAATAATAATAAAAATAATAATAATAATAATAATAATGCTCATTTTTCTGAGAAATCATAAGAAAGTTATTATAAATTGGGGAATATTGTTTACAAGGTAGGGGGAATTCAATAAATACAGAAGAAAATATTTATTTTTTAATACAAGACAAAAAACTTAATTGAAAATATATTACACAACAAAATAAACAAAATCGGAAGAAACGAGTCAAATTAAAAGTCTTCTGATTATTTTTTAAGTTCTGAAATCTGACATAGTGTATACTTCATTTTTCAAAGTCATTAATACACAGCATGGGATTTGAGATCAAGAGTACAAAAATGTGTAACGTGAAATTAAAACCCCCGCTCATTCTCGTCATGTTGCATAACATTTGCTCTGACCTTCTCCATTCCCGTTTTGTGGTTTTTGGGTTACGTTATTTCCGGGCAGTCTCTCTGAACAAACACTCAGTGGAGCGATGTATCACTGTTAGCACCAAAGGGAATTCTACATGATTAATTGCAGTGTGATACTTGCACGCAAGGAAAGACAAAGATAAAAGTAACCTTGCGTTGTGTAACAATCCTAGAATTTGACTTCTTATCTCTTAAATATATACTCTCCAAGATGTTTCTGTCAACGTATCAAGTCACTGATTTATCTTGTCACGATTCCCATTCTTATTACTCATACAATTTTTCTCGCAAACGTAATTACTGAAGCTCGTACTGTAGCGTGGTTACTGGGCATTATGCATCCTGTGATTAGTTCTATGGGTAAAACAGAATGAAGCGATTCATGTTGCTATTCAATTTCTCGACCACGTAAATGAAAGAGAATTACGTTCTTCAGTGTGAAGTTCGTTAGTTTCTTCAAGCGCCATACATGTATAAATAATGAGAATTACAGATGATAAATGTGTGAAGTTTGTAAACCGTAATAAAAAATTCCATGGAAATGTGATGCAATTTGATTGCCGAAAACATACGTTAACAAGAAATGTTGTTAATTATGTATTTGTGTCCTTTAAAGATAAATATTTATCAATATTGACACAAAAATTATTTGTTTGTTCGTCTCTTATCTTTGTGTTTGAGTCTGGTACAAGGGAACTCGTCGTAAGTTGGTACGGGGGTTGAATAAATTCATAATGGAATAGTTTATTCAATAGATCGGGTTATTCGCTACGAGAAGATGTGGTGTGAGTACTTTCATTCAATACAAGTGAAACTTTATTTCGCGAACTAAGCAAAAAATATTTATAAATTAATAATGTGTGTAAAAAAATGCCATTCTACTTCAGTAATGTAAAATGTAATAAAAGACGTTAAATTTTGTGATCACATACCGAAAGTTAAGTATGGAACTCGTTCATTTCACGATACTCGTTACGCTAACCCCAAAGTTGAAAAAAGTATGTGCGAAAAACGGAGTATTATATCGTCTCTTAAGAAACAACACAGCCTATGTGACAAAATGCAAACTCTCCAGGAAAGCGGAAAAACTTTAGTAAACTTCGGTGAATTTATAATTATAAATTAATTAATACATAAACAAAGCAGTTGCAATTTGCGTATGACGTGTGGGAATAAAGAAAATTACATTTAGTGGAAATATGTGATGTTTAGACCACATCATCTTATTCTGGTGGATTTTCGACGAACTGCGTCGTGATGTTAAATGCATGTTTCCAAAAGATACATGAAATGAAGATACAAAGAACACAATTTCCGAAAAAACGTATTTTAGGCGGCGTTGTTTCTTTTGCGACGATATGTGAATCAAAACCGAACGTTAATGATGTCAAAATTTAACGACTTTAAAGTCAAACAACGTATATACAAGTGGTAGTATCGTGCTATAATTTGGTTGTATATTAATTATTTCTACTATACAATTGTTCCCAAGGGCTAAGAGGGCTATAGTTTCCCTCCCCATTGGACCTAAATTTTCAACAGATAATATTGACGTTGATAAAATGTAAATGTTTATCCTGTAATATGTATTTGCCATTTTAAACAATTAATAAATTGTCACTATTTAGTAAATTGTTAATTATCAATTTGATGTATTATATTAAAATACAAAATGCTATAGTATTTATAATAATATATATAATAATATTTATAAAATTTAACCTCTCTCCCCCTTGATTACGGTCTAGATCCGCCACTGATTGTTCGTATCCTTCATGTCATTCATTTGTTACTGTCGAATCGTGTTATTTGCTTATAGCTCTAAGTAAACGTTCTCTAATTGGTGGAATGAACGCTAAGAAATCGATTGATGGTGGATGCCTTCAGAGCCAATTGTTTACTTCGTCTGTCGGTGAGCACACTCGGCCCGTCAACTATAAACATCCGTGTCTTCCTCCACTGACGACGCCGGCGGTCCGTGGAGAACCACGCCCTGTCAACCGCACCCCGGGGGCATCCGAAAGGAGGTCCCATCCTCTTCCTCTCTCCGTGTCACCGCGCTTGCTGCATGGGTGGGCATGACAGAAATACTACGCGACCTTGTCACCCAACCTACTTCCAGTCAACATTTGAGTTCGAAGTGTTACGTGGCCAGAAACAAAAATATTTTTTGTGGCTCAGAGAAAAATACATGCATCCGTTTCGAAAAAGAGATTGAGAATGAGAAGAAGAAAAAAAAACTGAAAAAAAAATTGAACAGTTCATTTCGACCACATTTAGAAACAGCCCTAGATGACAATTTTCCTCATCATGTATATAGGGTTATTTTTAAAGGGTTGCGTGCATGTTCAGGTGATTACCGAAGTAAGTGTGGCAAATTTCTTTATTAAAATTCAAACTCGGACAGTGCATTCATGCTGAAAAGTTTTTACTGCAATATTCTATTATTTTACATCAAAATAATTATTTTTAGAAGAAAATATATTTAAGATTTTTAGCATGAATTTATTGATGGTGCTTTGATTGTAATAAAAACTTCTGTTAAATTTAATTTTATTGAAATACATTTTTATTGACAAGCAAAAGAATAAGAAAAAGAACTTAAGTACAAGTTCTATTGTATTGCATCAAAGCTCTTTTACAAAAATAAGAACTCATATTTGACAAATTTTTGACATGAATTCATTGTATGAGTATTAATTTTATTAAGTGTCGTTTTACACTAGGCGACACGTAGTTTAACATGGTATTGAATTGAGTCTCCCTAAATACTTTCGCGCAAAGTACCTCGAGTCGCCCTCTGGCGCGACCGATCTCTCCAGCCACCAGCTAGAACGATGTGTCTCCCCGACAAAATGAAACATGAGTAGTCATATAAGCGGAGTGTGCAATATCGAGTGATGTTGTCTCTGGACTGAAGCGTCTCCATTGGTTCCCTCGAGATCGGACGTTCTGATTATTCCCCACGCCGCTGGCGCGCCGATGCGCCAACCCAAATTCCCCGTGCGATGCAATGACATCGAAATAATCACAATATCATCTTCGACGAGTTGTCGAGACAACTCGAGACCGGTTGCCTAGTGTGAAACGGCACAACTTTTGCCAGACGAACATAAGCTATCCGCTGAACATTACATAACACGCTAAAATAATCCTGTGCCTAAATATGGATTTTTAGGTTCCAACTTGCCATCAATTGCGTGAATCGATTGTACGTAGCAGAAAGGACGACATTACCTAGAATGGTATGGACGGCATTGATAAGGTGCTTACCAAAGTTAGGTATGTAGTTTTGAACCAAAGGAAGCGTTGATATTGAGTCTTTACTTTAAAGAATTCTTATGTGGAATATATCCTTAGTGTCTTTTGTGTTGGCTCCAACTTCTTTTTCTAAAATTTCGTGTACTATTAAGGCTTTATCACGAAATTATTGTGATATTTCGCTTAAATTATAAATCACAATACAAAAATGCCATTGATAAAACATTCAACTTCTGAGTGTAGAGCAATGGAGACTCAAAGCTCTTCATGGTAGTAAGTAATCTTTGTAGGGTAATTGGAGTTTTTCTAACTTTTATATCGTTACCTAAAGATTTGGGATGAATTTATTAAATAGTGAGTCTCAATTAACGTAATTTTCCTTCATTATTTTACCAAACTAAATATATTTTCAAATGTTAATTGTAACGGGATGAAAACTTAACGACTAGCGTAGTTCATACCTTTAGATTTTAAATGCATTCCCCATCAGTGGCAGATCTATGGGGGCACTAAGGGAGCTAGTCTCCCCCACCCCATTGAACCTGAACTGTTAACTGATTAAATTGAAGTTGAAAAATGACATACTTTGTAAAAGTGTTACCGGAGTAATAATTGTTATTAATTATAATTGTTATTAATAAAAACAATAAAATTAATCACAACAGTATAATGAAATTAATAATACTAGAGTAATAAAATTAATAATATCATATTAATGACTTATAATTGTTATTGTCATTAACAATACCAGATTTTTAATTGTTAAATGTTCATTTGATGCATTTTATTTAAAGGTAAAAATTTGCGTTGTATAACCATAATTTAAAAAAATAATGTTCTCCGATTAGCCCCCCTCCTTGATTATGGTCTAGATCCGCCACTGTTCCCCATGAATTATATATAATAGGCAAATAATATATGTGCTTGTAAATACGCAGTGAGGTACATATGTAAAACTTTTGTTAACATCGCTCTGAAAAGAGACTTAACACTTTGCCTTCACTTCAGTGAATCCCCAAAGCCGCATCGCAAAGTTTCCTTATCATGTGATTACAGATTCATAAGACGAACGGAGCGTGGAGTGGCGTTTGTGAACGCGTTGCATAATTGCAAAACGAAGAAGGGGTTTGTGGTGGGAGGTACTCTAGCAATTTAGATAATTTATCACAATTCCCAGAATACAGGACGGCTTGATCCTAGTAATACCTCCAACCTCTACTTAACCCGTCAGCCAACCAACGATCAAAGTTTTTGCATTAGCAAGATCTTATTCATTACTCATGTTTAAGGACAAGCATTTTCTACGTAATCCATGGGTATTATTCTTTATTGCCGAATCTAATGTATGCTATATCCTTTCTCCTTACCAATGGATGAAATCTGAAGACTTAAATACTTTCTTTGGCAATTTTTCAGAAGATTCAAAGTATTAAATATAAATATTTCATTTAATTGGCGAATAATATCTCGGTATATTTGTAAATTTTTTCTTCCATATTCGTTTTTAGAGATGTGTCTTAATTCGCTTTCCCGAATTGCAATAAGGAAATCATTTTCAACTGATATCTGGTGACAAATTGTGTTATTTGTAGTTTATTTCCACGATTTTTTTGATATTTTGAAGTAACAATCTAAAAAAAAATTCGTTTTTTTTCCCTCAATACAGAAACATTTTTATAATATTATAAAACAGAAAGTTAATTATTTGGTAGTTATGAGACAAGTCTCTCTTTCCACCATTCCAATCTATGTTATGCAAATACTGCACAATTATAACTGTCTCATACAAATGTAATCCAAACTCATCTCTCAGTATCTCACTGTCACCAAACATACGTGTTATGTCCCTTGACTGTGTATTCGCTTCCGAATCAAACCAATTATGTCAAACAGACGGCGTCTTCTCGCTCTCTACTCCCGAAAGCAAATACTCAACCATCCACCACCTTCTCCTTTCATATTGCTGTCTCCGCATCTCCCTCTCTACCACAAGATTCATCCATAATGCAGCGCCGCCAGTGCAAGCTGCGTGATTGTCCCTTCTTCCCATTCCGATCTAGGAGTTAGTCACGACGGTTGGGTTAAGATACTGCTCGGCAGTGTTGCAAGATGTTGGAACTCCTGCCACATTCTCGATATTCAGTAGTTTGAGAAGACGGGATCTGCTTAAGAGATGAACGTAGAAAACAGTCATATTACTCATAGTATGATAGAATTGTCAACCTCGTGACCAGTGAAGGGAGATTTCATTTCCCAAAAATGTTCGATGATGAAAGTACTTAATCGGTTCAGGAATCAGTTGTTAATCAGTGAAACACAAGAATTAAACGAATGAACAAATTTAAAATATTTTAAGTAAAAATAATTTTAAAACATCATTTTTTATAAGAGGACTGGGCTCCTCTGAAAATAGTTTCTAACAACCTGTCTGAATAGAGATACATATTAGTCGACCGTTTCTCATTTCCATCTAATCCTTCATATTCTATCATGAATTGATATTCCTAGTCTGAGAGACTCTATAGAGGCTCCTGCCGTTGACGAGCCCTAAAGACCCACAAAAAAAATATAGAGGCTCCTTAGCTGTGAAGAGAGAAAATAATTCATTAGATAACTTATTTTTAACTTATTTTATTCTACAAAAATATAAGAAAAAATATTTTTTATATCTTGCGAGCAAGCAAGATAAAAATTATACTACACAGCGCAACACGGTGGTAAAGTCATGGCTCTAACTCTGTAACCTCATTCCAACCTTACGTTTTTCTTTGTTATGCTCCTTGTGTATGCTTTGATTAATTGTTATGTCGATGTCTGACCTTATGAAAATAATGAAGCTTATTGTTCTCCGTCTGCAATCTTCTTTGATCATTAATTGCCGCTATTGTCCACGAAGTTCTTAGGGGACCTCGAGTATTTATTATGTAGTAACATAAGGCGTCACTACTCATGCACTATCTGCCGGATATTTACCGAGCTGGTAACTAAACGAGTGTTCACTAAGCGGTCGATATTTCGTGCACCTTTCACGACGCTTATCCGCCGCGTAGAGTGGCTCCCGATCAAGGTGTGCCCGTCCCGATCATGCGCCGTGCAATCCTGTCGTATTCGAGACATTTTCCGGAGCGAGCGTATTAGGATACAGCTTCACGCTTACAAAACAGTCAAACATACTATATAAATCTGAACAACTTCTTTAACTTCCGTCTCAAAAAAATGTCTTGCGTTTCAATTTGCTAGCCAACGACCCCTTCCACCTCGATGCGCAATGGTACGCCTTATCTTATTCCACCATGACTCCCGATAGAAGACCGTGCGACGTAGCCATTTTTCGGAGAATTAGCAATGAAGCGTTACTAACAAAAAACTTAAATATCGAAATAGGGTATCCAACAGAAAATCACAGTGCGCGCTCATGGAAAACCATTTACGAAATATTACAGTTGAGATTTTCTTTTAGAATCTACAAGATTTTCTTTTCGTACCTTATACTATTTACATGACACTTTTTCTAAATTATAAAATAAACAAACAATTAATAATAATAATAATAATAATAATAGAATACACTCAAATTTTTATTTATTAAAACAAAAACAAGTTATTTCAGAAGTACGCATTATTATCAAACTATAGATTATTCGGAAAATAGCATTCACAAATCGTAAGTAAACACACTAAATTCGAGTTTTATTATTTCAATAGACAAGAACCTTGAGAGTCTGCATAAAAATTCTCCTCTAGCCAAAGGAAAATCGAACAAAAACCCGGGCCAGTTTTTAAACAATCTTTATTGTTTACTTTAACCATAAGTGTCGTGCTTCTCTGGGTGCTGAAGGTGTTTGGTTTACCCTTTTCGGAAATTCATATTATACTTTTATATTGTATGTTACGGGTAGTAATGATTTTTGGGTGAATGTATTGGGGACAAGGGTAAGCGCGGACTCCTAAGAACAGCCACACGCCTCGAGAAACGACGCTAGTAGACGAGGAACGAAGTAATAGTGAAAGCAGATAAGGGCTACTACGACCGCGCTGAAGCAACGACGGAGCTTCTGATGGCTCATTAGTCCGCCCCGTGGCTCATTTGCAAGTCACAAGAGCTGGCGTCGAATCCTAGCGGTCCTGAAGCGGCAAGGGAAGGGTTCAAGGACGAGGGAAGGGAGCACCTCTTCGCCACGTGCGAGACCTACCCTCGGGCGAACTGCCCGCCCTGAGGGCGCGGCACGGGCGAAACCTAAAGGACGGGTCTCGAGGGCGGGATGTCGAAGGGGGTTAGGTTACGTCGACGTCTAGTTTAGATACAAGGGATCGAATGTACAGTTCCAAATGTGGAGTGTGGAAAGAAGATAGCATTATGATAGATCGGATAATCGTTATCACTAACGTTCGGCTCGATTTCTTTTCGATATTTGGTAATTTTCTGAAAATTTTCTTTTATATTTCGACTACCCTCATCTACTTCATTTATCACGTTACCTTAAAATTGAAAAAATTAATAATGAAGCTCCACTATGCTGTGAGATCGATAGGATTGTGACAAAAATCTTTTCATTAGGTGTAGTAAGACATAGGCAGTACATTCGTATAAAAATAATTGGTGCCACCATTTTAATACTCCTCATGCGAGGGGTGTGCACCCTCATCCTCCCACTCACGTCTATAAGAGATAACGATAAAAGATTTACGTGAGGAAGAATGAAAAAGTTAAATATACACACCAAACTAAGTTGATCGCCCAATCAGATTTTATTAAACTGAAAATAAAAGTGCCTTAATTTACACCTACGTTCAATATCAATGGAATGGCTAGGGTTGGCATCACGACTACCATGTTGCAACAAATGTACAACCTTCCTGTGTTTGTTCTGTGAAGGGCAGAATTTCCTACCACGAAAAAAAATGAGAACAGTAAGAAAATGTGTTCTTCACCCATGTCATTGTTCGAGTCACACTACTCCTGTGAGACGCAATCCAGCTCATTTCTAAAGGTGAAAAATGTATTTATTTATTTATTTTATTCTGGTCACAGATATAGTTTCTACCTTATCAACGTACATTGTTATTATAAGACCCTCTGACTAGTGTAAATTGTTATTATAAGGTCCTCTGAATAGTGCACATTGTTGTTGTGAGGTCCTCTGACAGGTCTATTTACAGTTTCATACATCATCTTTTTACACTATATTTAATCTTCTTTTTATAATCTATGTTTTATTTTCCCTATTCTTATAACATAGTCTTTGTACCTCCCGTGTTGTTCTTTATTCCTTATTAGTTCTCGTTTCGCAGCTCTTCACTCCTTTTCTCATCTTTTATAAAAACTGCTCCCTATTCTCACATAACATTTCGCTATTATCTTTGCTTGAGCCACTCATACACTCCGTTGATTCTATTATACTTCGCTTTCGTAAGTATTGATTAACATTTCCATGGCTCAATGAAAAACATATTTTATTTAAACCATTTTCTATTTGTGTTATAGAAGATCACCTTAGGTGCATAAACATACGTTTTTCTCTCGTTTTCCCGCTTGGTTTGATCCGTCAATCAGGAGTTGTGTCAATGTCGTTTTTGATACTTTCTTAGACAGTACTTTTCTATTTACTATTATATGTTCTTTTTTCCACTATCCATCGGTATTTTATCTTTTGGATATATAAATCTATTGGGGGCAGGTTGCATTGACTGATCGTATTGGGATATGTAGGCCTGTCCGGAAAATTGTTCTGTATCGATTTGTGTCTCAAGAACAGCGACGCGATTGTGACTATCTGAAAATGACGTACCTACGTTGCTGAGGGTTTGAAGTGTGAACCCTGACCTGATAGCAAGAGAAATCCGCAAATTTTACGGGAAGGTTGTGTCCCTGCTGCCCTATTTTTTATCCCTAGTGTCGGTTAAAAATAAAATAACGCTCAGAAATCATGGAAAACGAAACAATGTTTGGGGAATACATCAAAAGTGTACATTTGCGTATTATAGCTAAAAACATAAAAATCAAGATTACGTGTATTCACGATCTATTTAACAATATAAAACACTTTATTACATATCCCCCTTTGATCTGGAACGTGGATTTGGAATTAATGATTTTATCATAAGCTACCGAGTTGTAGGACTTCCATCCAAGTGCTAATAAATATGATTGCCAAGTTTCATATTAGTTTGTGTATTTGCGATGAGTTTTCAAAGAAGTATTACACTCATACAAACAACAACTGACTTATCGCAAGAGTTATAGAAATCAATTTGTAATGACCTAGAGAGATATTGAACATTTTGATATCTACAAAAATATCCTCGGTGGAAATGGTTTAAAATATTTTGATAGTTTCATATTAGTTTGTGTATTTGCGATGAGTTTTCAAAGAAGTATTACACTCATACACTCATACAAACAACAACTGACTTATCGCAAGAGTTATAGAAATCAATTTGTAATGACCTAGAGAGATATTGAACATTTTGATATCTACAAAAATATCCTCGGTGGAAATAATTTAAAATATTTTGATAGTTTCATATTAGTTTGTGTATTTGCGATGAGTTTTCAAAGAAGTATTACACTCATACAAACAACAACTAACTTATCGCAAGAGTTATAGAAATCAATTTGTAACGACCTAGAGAGATATTGAACATTTTGATATCTACAAAAATATCCTCGGAGGAAATGGTTTAAAATATTTTGATAGTTTCATATTAGTTTGTGTATTTGCGATGAGTTTTCAAAGAAGTATTACACTCATACACTCATACACTCATACAAACAACAACTGACTTATCGCAAGAGTTATAGAAATCAATTTGTAACGACCTAGAGAGATATTGAACATTTTGATATCTACAAAAATATTCTCGGAGGAAATGGTTTAAAATATTTTGATATGCCTGTGGGTTAATTCTTTCATTATCTTTAAAAATCAAATAAAATAATTAAACATCATTTGTATTTATTATAAGAATACTTTACCATAAAAGTTAGTGTATTGCTATGAAATTTTTAAATTTATTTTACCAGAAGATTGAATGTTTTGATAATTAATAATTAAAATGTCAACAGTGATACATTGGTGAACCACATACTATCAGGAATTACAAATTATTTTACTACATAAGTATTATACAAATGTGCTATGTGAGAAGTGAGTATATATCATAAAATTCCTGTAAAATGTTTGTGAATGGAAATTCAACCGTACGTACATTACATCTTTCTAAAGTTGATGTTTTAACCACTTTTCTATGCATGCCAAGCTGTATCAGGAAGAAATGAATGCCCTTACTGCTCATACGTAAACTCCCCTTCTCACACCCTTGTCAATCGTATTCCTCTTCTCACCCACTTGTCGACATATGCCTATGGTTCAAGCAGCATCATCTCTGCGTAGTAAGCGAGGCTCCTAATTGGCTCTCTGCGGTTCGGGAGGTGAGCTTCGAGAGAGGTCCGCATCAGCGTGCACCTAATTGCCACTTTCCGTGTTGGCGCGCGGGTCACGCCAACCTACTCGGACACGGCGGCTTGGAACTCAGCGCGAACTGCTCGCACCGCATGCCATGGATTTTGATGACTGTGCGAAATTCACTGCTGAAATGCAATTTAGCTTTTTTGTGAGTTTCTGATATGGAAGAATTCAGAAACAATCGTACGAGAATTTTAATTTTAGGATATATATGGTACTATTATGGAACTGAATAATTCGTTTTAGTCACGATTTATCACCCAGAATCAATGCATGTGCCCTGATAGCTTTTTAATACAAGAAATGCGTGTGCATTGTTTCGATTTTAATCTTTGACAATTATTCTAACAGAAAAAAAATACGAATGATAAAACTTGGCTATCTTTTAGAAACTATACATTAGTTTTCGTAATGATACTACTCGTCTTTTTACTGTAAATTTAATTTTACTTCTATTAAATTAATTCGAGTTTTCTTTTCATCCTTTACTGTGCACGATAACATTTATGAATTATTTATGCAAAACCTTTTGCTTTTATTTAGTTTATGAAAGCTCATCATAATGATTTATAAATTCTCAAATATTTTAAAATGAAGAGAATATTTTTTATTTTACTTCTTTACAATCATTAATCAATGTTAATATTTTGACATTCTGAAACTCAGAATTAGGAAAGAGCAAATAATATAACAAATAAATATTACTCGAAGAATTCTGTGAAGAGAAAATATTCCCCACAGGGGGCATTTTTCAGTTTCGGCTGAGTATGGGCTTGGTGAACCCATGACTCTGAGATGGGGACTGGTACTGCGCCACCAGTCCCTGGACACCGTAAACTTTGGGCACATTGGAGCGAACACCATTCGCGCGATGGTGGAAAGTTTTGTGTTGTGAAAAGCGGCGATCTTTTTTCCATCGGTCGGGTCGCGAGGAAGAATTAAACCTCTATATAAAAAACCCTCAAGATGTGTTACGTGCCGATGAGGTGAATGAGTGTTGAGGATAAACACCCGCTTGCGGACAACCTCTGGGGTAACTAACGCACCTCAGTTATTTTAGGCTTAGTGGCTCCACGTCGCTGGATATCTGTTCCTCCGAACTCGTGGGACAAGATCTCAGAAGACTTGGATAATTCATCTTGCGGATCGGGTGGACCCAAACGTCAACGAAGTGATAGAGGGTTCACAGCCCTCCCTCTTGAGAAGAAAATAAGACAAAGAAACAGCATTTCAGACAAGAATGTTTCTGTATTAATGGAAGGAACTTTAGAAAACGTTTCGCCCTTTTTACACTCAAAAAGCGCTAGAAGGTATATGTGGCACTTTGGTATATAAAAATATTGCGGAACGGTTCGAGGTTGTTGGACACAAAGTCCAACAAACAGGCATTGACCCTCCTAAACTGTAAAAAACTGGGAGAGTTCTCTGTTAAGTGGGAACACCATGTTGCGCTTAATCGAAACACCGGGGTAGTACCTTGCAGGGACATCATGGATATGTCAACTGATGAACTTCTTGCAGAATGGGAGGCTGACCACATGGTTGAGGTCAGTGAAATCATGAGGAAGCTTAATGCTGTTCTGATGAAGACTAGTTCTTTCATTGTGACATATTACTGTCCTAAACTATCGAAAGATCTTAAAGCTGGATGGCTTAATCTGCTATTGCGGCCCTTCATTCCATAACCTCTACGATGTTTCAAATGCCAGAGATTGTCATACAACAACATCGCGTAAGGGCCGTTTTACTTGTGGCAAGTGCGGGAAGAAGGAACACGAACCCGGCGTTCCATGCCCGAGGTCTGTTATGTGCATTAATTTCACAAGCAGCCACGCTGTATGGATCAGGGAGTGCGTCGCCTTTATTGAAGAGAAGAAAGTATTGTAAATTAAGACCATGGAGAAACTTTCCAATGGTGATGCTCGCACGAAATATTGGGCCGCGCACCCTGTATTTTCAACAAGTTACTCCTCCGCTGCTTAGACACCCGTGCAAAAGAAATCCATTTCAATTCAGGCTAACATGTCCACGGAAACAACGTGTACATGTTAGTGAAAATGTAAGAAGAAACAAGTTCTCCCAGGGAAGCCAGCTACCCCAGCAACTAGCAGTCAGTCTTTAACAAAAAAGAATCCAACTCCAGCAAATCAGTTAAACCCCAGCAAAACACCACCAACGTTTCGCAAACTTCCAGGACAAAAAGAGGATAGAACCCCAAAAATGTACCCATTATAGACCCAATAGACATATCTATTTGTTTCAAAAAATCAGCTCCTGTCACCAAGACGCGCAAGGGCAAAAAGACACTTATTACCCATTCTTCTTCCAAACTGGAGAGCGAATTGTCAGGCGATGATACATTAATGCACGATAGGAGAAACAAAAGTGTAATGGCTTCCTTACTACAATAGAACCATAATGGATATAGAACACAACGTGAAAAGCTCCATCTCCAAGCGCGTCGTTATCGGATATGTTTTGGCCAACAAGAGACACACATTCTTCCAGATCACTTCCCTTATCTTCGGGGATACATCATTTTTAGACATGAATACACCACCGGAGAACGAGCGATGGGTGGAGTGACTATTTGTCAAAAATAATGTCCCCTCTTGCCCCATTTTTTACGTATGGAACTCCAGGCTATAGCAGTCAAAATCCACAACATACCAACAATGACCGTGTGTTCAATTTATATTCCTCCAACACGAGATTTCACGGAAACTGCTCTAAGGGATTTAATTCACCAACTCCCTCGACCATTCCTCCTCCTCGGAGATTTTAACGCCGACAGTTCACTGTGGGGTTTGTCGAGCCATTGCCCAAGGGGCCTACTGCTGAATTATCTCTTCGAGCGTGACGATTTATGTATAATGAACACCGGAGAGATAACCCATTTTGCGTTTGCCACGGGATCATGGACCGCTATAGACCTGTCTATTTGTCCTCCTAAAGTTGCTGATATCTTCCAATGGAAGGTAGAATTTGATCTGCATGGTAGCGATCATCATCCTAGTGATCTGGTTGTCCTTTCAGGAACGTGCGACTGTTACCGATTGCATATCTCCGAAATTGATTCTCAGAAAGGCTAACTGGACACTGTACCGTTCTATCTGTTTTTAGAGAAACGGGTAGTGTCCAAGAGTGAGTCGACCATCGACCATTATGTGGGATTCATCATGCCGTAATCTATTCCAAAAACATCTGTGTTTTCGCGAAGACCTCATGTCCCCTGGAGGAACAACGCATGTAATTCCGTCATTCGGGCGAGGCGAAGACCGTTGCGGAAATTTAAGGGTAGTTCATCTCCGGAAAACCACGCCGTATATCGGAACCCTAGAGGAAAAGTGCGCAAAACCATCAAATTATCCAGACAAATCTCCTGGAAAGATTTTCCAAATACCATTAAAAGAACAACATCGTCCACTAAAGTATGAAAGTCAATCTGAAAGATACCTGGAAGGTATTCTCGAAACCCAATATCTGAACTGATGTATCAGGGTCAGGTTCTCACCAACAACAGAGAAATGGCAACAGTGATGGCTAAATACTTTGATGATCTAACATCTACAGAAAAATGCGAACCTGATTTCGCGATGAAAAGGAAAATAGAAGAAAGCACCTGTCTTGACTTCCGTTCCACCAGCTGGGAACTCTTCAACTCTTCCTTTTCAATGTGAGATCTTAAGACAGCTCTAGCGACAGCCCACGACACTGCTCCTGACCCTGATTCAATTCACTGTAAGATTCAGACAACTCAGTCCAGAATCGAAAGAATGCATTCTGGATATGTTTAATCTTTCAAGGATTCCCTAATTTGTGAAAGGAAGCAACGCTAATCCCCCTACTAAAACAAGGAAAGGACAAGACAGTCATCATTAGTTATCGAAGCATCGCCTTGACGAGTTCCGTTGGTAAAACTCTGGAGAGCATTATCAACCGACAACTCATCTGGTATCTTGAAAGGTATAACCTTCTGAGTCGATCTCAATGTGGTTTCAGGAAGTTCCATTCCACCCTGGGCAACTTGCTATTCCTAGAAACAGCAATTCAAGATGGCTTCGTCCTAGGACAACATGTCATTGGAATATTTTTTGACATCGAGAAGGTTTACGATACTACTTGACGTCATGGCATTTTGCTATACCTTTATGCCTGGGGTTTTAGTGGACATCTTCCTTTGATATTACAGTCCTTTTTGGATCAGCGTTTCATCCGATATACAATTGGGAGAGACATCTCGGATCTCCTTCTTCAAGAGAACGGTGTCCCTCAGTGTTCAGTCCTCAGTGTGACTTTATTTCCAGTTGATATTAACAGCATAACACTGCTGTAAATAATTCTGTCCAACACACTCTTTTTGTCGACGACTTTGCCATCTCCTGCTCATCGCAGAGTGTCACAAGTGCGGAGCGACAAATCCATCTCGTCCTCAATAGATTGTATCAATGGTCAAAGTCGACTGGCTTTTGTTTTTCTGCTGAAAAAACACGCTGTGTTCTTTTCAGTGCGAGACCAGAACCTCACCTCGCCGTGGGGGGCAACGTTCTAAGATTATATTCATCAGTAAAATTCTTAGGTCTTATCTTGATCAGAGACTTAATAGGATTGAACGTCTTACAAACCTAAGAACGAGAACATTAAAGTCACTGAATCTATTGAAGTACCTGGGGCGCTGATCGCTTTTCCTTGCTCCAGTTTTATCGAGCATTTAAAAGATCTCGGATGGATTATGGTTTCATTATTTATAGCTCTGCTCGTGCAATTTATTTAAAGACGTTGGATAGTGTCCATCATGCCAGAATCCGACTGGTCACCGGAGTCTACTGTACTCGTCCCATTCCGAGTTTGTATACCGAGAGTGGCGAACCATCTGTTTACCTCCGGCGGTAACTACTCATGTTACGACACTTTTCCCATGTGCTTACTTTACCCGACAATCTAGTAAACAAGCAAGATTTTATTCTTTCTCTTCTTCCGTCCGTTTCTACAACAACAGACGAAGAGCAACCAAATTATTTAGATATCGCTCCAAAGAAATTTTGGAAACCTTGAATGTACTCAAACCTATTGTCTTATATCAAGGTTTCAATAAAACTCGGCCTTCGGCTTTGCATAATCCGAAGATTAATTTCGAACTTTTGTATCATGACAAGAAGAACACTCTAGCCGCGATGTTGACGGTATACTTCCACCTAATACTCAACAAACACCGGGTCTATATTCCTGTGTTCACACACGGGTCGAAGCAGGCCGATGGTGTCGACTGCTCCGTGGTGTTCCCCTGCAAGACCCGTGGCTGCCGTTTACAGCGCTTACACTGCTGAGTGCTACGCTATATTGAGAGCATTGCGATCAACAAAGTGCTCCCGCGGATCAAATTTCTTGATTTGCTCTGACTCGCTAAGAGCCCTTCAAGCAAACCAGACTGTGTATCCAGATGACAAGCAGATCCAGAACATCCAGGATTTACTTTTCTCCCTCCGAAGTGACGGAAAGAACATAATGTTTTGCTGAATTCCCGGACACGTGGGAATAAGGGTAAATGAGGAAGCAGACGTTTCCGCGAAGGTGGCATACCTCAAGAATCGCGTGGATTTCTTCACTTCTCCAAAAGGGAATAACCTAAATTCCATCAAGACAAGGATTTGTAGTGAATGGAGCAATGAGTGGTTGGCTCTTGAAGGGAATAAGCTCCGACATATCAAGTCCTCTGTTAAGTCATGGAGCAGTTCCTGTAGATTAGCCAGGCGTGAGGTGGTCTCGCTGACCCGCCTGCGCATAAGACATTATCCTCTCACTAATCGGTATATCTTGCTACTTGATGATGAACCCGTTTGTGAGGAGTGTAGCTCTCCTCTGACAGTGCGTCGCCTACAAACTGATTGCAGAAAAGACACCAAAATACGGAGACAAATTGGTCTGACTGCATATTTACCAACAAGTCTGGGAAATGAAACGGATGATGTTCATAAACTATTGAATTTTATGAGTAGATCGGGGCTCCTCACACAAGTTCTCGGGAGGGTTTAAATTTGCATTCTTCTTTCCTTTTCCCGTTTCTTGTTTCCTTTCATTCTTCTTTTTTCCTTGTTTTGAAAATTATAGTTTTCAGAATTTGCTTATTTTTTGAAATGATGTGAAAGGCAACTTTAATCTGTTGTTTTCTATCTTGGTGTTTTGATATCTGGTGAATTGAGGAGAGTTTTTTTATTGGGTATGGTCGAGGTATTCGTCCAGTCCCACACACGGGGAGGAGTCACTACGGTTTTATTAACTTTATTACTGACATCTCAAGAAATATCATTGGAGATATGATGATACTATGTAATGTACGGGTACCATGAGGAAATATAATAAATTTCCAGACATTATAAAACTTATATTACATACCGATTACGTTTAGTCCCATGTGTTGGGACCTCATCAGATCTACAAAAATATTACATGACAATTCAATATATAAAATAAAACATAATATGTCATCAACTGAAAAAAAAATGACAAAGCATAGTACATACTTTTTGTAATAAAATACTAAAAAGGTTGAACATAAAGATTTAAGAGCCGGACTGAACTCCGTTCGTAAATTCACGATGGCCGCGTGTCTGTGTGCGTCGCCACTCTCACGCACTGTCACGTGGTTCGGATTGAAAGATAGTTTCCATTTTGCCCGCTCCTGCCATCATGTCCTCTCCTCTCCAATGAGTTAAAATGTCGTCTACAATAATGGTATGTTAGTGGAAATTTCATCGATTTACAAGATTCTCTCAAAATGTATATGGAGACCTAAGAGAGGAATTTTTCAAACAAGAGTTGTATTGAACAAACGTCCTTTTTCCCACTCTCTTCGCACTCCTGAAATCACTCAGATTCCGGAGAACTCCGGCGCCCGGAGAATCTCTCTCAATACAAGATTAAAGATGAGCGTCGAAAATACAACGCGGAAACGAGATAAATTCTTAAATAAAGATGTTCCAAATAATTGGCACGCGTTCAAAGCACTCGGAACAAGAATGAGTTGGCAAACGATGTAACGTTTAAAATTCTATAAAGAATAGTTAATACTCTTTAATATTAATGGGAAGCACACGAAATATAAAATCAATAAAGTTTGAAATGAAGTATTAAAAATATAAGAAATGAATTCTATCATGCACAGACGATTATTCCACTTCTTTTTAGGAATACTGAAAGGATCGGATGAGAGACATTATCCCCTGAGGTTGAGCACGACGTTTGTTGGAGGTGTAGTTTCGATAAGTATTCAATATGACCTATTAACTTTACGACTTTTTATACATATTTTATTTCATACATTGGACTTAATAAATAAATTTTTTTCATTGTTAATTATTTTACTAAAATATTGCTATTTTTTTATAATTTGAACTGAATTGAAACTGTTTTGGGCTTTTCCTAAGATAGACAAAGATTCAAATTAAAATCGAAGTATTAAACACAACCATAGTAAAACGCAGATTAAAACTGAGAAACTCCAGTAATCTTCAGAAATAGAAAGGAGCAACGAGTATTTTGAATGTATGAAAAAATTATGAATATAATGAAAAGATTCCGGAAACTCATCTGAAGAAAATGATTAGAAACTCACTCTTAACCAGACTTAATAATCTGATTCAGTCACACAACATAAATTAAAAATAAATAAAACTTATAAATTAAATTGTAGCTACTTTAACACTAACCGACATTGGAGTAGATATTAGAATTGACAATATCCAAAACAACATTAAAGACATTCTGTAAACAAAAAAATCACCGCTTCTTTTTCTAAGCAATAACAAATAATTTGTTTTAGTTATGTTTTTCTTTGTAATATCTAAGGTATATCCCAAGAGTTTCGAGAATAATATTCTCCAGTGAACCAGAAGGGCTAGAGCGATGTGGCTTTCGGTGGGATAGTGGTGAGGATCTTGGTTATAAATGCGATTTGACTCAGTCACACCGGGCAGTTGTCACTCTGAGGATCACATTTCGCGCGAAGTTTGTTTTGGTGGTGCGTCGTGATTCAGGATCCAGCTATGAATCGAGCAGCGATACGTAGTAATCAAGCAACGTTTAACACGGAAATTTGGCTCGGAAATAATGGGCCTAATTCGGGAAACCTTCGGGGAGGGAGTCATGTTCCAGTTTTTGCTGTTTGAGCCAAGAATTTGCTGTTTGAGCGGCACAAAATTTTCCGGAGGTCCGAGAAAATGCCGACGGTCATGAGCACATATGCGTCAGTCAATGTCCAAAAACGGACCAAAATGTGAGGTAAATACCAATGAATCTCATTAAAAAATAATTCTTGAATCTTTTAGAACAGACCTTGTATATGCATGTAACATTTTTTCTAAAACATACTCTTCAGTATATGGAGTTTTTAAGTTAAATAAATATTGAAGATATAATAATTTTCCCAAGAAAGCAATCAATAGAATATTTTCTGTGGTATTTGATAATTTCTACCAACATTACAATGAGTACGTTTCAAAGTTTTTTGTGCCATCATATTTAAGTTTAATTTTTTTAATCTTTGGTCGTTTCAAAATGAAAAAGAGTCTGAATGAGAATAATACAAGAAGAAAAGACAGAAATTCCCTTAAAAGCGATTTTCATAAAAGCACCATATTACAGCAAGTGACTGAGGCGTAATAATGAATTTTCTGTCCTTTACTTCTTTCTTTGGCATCTTCTTAAGCGTTCAGTAATTTTATACTCCTCTCCTCGAGTGGAAACGGGAAAAGGGAAATCACAATAGCACAAGGCAGGTCACAGTTGGTGTGATGAATTATTCCTCTTCTTGGTCAGAATTCCTTTGTGAGTTGGCTGATAATGCTCTAGCTGTGAAGGAGATTGCTCGAGTTTGAATAAAATAGTGTAATACTTCTATCTAAAATTAAAACAATTGTTTTGTTGGTCATAGAAGAAAAAGGGACAGGTTGCCTTCTAGATTCCTGGACATCTGAAATTAACTTGACAAATATGTAAGTGAATTGAGTATATTTCACCATGTATAGTATGGTATTTTTTCTATAAAAAGTGCCATTGTTTCTTTTCACTGATGTTTATTTTCTGTTTTCACAGAAACCTGAACACGAATATAACAACGAACGAGAAAGGTATGTTGGATTAAAACTAATTCCAATTTTGAATAATTTTTGAGCGTGTTTTGTTTTAATCTAATTATATGGATACTTTCAGTGTTTTACGTGATAATTCTATAAATACTGCATGTTTCATGGTAATTATTTGTATCATTTTTTTTCTATTTAGCTAGCTTTAATGTCTTAACATAGGCCCCGAGGTCAGTATATATTCAGTTGTCCGTGTCATACCGTGTCCGTAGACATAGTAAAAGGTTGTTAGTTCACAAACACTTTATCGGAAAACCTAGTTTTCAATATATAAAATGTATCTACCAGTAATACTGATATTGCGTTGAACTAAAGTTCAAGAAGTAAGAAACTTTCATTTTCACTTGCTTGAACTCTCTGAGAATATCGTAAATGACAAATGAGAATATGAAATGAGAGAACAAAATTTTGATTCATCATCTCTTCCTATGGAACGCAGTTCCCCTTCTTCACACTTCGAAAACTAGAAGTAGTGAGTTTTTTGGATTTTGTTTTCAACCGCTCGTTTGACAATTTTTATTCTTCATTTCTTTTGTGTGGATTTTATAACGCTGTCTAAAATTTTTACATTTCAAAAACATTCACTCAATAATTGGATGTAAACAAAAACAATATGTCTGCTTCTATCCCCAGTCTTACCATTTACTATTCCATAATTTCGCTTTCTTAAATTGCATTTACTAAAAAGCTGTAGATCATGTTTCCGAATATTTAGGGTCGAAACTATTTTCAATATATTATATTAAATTAGATCATAAAGTAATTGACAAACATTTTCACTCTCAACATTATTTAATGAAAAATGTGGCTCATTTTAATTTCTAAGTGAAGTGATTTTTACAAAAGATGTTAATATTCTAAGAATATCTATACTTCAGACCAATTACAGTCTGGAATTTAAAAATTTCTGACTCCAACTCTGATAAGGTGTCTCTCCATTTTTCAGGAGGCCCCACATTAATTGTAGGAATATCGTTGACGTTGAACATCGTCGTGTTATACGCTGTAAGTTGGCCAGCCTTTTTCTATGTTGCTATCTGAAACAAGAAACGTCAAATGTGTGATAAAACACAGACACTACGAACGCTTTGGAATATTCTCCATACGTTTACACCCATGAAGAATGGAAAACTGGAGAAGGGATGTTCTATAAAAGTTTTCTTCGTCTTGATAAAATACGACACAGTAAAAAAAGAGGACGTCAGCGCCTGGAAATCTGCGACAAAAATTGGCCATCCACGCCTCGCAATATTCTTTCCAGTACGAAGCATCGTAAGCAGAAAGATTTTCTGCGGTGAAACAAGCATTTCAGGAGCATCATAAAATTGTGTCGTTATTACGAAGACTCATATAATGTTGAGGAACAGAGGTAATGAAAAGTGCGGGAGCGAATCTAGCTAAAACAGAGATTCGAAGAAGAAAAATATAAGTTTGGGAAAACTATACTCATAATGATAAAGTCAAACTATCTCGTAATGTGTGCGCATGGGACTCACGGAGGGTAGAGCTCCGAAATATTAAAGCTCCGGAGCTAAAGAAATAGGAGTGATCATCTTACTTCGGCCTGCTTGATCTCGGGATAGATCTCGTCAGTTTCTTGCAGATTGAGTTGACCAGAGAGTCATTCTGGAAGTTGAAGTCTGAGGTACATTCCCTCACTGGGGTCGAACCCGGCCGTCCAGCCAGCATCTCAGTGTTCTGAGCCACTTTGATAGTCATAATGAACAATGCACATAATATTATAAATAAACGAGCAAAACGTTGAGAAACTTGCTTCGCGGCCGAGATTCATTTCCTTGTCATGGGACATGGAACCCTGCATCAACAAGCACCCCGAATCCCAGCCTGCTTTAAAGTACGTACCAGTTTGGGTCAAGTCGACCGAAGTGTAATCCATCTCATTATGCTTGTGCCACACATTTGAAGAATGTCAAGAAAAGGAAAGGAGACTTTCGACTTTGCTTAGTGAGAAATGTTTTCTCATAAAGTGTATTCCAACCCTGATTTTTATTGTCCCATTCTACAGGTCTCTATGCCATGTCCTAGATGAATTACTTCAGACCAAACGGACGAATGAAATGTAATGTTTATGAATAAAATTGACTTTGGTTTCGGCACAACAATTCTTAGGTAAGAGATAACAGATACAGAGAAGATTTTTAGGACCTGAAATTACATTAAAAATAGAATTAATGATATCATCTACGTATTAATGAAGATAGTTCATTTACGTGAAAATCATTTATGAAGTAATTGCTTTTATTGAGTAATTATTAACCTAAATAATTAATATTGTGAAAATTACAAAATATTAGTTACAATCATTTTCATATTTTGTATTTTGAACTACTGTTACATTCAATGTACATAAATTATATTCGTTATCGGAACTCTATAATTTACGACAATCTAAATTATTTCGCTCAGGGGTCGTACGATAGATTTCATTAAAGTGTTCCGGTATCGACGTCCACAGAGAATAAACCAGCAGCGGCCGATCTTGAAACCCACTTTTCTTGAGCCGCTTCTCTTCTCCCAGTGATTGTGTGGAGACTCTTTCGTAACCCCCCCTCTCCCCACGACGTGTCTCAAACCCCTTTCTCTTTCCTCCTCCTACCCCTTCCTCTCACACTTCCCGTGCGCACAAAAGCGGCCGAAGGACAAACACGGATTCTTCGGCTACAGCTGCTAATGTCATTCTTCTTATAAAACACCGTCCCCGCGCCTTTTCCCTTCTCTTCACTACGATGATTTCCCATTCACCACTGTGCACCGATACTACAAATTTCGTGGCCAAAATTTAATTTAAATTAGGATCCCCTTTGAGATCGTCTATGAGGTCTGGATGTTATTGCGAGTTGAATGACTGTGGCAGACGAACACGATACTGTAGCAAATAACACGCCATCGCGAATAGCAGTTGGACCCGGGTTTAATTCACGATCCAGTCTCCCATTTACATTCAATATAACATCGTGAATGTAATTTTGTAAACCCTTTTTTCAAGTCGTCGGAAGGAATTATAATTAACGTATATTACGCATATCTTTAGTTGCTGTACAATTACAAATAACTGAAATACTTTGCAATTTCCATTTTCTCGTTTAACATTTAATTGTTGAACACTCTTATTGTTCTGTTATTTCTTATCTTCTAACCATAATAAATTAAGTGACAACGAATTACATTTGAATCACATGATAGATGCGTTGCTTGTTTTCAGAGAGCCAAAGTAAAATAGTTCCCAGTAAAAAAATTAAGTATATTTTTGCATAAATGTATAACAAAAATTGTTTCGTACGAAGTTTATTTCTCCGTTGATACTTCCGTTTACACCCATTGTTCCATTCCACCTTCATCACCACCGCTGCCATTGTCGCGAAGGGAGGGCGCCGCTCTTTCTGTGGAGGCTGGTGCCGCTGCGCGACGACGTTTAATCTCGACGCGATCGACACCACTGAAAGCAGCGCGCCGTGATTCGCAATTCTTCACTCTCCGCCCCCTCCTCCCCCTGGCCGCACTCCTCAAGCATTCTACTCTTCTTCAGAACATCTTCCCTTTCTTTTTCCCTTCTCTCAACAGCACATGCGCTTCTCTGGCGGATTGGAAAGAATCACCAGAATAGGAGATTGTTCTCTGTATCTACCTCTCCGGCTTTCTCTTATCTTTGTAACAAGTAGTCTGGGGTGAGTTTCATATCCTCACTCTCACCATTCCTTTTTCATGGCGTGCAAGTTCGACAAATATTCATATAGCTACGAGAAAGCATATTCATCCGCACCAAACTCGTACAGAACCGAATATTATTTGGAAGAAAAACAGCATGTGAACAGCGGACTCATGTACACATTCATAATTAGACAGAACTGCAGTGAAATGTATTTCTTACTTTTACCTAAAGAATCATTGAAAAATGTATGAAGAATAAATACTTTGCTTTCGTAAAACAGTATTGTAACTGATAATATTGTAACTAATATTAATTAGGACCAAAATCGTCACAAAGATTCGAATTTGCAACAAATCTAAATGTCCGAGAGAAAACACAAAATGAAGACTGTACTACATTACTTCATTTAAAATCGTGAACATTCAACTGGCCCAAGGAATAAAAGTAACAACCATCTCGATGATTCAATGTTGCAGAAGCGTCTCATAAACATGACTTCATTGGGAGCAGCACCTTCGTCTGACCGCTCACAGCATTACCTGGTGGCGTGTACACTAGCTATTTTATATTAATATATAAAATTTACCACAATTAACTAAAAAATCGGGGAAGTCGTAAACATGAAGAAGTAGTTATTGCTGTATAATTAGAATAATCAGATTATCCGAAATTCTTCAAATCCCACAAGTTTACTACCCCAATTAATTAGGATTCGAGAAGTTCTCCTGTATCGTTTTGGAAAATATACTTCTTTTATTTAGGAATTGGGTCTACGAAACATCGTATGAGCGAGCAATAAACTTATACGTTAGATGCAATTGGAGAGAAAAAATCATGAATAAAACTAGTAATGGAGCAAATATTTTAACAAATACAAACAACTTCTTCATTTAACTAAGAAAAAAATATGAATAATGGATTCCAATGAGATTAACTTCTCCTCAGTCACCCAACCATTCTCCCCATTCATTCTTTATAATAACAAATAAAATTCATTTGAGGAGTAGAGCATGGTAATGGTATTGACTAGTTCTCAGATTATGCAAAGTATTTCCTTTGTAGGTTGTGCATTTTATAAGAACACTTTTGCCTTGCATCACGGCACTACACACTCGCATAACAATCTTTAACACAATATCATAGTGGGCATATACCATAGTCAGAATCGATGTCAGCGATAGGAGGAACAAGACCGACGATGCGAGATTGACGCTCAGGGCTGCACGGTACGGAGCGAGTGTGATGAATATTATGAAGCGTCTAATTAACACATGGGGAAACGATCTATCAAGAAACCGTTACTCTCCGCATCTGTGACCAAAAAGAGAGACCGTCCTTCGTAAAACGTCCTTCGAAAGCTCCTCTCTGTCACCAATCGAGAATTCTGTCCTCCTCCAGCCGTGTCATAGAACTAAAATCTCGAGCAATGTAAACACGCCCTTTTTATTCTACTTGAACTACTTTTTGCCGTGACTTCAGAATTTGTCTACGCTCGTATACGTCATAGCGAATGGCGCGCACTCTTGCGCAACCATCAGCTATAACGACAAACCTCTTTTCTTTTTTTGTTACAAAACAAAACTTTGGAATAGTGTTTGCCATCTTGGAATCAATCCGCGTTTTCGATTGTTTATGACGTAAAGGTTCTGTTCAATACACTCCCCGAGTCTACTTTTCTCAATTACTTTGTATATATGTATTGCTCCAAATATAAATTGGAAATTGAACTATCGAATGAGGAATAAATCCACATACGTGTGAAGATTTTAAATAACTTACTCTGTTTACTATGAATATTCGGGCCCGGGTTTTTCTCCGGTTTTCCTTAGGGTAGAGGCGGATTTTATCTTCAGGCTCTCTAGGATCTTACCTATTGTAATAATTTATCTCTTATTTATAATAATTTTAATACTCACTATGTATCAACTATAAATTCCGAATAATCTATTGTCAGATTATATTACGTACTTGCAAACTATCTTTTTTGCTTTTTGATAGATGTAAAATTTGTTGGTATTCTGTTCATATTACTATCTTTGTACGTAGCTAACTTTGTCCGTAGAAAACGTAGCTAACTTTGTATTCTTATCTTTTCTATCCACCTCTGCCTTAGGGCCAGTGGAAACATTTTGCATGAAAACACCTGTACAAGAATAATGAGGTTCGAAGGACCAAATGTTAAGATAAATTAGAGAATGAGGAAGGTAGGTGAGGTGAATTAACACTGGTTGCCAACAAACGATTTAATATGGCATGCAATATGAATGTGGATAAAATGATGAAGATACAAAGCTGAATTTCTGTGATACTGTGATGAAAAGAGATGATATGATCCGTTCTTTAAATTCAGCTTGGATGGCGTGTGGTCGATGTTGAGTGAAGATGCATTCGCAGCGAACCGACGTGGCGTGGCTCTGGTGCTGCTGTGATGATGAGGTCGGAAGTAGCAGGTGGACTCCTGGTGAGTGCGGTTAGCATACTTGACCGTCTGGCACGGCGCCAGATAAGTAATGATGAGGTCGCCCTGCAGCGAGAGCCGACATGGCGCGGTTGCCACGCTGCGGAGTGATGATGAGGCGAGTGACTGCCCTGCTTTTCCAGCCAGTTGTAGAGTGCGTTGAGGTGATCTGACTGCCCTGTAGAGACCCAAGCAGGGTTCACCTGGATTAAGTTAGCAGCCGTTCGGTGGACCACTGGACGAACGGACGCACCCCACCACANCTCCTTAAATGGAGCAACGGATCGGATGCTGGGGATTTTCACGAAGTGGGAGAGAGCAAGACATGTCCTTAATTGGTCATGATCGAGTTCTCGGGTGCCACTCAGCACTTTAAACCGAGTAGGCGAGGAGTGGACCTCTTAGGCAGGATCCTAGCTTGCCGCCCCAACGTTACCAGTCGGTTTGACCCCCGGCCGGCTGTGGCGCCTCTCGGGCGCCGTACCCGATCTCGTGAACGCGGGTAAAGGATCGGTCCGAGGGAGGAGGGGGGAGATGTTCCCGCAAGGGATGTCGGCCGTTACTCGCTGAGGTAACCTTGACTGCTAGGTAAACCTGGCTAACAACGAGCAGAGAACTCCGCAAGGGGCCTCGACGAACCCTACGTACTGTGTCCCACCACCTTGAGTGTACTACTACTGGAACTCGTAACCCGCCCAGATCCTAGATACCCTGGGCAAATGGAAAGGAAGTTTCGGACAGATGGAAGAGACAAACTAGTTGCGTCTCGAACTGTTACCCGTCACAGCTTGGGATCCAGTACGGCTTCTGAATTCCGACACACGGGAAGAGGGTCCGCCCTCGAACACAGCTAAGTGTCTGAAGGGTAAGCACTTAATTGAGTCGACCCGGATTAAGTTAGCATCCGTTCGGTGGACCACTGGACGAACGGACAAGCCCCACCACCCCCGTACTCAATCTCCTTAAATGGAGCAACGGATTGGAATCTGGGGATTACACGAAGTGGTAGAGAACAAGACTTGTCCTTGGTCAAGATCGCGGTCTCGAGTGTCACTCAGCACTTTAAACCGAGTAGACAGGGAAGGGGCAATGAGCCCTCAGATTATAGATTATCTGATTAAATGGGTTGGACTCTGTCGGGCAGTGGTTTCTACACCCGTGGTACGGGAAGGAAGTTCAAGCTTCCGATCGGTGAGCAGGATTGCTGCTCGGCTACTACCTGTGCATAAAGTAGTAGGAATACGACATCTAGACGTGTTCCCGTCAACCAGTGCGCAGACTGGTAGGTCACCTGTAACCCAAAATCCAGCCCAGTTTGGGCGGGTAGGGTGACCGACTGAGTCGGCAGTCTCCGACACTCGACGGACCTGGTGGGTACACTTGGAACCACACTGTGGTCCCAAGATGTCAGCAGTAGACACACAGAGAAGTCTAAATTGATATGAAGGAGTACGACCTTCAAAAAGAGATCATGATCTTTATATAAAATAGTAGTGCGACCACAGTCTGGATAAGTAGTTCCGTTCTGAGACCTAAGGTGCCGGACCCGTGTGTTTAACACGAACCATTAACTATCTACGAACAAGAACATGCCCTGTAGAGAGCAAGTCGAGTGCTGCTAATGACTGTCTGCAGGCGAATGTGATGATCATGGAGGGAGCCTGCTGGCGAATAGTCTGTCGCTGACTGCCAATGTTTACTGCGTCAGTCTGCAGCGACGAGTGTGCCTGTTCTAGAGCAAGTGGCTGTCCGTCCATTGCTGGTGACGAGTGCGGAGCCGATATGGCGTGGCTTGCCTGTAATAAACTCACGCAGCTAGCGCGATTGATGCGCCAATCGTACGGCTAGACGTCGTTGCGTAACTTCTGGCGGGAAGCGCTGCCTCGTGGTGGCAGAATAATAAATAAATGAGGCGCGGTTTCTCACAGATGCTCATTATTTAAGATACGTCTGTTCTTTTGTACAAAGAGTACTGAGTTCATAGATGCTTCACTTTTCTAAATGACAGAATGAAAAAAATGTCTGAACAGGGCCCTTGATCGGAATTGAAAAGACGATGCCTTGCTTGCTTCCTTCCAGAGAGTAAATTAGTTTATCGTCCTCCACGTGGTCAAAGTTAGTGACATGAAGAATATAAATAAATTTATTAAGTATGATGCATATGATTCGATCATTCTGTCGAATTGATCTTGTAATTGTGCTTTGTCATAGGAATCGCTCGTTTTTCTGTCCGATCTGTTTCATTTTTGATACTTCTGTGTACCTGTGATATGCCTTGCCAATTTAATTTATTTTAAATAAATATTTCATAAACTTATTTGTTAATTAAAATCAGAATCAGATACTATTCTTTTTAACCACGATTCATCAGCATCTTCCTATCATTATCATTCCCATAATTGTTATATATTCATGTAGGTATCTTTGAGATAGATACATTGTTAGATAATAACTTACAACATTTTTGGATGATCACAATACATTTTTATTGTGTTTTACATACTCACGACATTTTGACTCGAGATAAAACTCGTCAGGTTCAAACAAAATGTAACAAGAAAAATTGCTATCTATAGAACATTTGAACGTGATATTAAACTCAATTATTTACTCAAAATTGGTATCTATGAGTAACGCTGTCCAACTGGCAGCCTGCGGGTTGACTGACTCAGGTATGCTGCCCAAGAAACTTATTTTTTACTGCCCGAGAGGTTTAGAACATTTTACATAAAAATTTTCATTAAACATTCGGGGACGCAACTTTGTGTTATACATCTATGCTGTCGAAATTAATATTTGGCGTGGCATGTACGGTGAGGGAAATTAGAAAATTGTGTTTGGAATTACCCCATCGTACGTAACAATACGGAAACATTTTATTATCATACTTAACATCATTTCATTAAGAAAGTAAATTATTTAATTCTTCCTGCATAAAATTATATCTATTTGTCGATGAGAATCAAAATATCTTGTTATAAATAATAAATAAATAAACATTACCCATTAGTTTTACTCGTTGGGCAACATTTTGCCCAACCCCATCCCTTGCCAATCCGATCAATTAGAAGAGTACTGAAAGTGACCCTGGTCTGAGAAAAGTTCGACAGCTCTGTCTTAGAGGATTCTACGGTAACCATAGTGTATGGGGCTTTCCAGTTACGCAAACTTCTGACTGCAGTCGACTACAGTCAACTTTGCGATCATTCCATCCATTAAAAATTGTAGTCAACTTCGCTTGATTTCTCTGAGGAGGTGAGTTGAACGTTCCATATCCAGGGGCCTAGAGGATGTTCGGCTGTGGTTACTAGATTCCTTCCACACTTTATAGCCAGGGGCCTAGAGGATGCTCGGCTACCATTATTAGATTTATCCCACCCTTCCCATGGGCACTTGATGTACGTTCGCCGAGAGCTACAACCCTCGCTGCCTGCCTGCCACTGCCGCCTCCGCTGCTTGCGTGCCAATATGTAAGATCAACAACAGTGTTAAAGTAATTGCCATAGTTGAACCTCCCTCTCCTCCTTATCGCTAGTCCACTAAGATAGTTACAACAAGTCATGTTAATCTTCTCCAAACACTTCACGACAACTGGTGTCATGTGTGGTGTTCAAATTAAAGACCTTCATGACAACTGGTGTCAAGGTGTGGTGTTCAAATAAAACATCTTCATGACAACTGGCGCCCGGTGTAGGGTTAAAATTTAGTTAAAATTAAACATTGGCTTCACGAGAACTCCAGTAAACGTGTGTGATGTTTCATTAATATTTTGGCACTACGTAAATTTCATAATTTTTTTCTTTCCCAATTGTAACGTGAATAAATTGTTTACCATACGTGTAGTCAGAGCTCCAGTTAAGGCAAATTATTCCAAGATTGATGTTATTTCTGTGAACGATTGGCTCAGGTGACCCATAGCAATCATTATATTTTCTCGACAATGGGTTGCACAGAGATGGAGTTAATAAACGTACTAAAAGAATGGATAAGCTAGTGCTGGTGTACCAAGGTGTTATGCTGCCTATAATAACGTATGGCAGCATAATGTGATATAACAGAGGGAAGTTGAAGTATTTTGAACGGAAGGTAATGAGTATACAGAGACTGAGTTGACTAACGTGGTGTGGAGCGTATCGAAGTATATCCCCTAAGGCAATGTTGGTGTGTTTTGGAGTTTTGCCAGTGGATTCAGAGATCGACATACGTGTGATGCGATGTAAGGTGAGAAGAGGAGAGATAATTACCATAGACGCGGATAAAATAAAAGGGGAAGATAGAGGATGGAAGAAGTGTTTTGACAGGAAGTTGTGGGAGTGTTGGAAAATGAGATTGAAGGTGGCACGAGGGGAGATTATTGTACAAATTTATCCCTAATGTAACTTATACTAGACGAAATAGAAAATGGTTCATTCTACATGAAAGTGAAATACAAGTGTTAACGAGACATGTTGATATTAATACATTCTGGTATAAGAGAAACATGAGAGATAGTAAATGGTGTATGTGTGGAATGATTGATGAGACAATCGAACATGTTGTTGAGTGCTACATAACAAAGGAAGAAAGGCGGGAATGGTTTATTAAGTTGAATAAAAAAGTGTGTACATGGGAAAGAAATGGTATAAACTGATAAATACTAAAGAAGTATTTGAGTTGTTTGATGAATACTTAAAACAGATAATGCCAATATGGGATACAATAAAGAGCAGTTAGTAGATTGTTCAAAATCTTCTCGTGGCGACTGTAACTCACTTGGATTGGCAACGCCGATGAGCATTGAAATAAGAAAATAAAACCATAAGATCGAGATAAAACTGAAGTGGAAAGAAAGAATATAGAAGTGGATAGAAATGAACAGATTTTGTAGAATAAAGATTGCAATCCTTGGTAATGGATGGTACAGGGTTAAATGTGCAAATAAAATGAAAAAATGGAATAATAAATTGAAAACTGCGTTACATTAATGTTTTATTATAATCTCTTGTAAATAAATTTATTTAAATACTATGTAGATGTTATAACAAACAACTAACTATATTTGTTCTCACAGTGGGTGCATGTCATGATTCTAATCATTAACTGAAAATTCCTTTGTGCTTTTGATTGAAATAGATGAGGGGGGAGGGAGACCTTGCTTGTTTACTGAGGGTAAATTAGATTGCCCGCCCCGTGGTCATGCACAGTTTGTATCGGATTTTTTATCTATTAATTTATTTACTACCATAGTTATTAACTTACGAAGTTAAATTTCACACTTTCACATTTCGTTGTTCGTTTGAAGCCATGTCATTGCTAACACAAATCTTATGGTTACACGATTCCAATGTACTGTTTTTTATACATCTCAAACACTTCCCATCCCGTTTATTTCGGGTTGACCTTTCATTTCGCTCATCTCGTGGTTCTCGTATTCTTTAACAAGTTTGACCTTTTCTTTCTCTGCGATTTCCCATTCTTTAAGTCTCGTAAGATATATTTGATTCAATTTATTTCTTCTTGTGTCTCCTCGTCCACCTATTCCCTTGCGTTCTCCAGCGACTGAGGCCTGAATCGATTCACAGCCTAGCTCCAATTGCCTCGCATTCGTCTATTTTTCCACCAACGTCCTGTGGGTGTGTGCGTTCCTATTCCCAAGGGAATACTTACATACTGCCGGCGAGATCAGTGGCTTTTGGAATCAAATGGCTCCTGCCTTTGTACAGCTTTGTCTCGCCTTTCCGTTCTTCGCTGCTTCGTTTTTTGGGCGAGTCTTTTTAATAGGGTATATTCGTGCAAGCAAATCACGGCCACAAAACTTCCTGCTCTCTTCAGATGTTGCAGTTTCGAGGATTTCGTCAAAGAAAGCGAGAATTTTTGTTTACTGAGATATAGTTCCAATATTTATTTTTTGTAGAAAATTAAATACGTAATTTAATGAAATGCAAGCGCGTTTTGTAGAGGCCTTCGTAGCAAATTGTGAAATCAGTTTTAACAATCTACATTTGTATTTTTAGATGTATGAGTTCCTTTTTGGATGTATTTTGTGCTTACTTACAGAATTACATATGTGTATTTTATGTACTTAATTATTACCTAAAATAGACCAAAGTCATCGCAAAACGTTACATAATGAATCTGTTTTATATAAAGTCTTTCCTTCACCAAAGTTGATAGTCACTCAGTTATGGCAAATGATAATTTTACAAATAGTAAATAATATGAATAGCTGCTGTGAATAGGTAAATTTTGTTGGATCAGATTGCTTAGTGTTCAGGCATTTACCACAATAATTGTTGTATTAGAGTTCTGAATGTTCATATGGAAAAGAAGTTTTTATGTTGTCTTTTGTTTGGGTGTTTCGTGGTTTCATTTTTCACTGATTCAATTCACATAACGTTCTGACTGGATGTGTGTTCTTATCAAGTATCAAATAGATGTTATTAAGTTAACACCACCCAATAGAACGCCATAAACTAAATAGTTATACGAAATATTGTTTCGTTACGAATCTGTTCTTGTTGTGTGAAAAATTTCTTGTGTGTGTTTCTACGCCATCCAGTATAATTGAAATAATTTAATTAATATCTTTGTAACGGAGTCTCATCGATTCAGTACTCAAAGTTCTTACTCAGTTAACGAAATCAAAGTCCAATTTGGCATGCACGGCTCATAGTTATACACTAAAATAAATTTTTGATCCATTTTTATTATTTCACTATTGGACAAAGTAAACCGCCATTAAGAAGTTACATATTGTAAATGTCAGTTTACAAGCTGTATAGCAGAATCAATATCGCTGAGTAGCAAGTAGAATTGGAAATCACATGCCAGAAGCGAATGTTGCATCACGCAAAACTGTATTACACCGATAATGAATCGGTATAAAATGTTTGTGCAGTCACACACATTGTAGATTTCCATAGATTGCTTTCGGACGATTTTCCATCTAGTAGCGTGCTTTGATTTGGTCCGAATGTGCCTTATTTCTCGTCGACGCCGCTTTATACAAGTTCAAACGATATGTGATTTCACTACACTATCGAGAGTAAGTTGATTGTGTGGGAGTTAATGGGATGTCTGCTCTGCAGTAATGCAAAGGGAGGGGGTGGACCCTCTCTTCGTACACTGGCAGAAACCATGTTTTCCAGGTCAAAACCCTGTCTCCATGAGACGGTGAAAGGAATAGTGGTGCAACTAAATGTAAAGTTATATTGAGAAATAAAGCGTTATTCTAGAATAGAAATAAAAATCATTAATTTAATATTTTTATATATGTCAAAACTGCCTTGTAATATGTTTACTTCTCTTGTGTTAAATATTATAGTGATTAAAAAGTTATTTTAAGGTCATTTTTTAGGGGTTTCATGGAGATGCCCCACTTATCCCTCCCAGGGTTATAGATTGAAGTAGATATTGTGTAGGGAAAAATGAAGCAACTTATAGGTTACGCCAGTTTTCCTTCAAAGGTTGTAAGAGGTTTCGGAAAATAAAAATACAACAGTTTCAGTGTTTGCCTCAGTAAACTCACTTAACAATTAAGTTCATTTTAGTCCCTCCTTACA
Source organism: Laupala kohalensis (assembly GCA_002313205.1). NCBI lineage: Eukaryota > Metazoa > Arthropoda > Insecta > Orthoptera > Trigonidiidae > Laupala > Laupala kohalensis. The sequence continues at coordinate 110,642 of NNCF01127510.1, read as the reverse complement.
ATGCGCATTCTAATGACAAAAACAGATTTAACTATCTAGAATGCACTATGACCTAAACTACATATTAAAAAGTAAGTCACCTCACTTTTCCTTTCACCGTCTCCTATTATACACGACAACCATATTTACCCTTTTAACCTGTATTTTTATAAAGATTTGTTCGGTGTTGATAAAGAAATGTTAGGGGTTACTGCTTACATTACATGATATACCTATACTAAAAGTCCTATTCATTTCAATTTTTAACTAAGGTGTCTAAGTTTATTATGGTTTAATACCTCTCGTAGGGCGCACGGGTGGTGTAGTGGTTAACATCCATGCGATCAAAAAAGTATTTGATTCCAGGTTCGACCCCTATTTTACCTGGCCGAAAGTTATCACAAATCTTCTTCATACGTGCATATCTCACGTGATTTGAATGAATACGCGAATCAAGTAACTTCACTTTCTATCTGTGATTTCGGTTGCCTTGAGAATATTAAACGTGGTGGATTGTACCCAGTGTATCGGGTGATCGACTCTCGCTCGCTCCATATGGTTGCCAGCACGCGACGTTTCACACTTTCACGCCCTTCCGTCGGCGAGGCGCGCTCTATTCGCGTGACAAGCGTTATGTGCTCCCTGCATGTGGACATTCTGTTTGAACCTCGACGGCTCCACCCTGTCCTGTGATACTCACTTCTCCCTCCGTCATCATTTCTTTTTCCGTCAACGCCACTTTGTGTCACATGTTTCACATTCATCGACGATATTTTTCCCTCATTCGTCACAAATATTCTTCTATTGGTTTTGCCACAAAAATACTCCTTTCTGTTTACATCAAAAGAATTTTTTACCCTTTACCTCACAATAATGTGCACTCTTATCGCCACAAGAATGTTATACCCTTTTCGTCAGAAAAATGCTATTATCCCAGGAAAAATAGACGGGAAAAAGGCGAATTCAACAAAAATTCACATAGAAATGAAATTTGGTATACACATTACGACATCATTTACAATGAAATGTCAAAAGTCCTCATCGATCAGACTTGAGCTAAAAAATTTATTCAAGGTCAAAGAAACCAGAAAAATGGTTTTACGAAAATATCTCTTAACCGGTACGTTTTATCGTATAAATAGTTATTATGAAATTGTCTACAGGAAAGGCCTGATGTGTTTTCCCTCCAAAGTATCATTTGAGAGCTAGCGTGGATTAAAAAACAATTAAATGTGCGATGCGGCCATAAGACCCACCGGTGCGAGAACACGCGACAAACTTAATTCGCTCTTATATTATGTGCATACTAACAGCACTTATATTGTAATATCAAGAAGACTTAGGTTTGCTATCAAATATTAATTTTTAGAATTTGCATGTGTTTATTTATAAAAGATAAATATCTTATAACAAAAATAGGAATATAGTTGAGGATTGTGATTGTAATACAATTTCAAAAGAAAATAAGATGAAAAAGGACAACAAAGTATAAAGAGTAATAAGGATATTTTTTATAAAATATCTGTAAACCAGAACTGTTTAATTTACGCAAATAACCCGAGCTTTACAATGAAACGTTGTATGTTAGTTTTGTTGTATAACTTAATTTACACCCCGTGAGTCTGGGAAAGTTTGGCTCTGGAATGCAATTTAAATTAAAATAATTCAACCGTATTCCTTTCCACACCACCTACGAGGTAGAAAACTATTTTTTATCAACGTGTCACAATCCCTGAAGATACAATACACGATCTTTCCTCATCTAAGAAATGTTCACTTTTAATATTTACAATAAAATACTTCAAGGTTAATAATTTCCAAATTACATGAACATNATGTATAATAATCAGTCTATCGATAAAACGTATCGCTGAAGAAATATTTTCGAAAAACCATTTTTCGGGACTTTTGAACTTGAATAAATTTTTTTAGCACTATCGATGAGATCAATGGGAACTTTTGATATTTCATTTCAAACGATGACCTCAATGTGTATACCAAATTTCATCTCTATGCGAATTTTTGTTTTGTGGAATGTCTATTTTTCCTGGACTATATACCCTTTTTGCCCTTAGAATATTTTACCTTGATCCCCACAAAAATTTTATGCTTATTTCGTCAAAATAATTGTATGTAACTTTCGTCACAATAATTTTTTGCAACTTGCGTCACATTCATTGTTTGCAACTTTCGTCACAACTATTTTTTGCAACTTTCGTCACAACCATTTTTTGCAACTTTCGTCACAACCATTGTTTGCAACTTTCGTCACAACTATTTTTTGCAACTTTCGTCACAACCATTGTTTGCAACTTTCTTCACAACCATTGTTTGCAACTTTCGTCACAACCATTGTTTGCAACTTTCGTCACAACCATTGTTTGCAACTTTTGTTGTCCTAATTGTTGCTACTTTCGTTATGAAAATATTTTGCTCTTTCATCTCAAACATACTCTTGCCTCCTTCGTCACAAAAAATACCTGTATGTTCTCGTGACCAGAACATGGTTTTCCTCTTTCAACACAAACATCATTTTGTTTGTTTCGACACAGATCATAATTATATCGCCAATTTTGTCATAAATTTATATTTTTCATTTTGATTACTAAATTGGCGCACTTAACCGCGTGAACATTTCGCCTCTCTTAATCACTATTATCCTCTTCAACTCTTTCTTCCTACTATAGTACGTGCTTTGCTGTTTCCACCATCTCTGTCTCTCTCTCTCTCTCGCCATCAGTATATCCCTATGGAGCGATATTTTGGATGAGTTATGTATCTTCTCTGTACAGTAGCTAAAGGTTATCTAGTTTGAAATATAATTAACCTTGCACCATGAATTCCAGGAGCGTTCGTGAGGAAATGAATTAGTATTGATATGAGAACGAAATAAATGGAAAATTTTAATCTAACTTATTTTGAACAAACATTTGAATTTTAACTTCAAGCAATCTATTTCCTGGAATTTTAAATTATGAGAACTTAAGCAATAAGTTGTTCTTTTTTTCGTTCATTTCGCCTCATTGTTCCACACGATCTTAAATGACTCGTATTTTTTAAGAGTCTTTTAAATCTGAGATTAATTCAAAGACTAGATCCTACTTCTTTCATCAATCGATCGTATACTGAAGTGAAGGTAAAGTTTTCCCTCGAGGTGTCAACTCTTTCAATTGAGTTGCCATTCATAATCACTCTCTCTGTCTCTCTCAGTTCGAGACGCTTAGAAAAAAATTGGACTGCAATTCACCGAACAGTCTTCGATTTTCTCTCCTTCTCTTTCTTTATCTCGCCTTTCGTTTTCCTTTACCTCCGGGAGTAACGCGATACGATGGTTTGATTGTCAGCCATTACCTCTTGCTTTCCAAGAACTTGTGGCTTTTCAATAACAAAAGGGGGGGGGGAGAGAGCGAATGGTAACCGCATTGATGCTGAAGTGAGGACGGAGTGTTATATAAGAGGACGAGAGGCCGTGAGGGCGATGAAGACGTGCGGCGAAGGTGAGGGCATTCGTCGTAGTCCTCGTCGTCGTCGTAATGGAGGTTGCGCGCCGGAGTCGTAATATAAATGACTCTCGCCAGACGTCGCCGCAGTCGCGTAGGGCATTATTGAAAGCTGTCAGTGGAGAAGCTTACTCGGTTGGAGGGTTCGTGTGCTAATGGAATTTTGCAGTCTGCTTTCCATTCATACCAACATACCGCTGTTATGATTCTTCTGAAGAAAGAGAAAGTCTAGAGCGACTCAAAGACACAAATATAAAAATGTCGATTCTGTGATAAAGATAACATTAAACATTATTATAAAATAAAATATTAACTTCAAAACCGTTCTGTTATTCTAACTATTTTAACTCTGAAATTATTACAAAAAATTACAAACGTACCTTCCTAATTAAATAAAATAAATTCCTTTTTAAGCAGGTTCCATATTAATAATAAGATTGTAAACAGAAAATATAAAAAAGTCAACATGACAGATTAATATCATATTAACAATGCGATGCTGTTCAAGTTTGAAGACTTATTTAATAATTTTAGTTCTACAATAATTACAATAAAACCTTAACCTGGGCAAATTCTTCTTTTTCTTATTAAATCCTGTTCCTTCGCGGTGGAGCATAGGGCATCCGTGAGAGTTTTCCATCTACTACGGTTACCGGCCGTAGCCTTAACTTCTTTCCATGTCTTACCACATTTCTCCATATCCCCCTGAATGGATCTTCTCCAAGTACCCCTCGGTCGCCCTCCTCCTCGCTTACCATGTGGGTTCCAGTCCAGCGCTTGTCTCTCAATTGCATCGGCAGGCTTTCCAAGAGTATGACATCCATCTCCATTTTCGTTTTTTATTTGTTTCTCGATAAGTTCTTCCTCAGCCAATTTCCACAGTGCATCATTTCTAATTTTTTCAGGTCAGTATATCTTATGGATTTTCCGTAAGCATCTATTTAAAAATGTTTGCAACCTAGATTGTGTGAAGGTATTACATCTCCTTGTCTCTGCTCCGTATAAGAAGATGGCTATAACTGCACTTATGAAGATCTTCATTTTTGTTTTCTTTGAGTTGCACTGGTTTCTCCAAATGGGATACAGATTTATAAATCCTGCATTGGTTTTTTGTATTCTATTGAAAACATCTTCATCAGAGCCTCCAGTTTTTGCTATAACACTACCAAGGTACACAAACTTATCAACACTCTGTATTTGTTCATCTGCCACTTTCATCTTTCGGTTAATCCTTGCATTGATTCTAAGTTCTTTCATTTTAGAGACATTCACTTTGAGACATATACCAGAGGTTTCCTTGCACAGAGAGACCACTTTCTCCTGCACGTCACTAAAACGCTGGGTAAGTAGATACAGATCGTCCGCATAGTTAAGATCCCCCAGCATCTCCATAAGGGTCCATCTAATTCCACGTCTTGATGTTGTTTCCTTCATTACATCTAGTAACAAAAGGAACAGAAATAGTGATAAAATGCAATGCTTGACGAACACCAGATGATACATGAATTGGTTTGGACAATTTTCCATTGTGGATTACCTGGCAGGTGTATCCATTGTATATATCTTGTATGATATTTACTATTTTTGGTGGTATTCCATACATGTTGAATACCCTCCAGATATTTTGATGAACGAGGGAATCAAATGCCTGTTCGAAATCAATGAACGTAAGGTATAGCGTGGAGTTTCATTCTATACTCTGATCTACAATTATACGTAGGGTGTTTATGTGATCCACGCAACTACGGTTCTTCCTCAAACACGCTTGTTCCTTCCGCAGCTTCATCTCCAATAAGCTTTCAATTCGGTTTAAAATAATTCTCGACAATACTTTATCGGGTACTGGCAACAGCGTTATGCCTCTCCAATTTTGCATTTTGTAATTTTTTTTGTATTTTAGTTACCAATCCAATCTTCCAATCAGCTGTCACTTTTTCCTGCATCCACGCTTTCTTAATAAGGGGATGCAACCTTCGTGTTGTCGTGTCTATGTCAGCTGTTAGTATTTCGGGGCATATATTCTTTCCACATAGATTTCCCATTCTTTATAGATTTCAGAGCTACTTTGTCTTCGTTTTGACTAGGGCATGCTGGACTGAAATCCGATTCTATCAGCTGAGAATTTGGCTCAGAGCTATCATTTCCGTCAACCATTGCAACCGATTCGTTCAGAAAGTTTTGATAAAATTCTGTCCATCTGTTCATCTGGTCGTCTTCTCCTGTGAGCAGTGTACCCTCTTTGCTTTTTAGTGGATAGAGGTACTCTTTTCTTCCGCCAGATTGTAACCGCGTTATTCGATAAAGCTCATTTATGTCGCCTTCACCTGCAACCACCTCAGTCTGTATTGCAACATCGTTCACCCATTTTCGCTGCTCTCTCCTTGCACTGATATTAATAGATTTGTTAATTGAGTTATACTCTGAAGTGACTTTTTTCCTTCTGACTTCTTGTTTTGCAATAGTTATGTTTTTGCTTCAGAAGTTGTCTTTGCTCGATGAGATTACATGTTTCATTGCTCATCCAATCCTTCTTAAGGTTGACTTTGTATCCCATGGTTTTATTACTGACGCCCAGTAAATTGCTTTTGAGAGTCCCCCAATTTGTTTCCACATCTTCATCCTCTGTGTTCACTTCACTTAACACCTGATACCTATTTCGCAACTCGAGTTTGATTTGGTTTCTAACCTCATTCTCTCTGATTTTAGAGGTATTGAATCTCTTGTCTTTTGATTCAAATTTTCGTTTGTGATCCAGTATTTTCATCCTGACGCTAGCGACTACCAAGTGCTGGTCACTCCCAACATCTGCGCCTCGTTCATTGCGTACAGGTAATTTTGTGACATAATTTGTGAGGAAATAATGTTCCTCCTATGGTTCCATCTTGATCAGCACACAAGTTAATTAGTAGTTCTCCATTTTCATTCTTTTCACCTACTCCATGGGAACCTATCACCTGTTGAATCCCACCTTTTGACCTTGTTGATAATGTCTTTCAATTTCATATAGAAATCAGTTTTGCTCGCTAGTTCCCTAGTTTCAGAGGGTGCATAACACTGTATTAAAAGAACGTTCCTTAATTTTGATCTGAACTTGGCTGATATGATTCGGTCAGAAACTCCATGAGACTTCTATGGAGGATGCCAATCCATGAGACTTCTATGGGAGACTTTTGTTAACAATATCCCAACGCCATGTCTTCTATTCTCAACTTCTGATACTCCGGAGTAAAAGCTCCGCCCTTAGTAGTCAGAGATCGGAAACCTTCCCATTTAATTTCACGAAGTCCCAGTATGTAAAGTTTATAACGTTCCATTTCTTTCAGTTCCTGATTGAGTTTACCAGCCTCATACATAGTTCTTGTGTTCCAATATCCAATCTTCGTTACCGTTTTCATGGCAAACATTGTCCTCGTATCTGTCCGACTATTTCGCACATTAATTTCTTTAATCAGTGTAAATTTTCAGAGAGAGGAGGTGATTGGCCTAGTCTCTCCTAGTGCCGTGAAGGGGCTGCCTCCTCAAGGCCTGGCCACAGGTCTGCGTGCGTTGCCGTTATACACGCTCGCCTAAACATTTCCTCCCGTAAACTTGGTGTGGTTATGCCGCAAATTCTCGGTAGTCATTGCCTCGTTCGTGATAACATGGCCTACCACGTGAAGGTGAGGATGATATTTGAGTGAGAGAGGCTTTGTATTGCCCATCATCAACCTGGGAAAATTAGTGAGCTATTTAGTGAAGGAAAAAAAGTAATTGTTTTGTCTTATAGTAAAATGTTGTATATTGCTATAAACTTTAAGGTTTAATAAGTGCCAAAAAGAAAAATGCATTTACTCTACAAATGAAGTCGAGAAAATGTATTTATTTTAAATTCTTAATATCATTTTCTTGAAAAATCTCTTTTTTTCTCGTTATTTCCAGTCGCAAAATAATGTTCCGTTTTTAGCATTATAAAGAGACTTCTCTCTTGACAGCTGATGGTTACAACATATTTTTTTTTGTATCTGTATATTTGAATTATTAAATTATTTTGTCAAAAATATATTTGACACGTACATAGTTTACATACTTTGTTTACATAGTTTACATACTCGGCATGCGTGAGATTACAATTAGATTGTGTAGCAGATACATTCTCTGTGCAAAGAGGTGTAAAGTAAGGTTGCGTACTTTCTCAACTTCTCTTCATACTATTCATAGATGGGTTCGTAGATAGACTAGCCGCGGTAAATGCAGATGCACTCAGGATCGGAGATGAAAATATTTCAATACCAGCACTCCTTTTTGCCGACGACTTGATTATTTTCTCAAAAACACAAGCAAGTTTACAAAGAAGTTTAGATGAATTATAAATTTTTTCTGAAGAAACAAAACTAAAAGTTAACGTTAATAAGACAAAAATCGTTACATTTAAAAATGGATGGGTCTACAGTAAGAATGAAATTTGGTCTTATAAACTAGAAACGCTAGAAAACGTTAAAGAATACATATATTTAGGAGTAACCATCTGCATGAACGTAACTTGGAAGAGACATAAGAAGAAAGCTCGACGAAAAGTCAAATACATTTTAGGTACAATAACATCAAAACTTACAATTCCTGAAATTGCACCACGACTTATGGATAAAATGTTTCAATCTCTACTCATCCTGGGAATAGCGTTGGGACCGGAAATATGGGGCGCGGGGTATAACGATATTTTAAATTGGCTTGAAACGAAATATCTTAATATGGTAACGGGCATTGCTCAATGCACAGAAAACAGTGGCATTTAATGGGAATTTGTGTTGCTTCCCATTGAACAAACTCTCCAATTAAGAGCAATTAAATATTGGCTTTCGATAAAGGTAGGCACCAGAAACCCACTTGTAACTCAGTCTTGCCATTGTAATACAGAAGGAAAATGGGACAGGCAAATTAAAAATTTAATTCATAAAGCAGGAATCACTTGTGTGATTCAGAATAGTCTGTCGTTAAACAATCTAAAAGATATTAAGAGAAAACTCAAAGACTTATACCGTCGTGAAATAGAAACTAACAGACTGGAAAAGAGATCACTTATCGTGCAAACCTTAGTAGCTGGACAATGGGGCAGAAAACCATACATTGACTGTCTCAAATCAAAAGAACGATCGGGTTACGGATGGTTTCGCGTAGGAGGGTGGAAATTAAGAAAAGTTTCGCGTAGGAGGTAAGAAAACTGAGGGGAAATCGAGACTCTATTTGCCCACTTTGCGGCGAACAAAATGAAGATTGGATTCACATTTTACTAACATACCCGAAAACAGATCAAAAACGAACTTTTATCCAAGTTGGTGTATTCCAAAATTATCACATTAACGTAGATTTAGCCATTGAAATAATGAGGGACAATAGAGTATCTGTAGTGCAGATATAATAGAGTATCAGTTCCTAGGCTATGTGAGGGAGATGAGAGAAAGAGTAATATGTGCTGAAACTACTGATTCAAATGAACCGTGATTCTGCCGCTTCGTCTTTTTCTTTTGTTTCAGGCGGAGACATGTTGAGAAGATATTCCAAGGCGTTACGTCAATTATACGTTTTTTAAACAATTGAGTTTTATTTTCATTTTTCTTTCTATTACAAAACTTGTATATATTACTTTATAATTTCTTTCTCTTCTTTAAGTATCTTTTGTAAATGTGTTTATATTAATTGTATATATTCTTGTCCTGACCGTTGGTTTCCCGTGGTTCCCAACGGTGCTCATTGAATCGATAGTTGCAGTATACTTAAAAGATATTTTACAACTAAATTAAACAATATTAAAGAAGCACTAAAGGATGATAAAAATACTATTACGATACAAATCACAAGTAAATAAAATTACAATCATTTTAATTTCAACACAAGGGTTTCCAAAATTAAAACTGCAACTATCCATTCAATGAGAGTGAATACCAGGACATCGTATACACAGCTCACGGCTCTACTTAAGGGGCATTTTAAAGGCGTACAGGCAAAAAACCTCGCCACACATTTGTACATAAATAATATTTTTTATAAATAAAGCGCCCTACTGAGATTGAAATTGAAATACTTTGTTTGTTTCTACGTGACTTTTATCAATATATTACAAAAAGTTATAATGTACTGATGAATTGAATAAGTAAATACTCCTTCATTTACCGTTATTAATGAAAACATACAAAGGAAGATTGTTTGTTTACTTACTGCTGTTTTGTTTCCTCATTATTTTATCGCTTGAGTTAAAATATTAATTAAACGTCCTTGTTTTAAAATTAACAAACGTAGATGATCAATAGTTATTTTCAGCACTCTTATCAAAGGAGAGATCATTATTTAACTTAGGCTTCCTTCAATTTTATTTATTTTATGAGATGAAAAACATGTCGCGTCATTAAGAGTGTTGCAAGAATAAGGAATATGATAAAAAGATTAAATGTGAGTGTAAGTTCTGATAAACGGTGATAAAAATAGTTAATTAATTAAGGAAATTCCATATCGCAAGATGTTTATTACGTTCTCAGTTTTGAGTCACAAAGCAGGAAGATAATAATTTATTAGTAACTCTCCTCTTACCCTTTATGTTTGAACATGTATCATTCAAACTCGTGTAATGGTTGATTCCATCTGCAGTACGTAAAGCTTAACTAATATTGGAAACGCCCCACAGCGATAATAATTTTAAACAAGCAACTGGAGAATAAAAAACGTCATTTAAAGGATGATTAAAAACACTGTAAAATGCTGCAAAAAGTAACAAATAGGACGGAAGCAATCCATATAGCATGAAACTGAACCTCAAATGAAAATGTTGTGTCAACAGTTTTATTTTTTCATGCGAATAACACGTTTAATACCCACTGCTGCATTACGAGTAGATGATGATACGCATTGTTTTAGGCAGTAATATAAAAAATAAATGATAAGCCAGTGTTAAAAATATGGGGAATATAAAATGAATGGAAACGGGTTTTTATACAATTTTTATTTAAAGCGTCATTGCTGATGTTTTCACGAACAACATATCTCATTTCGTAAACGATCCCAATGTCGTTCTACCCCTTCCCAGTTCTGTTTACTCGTCTCACAACTTGCATTCCATTGCGTAGTTTTTGTTGTTGTTTTTTTGTCTGTCGATTCGTATCACCAGATTGCCACCGCGATACCACACTCTTCAATTTGGAACGTGCGATTCCATCCTAATTAGTCAACGCTGCAAAACACTCCTATACTCCACCGCCAATCCTAGTTTCGTTTTCCTCAGGTGCCATCTGTTATCTGTCACCCGACAAAACGGTAGCACCGGAACATGCATAAGCATTAGAGCGAAGCGTTTGCAAAAGCATCACGTGCCAGCTGATAAAAGAATTTGGTTAAAAATGGAAAGTCGATGGAAAACTGATGAACGCGTGGGAAGAATGACGTATCGAACGGTATTCGGAGAGCATTGAAGATAAAAATTCTGAATCTTTTCCTTATTTAAATATTTTCTTTATTTCCTTACTGAAATGTGAAAGCTTGAAATGAATTTTCCGTACTTTTTTCTTTCATTAACGGTCTGTTTCCGGATTTTCAAGAGTCTTTCCGAATATACTATAAATGATCTCACGTAACTTCCCGTAGATAAATTTTATGTCCCTCTTTCTCGATGACAAATTTATTATATTTTCTTAAAAGAAATACTGTCGCCTTTATATTCAGAAAAGAAATGATTTGAAAAATCTAAAAATGTCTTCATTAACACTTATACACCAACAGTATAAACGAATACTTTTTTGGTAGGTATCAATGATTATTTTTCAGAGAATCACAAAATTACGAATACTAAGCTATTTCTCTTTGCCTATCCGTTCCTGAAACGTGAAAGTATATGCAATACATTTTGCTTTGTATCTCATCCTCTAAAAGTTCATCAAAGAACTAAAAAATTCATAAGTAACTCAATCCTACTTGAGTTACATTGAGAATCTCAGGAATTTTGTTTTATTAAAACGTGTAACGTTGTAACTTGAATTTGGATTTTTTAATAAATTTTTTTTTCTCTGGACTTATTCTTGAAAATATATTATAAATAATAAATCCTTTGATCAATACATTACAAAATCTAAATAATGAAACAAAAAATAGTTAAAACATTAGAAATAAACACACTGCCTTGCGATGATCATAAAGGGGTAACGAATTCCTCGACAGTGATGTGTGCGTAGCTCGACTTCTCTCTTCTATCAAATGAAACGCAAGTTTCGATTCAAATTTTCCGATACCTCATTACGCCATGCTTTCATTCCTGAAAGCGACTCACTGACCCTGTTTTCTTTTGGTAATGTATTCAGCGCTGCCGTGATCTTGACTTCAGCTTGGAGCGCAGGTACACCAATCCTCAAAATTTCAGTACTTTAAATGTTATCACGAGTTGCGGCAGAGCGAGGAGAGAAAATAAACAGTGAACAATATTTCCCATTATAACAATTTCGTTGTTACAAGTTTCGTAGAGAAACGTGAAGATCGTGATTGAAACTTACGTTAAATGTTGTTTCGTATAAAATATTTTTTAAATAAATATTTCATTTTTATTGAAAGTATTATGGATTTCAGAAAATAAATTTTCACGCATCTCAAAAGCTCAAACAAATGTTGATTTAAAATCTCTTTTCCCAGGAAAGAAATTTTGTTTTGAAACTTACATATGTTAATTATCTATTTTCTATGCATATTCGAATGTGTGTAATATATTGCTTCAGTATCAACGAACTCTTTCACAAACAATCTTATATCTGTTGTACCTTACAGATAAAATAGCTTTGATTCAGACAATGCAAACTACCTCCAAAACTACATATCTTTCAGATCACCCGAATAAATACTTCAATTTCCGTAAACATAATTTAATATTAATATAAAGTTGTGTACGAGAGATTTCACAAACATTTTAAATACTCCATCACAGCTATATAAATTGATCCTAAATTCTATATTGCTAATTTATTCAAAAATATTTCAATTATTTTTTATTTTACTTGTTATAAGTATAATGATAATGAAAATATCTCATTTTCCAGGGGAAAAAATATAAACCTCAAAACAACTAATTATTTTATTTTCAAAAAATTAATTGCACTAAATTCTCCGAGTTGTCTCAGTAGGTCATGAGAACTCCTAGGTGTAATGGTTGAATATAAAAAATAAATATTTCTGTGGCATGACTCCAACCATAAACAAACAAACCGAAATACATCAGCAGCAGTAACCAGAAAGCATTTTTTGTAACCGAATCGAAGAGGCTTGGATTCGAATATTTGGAATGAGGGTTCAATTGACTGATTTTTGCTCATCTAATTTAGCAATAATAATAATAATAATAACAATAGATTTATGGTCAAAAACGCAGTTACGAACTACGTATGACCACGTGGAGAATAATAGAATAACTTTATTTCCGAAAACAAGTAAGGAACCATCCCATTTCAGCACACTCCGGAAGCAAGCAAGAGATTTAACATTTCTGCTTACTGCTAAGATAAGAATAAATGTGGTTCAGGACGTGTTATAATATTAACAGAATACCAAAAAATTTGTTCTTTAAAAAACTAAAAAATGATCGTTCACAAGTACGTATTTTTATCGAACTATAGATATTGTTTATAAATCGTTACTATTAAAATTACTCTAAATTATAAATTAATTATTACAACAGACCCCTCCGTCTGTATGCAAGAGCGCCCTCTGCTAGTATTTTTCTCATCTCTTGATTTAAATTATCTATGAAAAACGGCTCTTTCCGGTCCTGTCATACTGAGGAGGGAATAGTAAAAATAATTTTTGTTTGTTTTTAAGCTTCTCTAACTTTAAACACTCTCTACGTTTCAATATAATTATTCATTTATTACAAAAAACATTAAAACTAAAATAGCTGCCGCCCGACCACTAGCACAAGAAATAAAAATTAATTTTAAAAACTTTCTGCTTATTGGTATCAACAAGAATTATTTACGTTATGAAAAGATATGCGTGTACTTGCTAATAAAGGTATTAAGATATATTAACATATTAATATTATAAATAATTTATTACTGTTAATTTGACAGGTACTCTCACGTAAAATGACAAGTGAATAAAATAATATTAATTTTATATTTATGTAAACATTTATATATAATCAACATTTAGGATTACTACATTGACCTGGAAACCGCATGTTCGGATAACACAATTCTATTATGAGATGTAGTTAAAGATGTAGCGAGAGATCAAATAAAATAATCTCAATTTTACAATTTTTGAAGTAAGTAAATTAATAATTAAATACATTCAAATCTTCTGAGTGATCCAAGTCTGGAAAGTTACATTAATACATTAAGAAAATATATCACTTCGACGGGTTACATGTTTGGGTTAAAAGGGAAGTAAAATAATAAATCGCCTGAAGAAAAATACAAGAGAAGGAATTATTATACACGAGAAGTGAAGTTGTTAACGGTCGTATGAACTTGTTTGGACAGGATTTTTTTTCTAATCCCATTAGAACATGCTAAGTTGCAAATGAAGGTTTAACTCTTGTTCTAATAGGATTCGAAAAAAATCCTTTTCAACCAACTTCATGCGACCACTAACAACTTCACTTCTCGTGAATAATAATACCTTTCTTGACTTGAAATGTGTCCTTGATTTGTTTCAAAGCGTAGCATCCACTTTCCGAGGACGTGTTGGCATTAAACTGAATCTACTTTCGTGACCTCCCAGCGCTACGCGATCCAATATACATTAAGCCACCAGGAGTGTTGTGTCAAAATTGCGTGAGCGCCACCCGTCCAATTAGTGCCGCATGACCGGGTCCTGATGAGCAGATGAAAAACAACAAAGCCAGAGGGAATATTCACACCGAAAGTGGACACTATTGGGCAGGAACGCTCGGGCACATACAATTAAATAAATTAATCAGGATTCGCGAAGCTGCTGTATTGGATCGTATATATGATATTCTTTGTATAATTTCAATTAGTCTTCTCTCGTGAATTGTGAATGTAGTTCAATTTCCATGACATGTTTTTACACATGTTGTGGGTTAATTGACAGTTACGCGCTCTTGGTGAATACATCACAATTTCAAACGTGGTTTAATGAAGCGTACAATGATGTCGAAATCGTACAGATCAGTTTGGAAGTACGACGAATCAATAATTCTGCAAATAACACAAACCTGTCGGATCATTATAAAGACACACAAAAATGCTAGTAAATCTGTTTCCCTAGTAACCACTTATAATTGGTTGGGATGTAAACTTAATTTTTCTTTAAAATGTAATATTATTGTGTATCATCGATAATCGTGGCGAGTGTTTGTGATAACTGTGTGGGAATTAAGACTGTTTTACGATATTCTTTATCATATGTGAGAGTTTGTCTTGTCACCCTGCTGGTGACACAAATATAGGTCAAAATGTCGGCATATGTTAAATAATGTTATTTTTGTAATTTGGCCTAACTGCATAAACAACGTTCATATTGATATTTCTTTTTTATTCCATTTATTTTTATTTTTAAAAATTCGTTTACGCTAATTCTTCCAAAACTTCTAGTTAAATGATAGTTGAAGTTATAAAAGGGGGGAACCACGGATATAGAATAATTATTGAGATATATGAATCTGTATACACAGTTACTTAATGAAAACAAACGATGAGATCAACACAGAAATGTACTTTTCCCGAATAATTACCTTTAAATGCGAAACTCACATTTTCAAATAAGTGTCTTCAAAAGCATCTATTTTTCTTTTACAATTGGGACTTTAGGGTTCACTAACATTGTCATTAGAGCCCTTTCGAAAGCATCTACCAAATAAATTGAAAGTAATGTTGAAGTAAGAATGTTCAATGTCTCGATCACCGATATGTCGAATCCAAAGAATTGTACACATCTAATTGGTCATAATTATATTAATAATATTGAGGTAGTTATGATTTATCACTACTATATAAAAGACAAGACCCCCCAGGGGAATTACATCTAGTAGGTACGTGTTTGGCGAACACGGGACTCCGAGCTGAGTCTGGCATTACTTCCACTTACTTGTGCAAGGCTCCTTCCTTTCTCTTTTCTGACCTCTCTTGGTCACCTCTTGTTCTTTTCGATCCCGACGCTATTAGGTTGTGAGGGCTAGGGTATCTTTCAGTTTCCTCTTTCTTTCCTTTTTTTTTTTTTTTTTTGGATATACTCGTATGTAATGTTTTGAGATATGTTTTGATATATTGTAATTCAGGAGGATTTTTAGTGGGTATCGTTGAGTCATTCGGTGAGTCCCACACGCGGGGAGAGTCATGTTGGCTCTCCTTAATGCGTAAGTGCATTTTCCCTACCTGTACAAATTTTTAGGACTCTAATGACCTCGATGTCGGTAAGTCGTAAAGTCCCACAAAAAAAAAGACAAGAATATAATGAGAAAACTAGCATCGATGATTGCTAAATAATGAATTCATTTTAATTGAAGCTCGTTGGCTCGGGAAGAAAAAAAACAAGACAAAACAAGTACATTTAAAATAAAAAACTAAGGAATAAAAAAGTGACAAATGATTCCCGGGTGGTTGACCTTGATAATTTAATTTAATCTGTAAAGTGCTAATTAATGAGTTTTCATCCCATTGAATTGTAGTTTGCTTTTTTCCCCAAAGAAATAGAATGTGGACGTCCCACGTCGCCAGTGATTGGCACACTGTCTCTCTTGCGCAGGTATACCAGTTCCATTTTCCCTACAGTGCTTTTGTATTCCCTTCTCCAATAACTCCATGATCTTTCATCAGTTGGGAACCATTGAAAAGAATTAATAAATGGCTATTGTTCGCGTTGAATGGATGTATTCTCATCAACACGCTAAAACCACTCGCCTGTAATAAATATCGACCGACATTTCAAAGGTTTTTTGGTTCCTGCATATTACGAATTGAAGTAATCATAGCCGAATCTTAATGGTTATTATGTCAAATAATCATATTTCATATCTTTTGTATTGATAGATAATACTGTGCTGGTATATTTTATATTTCTGATGAACATTCTACTTTATAAATCCTTTAGCTAGATAATATCGTATTGCAATGGAAGAACATGTCACGTCGATATGTAATAACTTGTTTTCTTATAATTTAATCGTAAAGTCAATATTTCAAAATATGGTTAATTAACCTATTTTTTCAAACGATTGTATGTCATCATTTGACTCAGAATTCCATGCGTTTCGCCAAAATTATAAGAGGAATGTCACAAAAACATATTACTTGTAAGAAAGGTATCTAAATTAACGTAAAAAGTTAATGATATGTAATTACTGTAATATAAATTATTTTTATTACTATTCAGAAATTTCGAGTAATACGTCAGAGCAACCACATTCTACAATAAATTCAAATATGCTGTAATAAAATATATCAATAGGAGGTTTTATAAATTTAAGAAAATTTCTTGCGTAGTTATTCAATTTCTTAAAGTGATTGCGTTTTACCTCATTGTAAAAACGAGGTCACCTCGTAACAAATTTTCACGAAGTCCAAATTATTTGCGGGACTATTAAACGAATTCTTTTGTATTAAAATTCAATCTTAGACAATTTTCCAGAACTTACAATCAATGAATGTGGGAAGTGAGTTCAACATTTGTGAAGCCCTGCACTGGAAATTGAACTGTCATTTTTTACTAAAAAGTCTTCAGTCATGAATGTTTTTTGAAGTTGAAAATTAAACAAATTAGTTGTAGTGGAAAAAAACATTAGTAATTGAACAATTTCCATTCTTCCTTAATGATAATACACATTATAATTTTGGTTCATTTGTTTTTTAGTTTATTTAGTTTCTTGTGGGACAAATTCAGAATTATTTCCCTTTTTACTTTCCAATTATATAGAATATATAGGGAAAGTATAATATTCGGTAGAAAAGAAATTTTAGAATCTTCAGATCTATACAAATTAACTCCAGGAGAGTCGATTTTCAATTTTCTGCTATGACGTCCGATGTCGCATGTGTGTGTTTGTGTGAGGGGGAGGGGAATATTCCTTTTCCGATAACTCACGAACTAATTAATGAATTCAAATTAAAGTAGACGATTGATTTAGAATGCATTGGGAATAGAAGACTATTTCTGGACAACTCATTCCTATTCCGGTTTCTTAAAAATTAAAATTTTGAAAAATGAATGTTAACATTTTATTTGTGCGTACGAGTTGTTAAACAGCATTTCCGAACGTCGCACTGTTTTCGAGATTTTTACGCAACAAAGAGTTAACCTGGAGACGTGTTATTTAGAGTTGACGATAACAATCTGCTGTCAACTCTAAATGAGCGTAGTTGAATGAGCTGAAATAATATTACGTAACCAACTTTTTATGGTTATGAGAATAAATATTTTTATACATACTGATTTGTTTATTTGATTGTGTTTTACTTCATACATCTAAATTATTTTCCGGCTTGTGTTATTGCTACGTAGACGTCTACTGCTATAATCATTTTTGAAGAATTATAATTGGAAAGTTCAGTGGGGCACACTCCAGATCTTTAACATAGTATAATCTAAATAAAGTTGTGAATATGCACACCTTTAAATCAATTGCTACTGTGGGATATTTTTCATTGTAGTTTGATAATTAAAATGGTACCATAAAGTGAGGTATGTGTAGTTTTGTCTCAATATACGATGATAAAGATTAGTAAGTTCGTATCTTAGTAACCTCCAAAAATATCTGCTTATTTAATTAACTCGTGTAGTAGAGAATTTTTAAATATTTCAAAATATTTTCTAACTATGGCTACTTCACGAAAATAGGTATAACACTTGCATATTGTTTAATTTTCTTAAAGTAACTTTTTCTGTTCCTAACATTTAATAATTTCCCAGATCATTACTATATTTTATATGCACACATTGAGGGATTCCATTTTTATTTCCCATCCCAACTATTAATAATATGATGTGTATTAAAATGTATATACCTATCCACATCCGAGAATAAAAATATTAATATTGAAAATTTAAATTAATCGACTTATAATAATACTTATAGGTTGTTTTAAATAGTATGTACAAAAAAGAAATAAGTGGTGACAATATTTTTCATACGAATATACAGCACGAATTCTTAACACCTGGAACTCCAACCTGCTTACAGTGCATAAAACATCACACACAAAAATATTATCCACATAAAAATTTACATCGACGATAAACTGCGAGCAATAATTTTTTTTAGATCGATACTATCCGTTGTGAAAGAGACGTCGTGGGGAAGGTGTAAAACGCTCCTGATATGGTCGTTTACTGCCCCGAAACGAGCAGGATGACTGCGTTCACGTGAGTTGTAAGGGCCGCGCCTGAGGCCGAAAAAGGCGTCGCGGTGTTGTGGGGACACAGTGATGCGACTATGCGAATGATCTCCGTCACACATAAAAATAATAAAAACAGCTTATGGCACCTTGGAGATCATGGGTCTGTCGAATATCTCAATTCAGAGGAACACGTGTGTCGTTCAGGTGGATAAACGTGTTGGAGGTACAGTGAGCGAATAAATAAGTGCTGCCGGATGTTAAAAATTTCGCAGAATACCAGAGAAAACTTAATGCATATTTTTAATGTCAATAAAGGAAGCAAATATAAGATTTTCAATACTGATGAATCCAAGGGAGAGGTGACGAAAGGGTGATCACCGCACCCTTGAACTAAAACTGTCGGGTAAAAGGCTACAGAACATTCCATTTTTTTCTTAGTTCAATAAAATCACCTTTAGTTGATTATTTTAACTGAAAATATTATTGGTAATAGTTTAAATGATTTATTTAACAAAGACATAATAACTACCATTACGACAACCAAAACCTTTTTTTTATCTGGCACTACAGTCCTTTGTGGGCTCTGGCCTTCGCGGAGGGTAGAGCTCGCGCGATTTCTTGACCCCGGCACTAGAACGAGGAGATGTGGTCAGCATCTCGCTCCGACCGGTTCGACCCCAGGATAGATCCTGGTTCTCATTTTATAGCAGGCTGAGTAGGCCTGGGAGCCAGTCTGGATGTTGAGGCGTGATGAAAATCCCCATCTCTATCCACTGAGCGATACTGACTCCAACTTGATACTAGATACACAAAATATTTTTGTACAAACTTACATGGGGTGTTTCTTACAGGTCTATCTTGATATGCGTAACATCTATTACAAAATGCCCCACTGTAACTACTGCAAAATTATACCGACAATAACTAAGTAAACGCAGAATAACTAATAAAAAATTGAACGAGCTGTCCGGGACATTCATTTGATGTCAATTTTTTGTCACTATTTTTATAGTCATCACTCTCTTTCATATTTCTTCTTTTATCTGCTTCTGATAATTAATCGCTTCTGTCTGGCTTTCGTACCACTTGCATTGCAAAAGGGTTTGTGCATGGTACAAAACTCATGCATCCAAGACGACATGCATTTTCTTTATGGTATTCCTTTTTAGAAGTCGTTATATAATTTTCTGTGCACACTTATACATCTATTCTCGTCTTTTCCAGAAATGTCTTCGTTCGAAGTACTTCCATGGTTTTCTTCATCATTTTTACTTTCTGATGACGTAGGACAATCCAGGTTGGCCTACTTTTTCTTGGATTTTTCTTTTGCTTTCCCTTGGTTACCTTTTTTCAATTTTTTTTTTGTTTCTTGGATACTTCTTTAGGTATCTTCTTTTCGTCTATCAGTTTCCTTTCTTGATTATGGTCTTTTTATTTTCCTAATTAAATATTTTATTGTATTATCCTATTTTTGTGTGTTTTATTAAATGGATTTATTAAAGAGGCATTTGTACTGGGGCATATTGTATTCTAATGAATGGTGTATTTTGTAAATTTATGATTACCAAACGCCCCAGCCATGTGAACGTCGGCACTACAAGGTATTGACTACAAACGTTATGATAAATAATAGATCATTTATTGCTAAATACTTATTTACAAGAAAAATATGCATACAACAATTAGTGCATTATGTAGACAAATTTGTATAGTACACACAACAAATTGTTTCCAAAAACAGATTTTAAGATTTTTTGTAACAAATTTTAAAAATCTCACCTCAGTGTGGGCCAGTTTGAAGGGTGACTGCCACGCACGCGTACGGTCAGAACTTGTCACTCGACTGCGTTTCACGGCGCGTAGCGTTTTACTCATCGCGCAGTTTTGATTTGACGGCCGATGTAAGTTTAAAGAAATATGAAAGAACTGCCAACATAACGCAAGATACTTATCCTTCTGGACGATGGGAAAGTAAAAGCGTTGGTTACACTCCTGTACCAACGAGTTCTAAACCAACATCAAGCCTGTTAGATAGCTGATAAATGAAGTATTTATTTAACAATTTATTGACAAGAGAGCTGTCCATGACCACGGTGAGGACATGGAACTAATTTAAAGCTACATGACAATGAACTAAAAAACACATTACGTTCTCGATCATGATTTTTTCCTCTCTTAAGTTTCGTTTTCTCTGAGAAAAGTTTCAGTATAGCTACATTTTATTTCTTTGTAATTTATTAATTAATATCTCTCAACAGTTCTACAGCGTTACAATTCAACTATCCAATGACGTACAGACTAGCGCTGAGGATCAGAAATTTCGGAAGATTATTCCAAACAATCTGAATGCTCTGTAATCCTCTTAAGAACTTTCAGATCTATGTTGTGTCAATTCTAACGAATTGGTGGCAATATGATATGCGAAATAAAAATGCAAATCAAAACATGAAGTAAGTGTTTTCATACAAAATAAATATAATATGAAATATGTACTTAATAGTAAAATAACTTTCAAATGTTCCGTGTGGTCTCCAGTGCAGTTTTTTTGAAAGTTTTGTTATTAAGCATCGTTTATGAGACTAAACGTTCTGTAGAAACGTCTTTTAGTTCTTTTTAAAGAGTTAACTCTTAACAGATGCATTTAAGCAATCTACAAAGCAAGCAAAGAATGAAGAAGAAAAAAAC
Organism: Laupala kohalensis; assembly: GCA_002313205.1. Lineage (NCBI taxonomy): Eukaryota > Metazoa > Arthropoda > Insecta > Orthoptera > Trigonidiidae > Laupala > Laupala kohalensis. The sequence continues at coordinate 89,179 of NNCF01127510.1, read as the reverse complement.
GCCGAGACTGTAAAACTGTCCCTTCATCTAAGTATAAGAGCTTTCACCTGGACGCAAATTCTAGGTAAGTCTGAAGTGATTTTGTGAGGTAATTTAAAGTTAAGCTTTGATGAAATCTTGAGGTATTTTATAACGTAATTGAAGAGGTACATGGTGGACACGATCTTATATTTTACATATATTTTTCGCTAAGATACGTGTCCTCCATTGTTGCTTTACAAATGGTTTATTAGTTGTTCAGGTACCGTTCCTACAGAACATTAACGTCGAAGATAGTCCTTAACAACAACGCTGGACTCAAATATAAAATAAATTAAAGACTCACCGGTCTTTGTTGTAGATTGTCCGTGATAACGTGAGACATAAGATACTGTGAGGACGCACTCTTTCTCGCAGACACATTTGGAGGAGAGAAGGAGTGAAGGAAGATGAGCAATAGCTTGTGTGCAGCAGTCAGAGTAATCGAGTTCCCTCACGTAAGCCGATGTGCGAAGAGACAGAAACACATACCTTAAAAAAAAAACAATTGGGGCTTTAGAACACCAAAGTTCTAACTTCGTAAGAGTAAAACAATTTTCCTATTATAAGTTATTAACACTTATTAATTTCTTTTTCCGCTACTGATATCATTTACCTACCAAATAATCGAAATATTTTAATACCTCTAATTTTAGTTACTGTTTCAGTTCATTGTGAGTGAATACTAGGGTATAGTGTGCACAGTCCACGGTACATTTTAGTGCCTCTGTAAGGCGCGCGGGTATTAAACCCCGCCATATATATTGTATATATTATTTTTGTTAAAATAAAGCCCTTTTGAATTGAAAAAAAAAAATTGAACTTCGTTTTCCCCTCCCGACAACTGTTTATAAAATAACTGAGCCTATTTATGTATATCTATGGCAACTACATGTAAAGAAAATTTCATTTGTTGCAGTCATGCAATTGAATTTGAATTTTATGCTTTTACGACGTTTTTTAAACTGTGCAATAGAATATCGATGTCAGGCAATAATAGGATTTTATCCATTAATTTTTTTTATGTTCATAATAATCTTTTGTCATTACGTTTGCTCGTATTATCCAAGATTTAACATCTTGAATAAATAAGTTTTACAGAAAATGAAAATTCCATAAATTTGAATGCTACTGATAAAATGTCATATATAAACTTCTCATTTCCATTCCTTTGGCGAACGGTAGTTTCTCGAACTCGATTGGTTAGATACTGCTATTCACATCGATTGTGTAATATTCCTTTTTTTTACTCAAGTATATTGGCGGATTTTCATTCAAAATATAATATCTTTATTTTGCATTCTGTCAATCAATTGAATGTTTTAAGAATGTCAATAGTTATCTGACAGCTTGTCAAATCCAGTGCAATACAATATTTTGAATCAGTGCGAAATATTTGTTTCTTATTATGTGAAGTGTCGAAGAGAAAAAAAATACAAAGAATTAAAATTGGAACAGAACTCATTTCAGGACATGGTGAACTGAAATTGAAAAAAATATACAGGGTTTGAAAATATACGGGAAATTGAAAAAGTAGCGCGTAAAGCTGAGCGTCCTGAGTTGGAATATTGGTCACATCTCCCATTTTCATTCAACATAATTAAAAAATAGCCAGACCTGAAGAGAGCATAGATTATTGAACGTTATTTTACAACTAGAGGATTACGAACAAAATAGAATAGTTTATATCTTTTTTATATATATTTGATCACCTGACGACGACTTAAATTTAAGTCGAAACATAGTGAGCTCTTCACAGGAAATATAAATATTATTCATCCATGAAAGGTCGTAAGTTTTTAATTATTTTTTTAAAATTAGACTAATACGTACAATATTTGGTATATAGTGTAGTTGGTATAATTCCGGTTGAAGATAAACACCATTTGTATAGTAGGAACGCAGCAGTTTCCTAAACAAGTTTCGTACGGCGATGTAATTCCCTCCTGTCGAACTTTGTGGTCCAAGAGCAGTAGGATCACCGCGGGGCCAACGGCGTCTGCAATGGAGTCCCGCAGGTGTCGCGGTCAGACCCTGCGTGGACGCAGCACGCAGAGCGCCCCACCGCCAGAGGGATGGGATGAACGAGATCTGGGAAGCGGAGGTGAGTCAGGTGTGGTTCGGATTGTGAGGGAGGGAGAGGTGGAAAGTGCGACGCGAAAGGGGACTGGTGTCGCTTATCGTGTGGAAGCAGCAACGATGATCCGTGGGCCTTTCGCGTCACCACGACCGACGATGTTCCCTGTCTCACCCCTTCTCTTCCCGTTCACCCGTTGCTCCAGCACCGTGGGATTGATCTTTTCCTAGCAGTTTGCGCTCGCGATGCCATCGACTCTGGAATTGGGTCAGGGATGTTATCAGTGTTATGCCAGGGAGAGAGAGGGGTATAGAGTTGATGGACGTGGCTGGGCTGTGAATAATTTCCGGATCGGTGAATGTTGAAAGGTTTTACCTAGAGAGATGTTACCCGTTTCGGAGAATTATGATCGTGATCTCGGTGAGTTATCTTACACACGTTTGTGCGTTGAAAGGTGTACAGAAAGCGAAAAATATGTGGACGTTATAAAATATTGTTTCAGACGAACTTTTATCAGAGTGGAATTTAAATTATTTAACTCATTATATTACTAAGAGTAAGATTTGAATATCTTTAATTTTGAAAACAAATAATATATTGTTGTACAGTACGTAATTTTGAAAAGAAGACACGAATAGATATGTGCTGACTTATCTCTAATATTTATTCAAATCTTTGAGCTAAAATACCAAAGATATTTCAGAAATCGAGAAAAGTGGAAGATGATTTTTAAACATGTTTTTCTTAAAAATTCTACATTAAAATGAGAATTAAATGCAAATTACTTCGTTCATTTTAAATGAATAACTTCTAACGCTTTAAAATAAAAATATACACCAATCGATACTGTTACTCTGTGGTAGTAGAAATTCTATTACATGAAAGATTAGTCATATCTTTTCATTTATATTCTTCATTTAAAAATACTGTAGAACACAAGTAAGATTACTGATCAGAAATAGTTTTCTCATAATATATGGTTATTAAAATTCCAGTGGGTCTAATGAAGTATTTTTTTTATTTAACAATTACAATTTATTGCAGTTAAAAGTAAGTTAAAACTATACGTGAATTGTTGCAATGAAACAAGACATTTTTCTTTGAGTTAGCACAAAGAAGAATCCTTTATAAATACCCCAGAAATAATGTGATACTCGCCAGTATAGAGAATATAATAATTAATATACTGGCATGTACATATTACTTATTCATATGTTTCTAAAGTAAGAATAAGAAATGAAAATAAATAATAAAAAGGTAATTTAAACTTTCTTTATAATTAATGATAATAAATATTATTAAAGTAAATTTATGATACATCATGAGACTTAGTAAAGAACATTAAGTATGATATATGGCGTTATTATGTTACTCATGGACTCATCCTCGCTAAAAAGCTTTTTCATCCGAAGCGTTCATGAAAATGTAAGAAGTTTTTGGCAAGTGCATAAGGTAGTAATATGGAACATTATTTTAATACGAAAACTCTCGATATTTCTTCCGGAAGTTGCTGTTCCGCTTGTGTGCGTTTTCCTGTTTAGTGTGAAGAAACTCTTGTTGTGTTTTGATTTTCACGAACTATATAATTCTTCTATTATTGCGAACTTGGTGCTATCAGTTGTTAAATGTTTCATTTACAGTTGTTACGGAGTACCTACCGTTTCCTATGTATTGTCGTTTGGACCCATGAAAATATATAGTATAATAACTAAGATGTTGGATATAGGGAATCCTAGTTGATATTAAATTCTCCTGCCCTTACAGTTAATCTCCTGCAAAAGGGTGAGTTCGAGTGCAGTGATTTTGAATTACCAACAGAAGGGAAAGAACTTTCCCCAGACTATATAACATATCAATTCCGTCAGGTTAATTCCGTCAAATATTCATTGATTTTAGAGGGTTGGACCGAGAGTGCGGTGTCATGTGCAGGTATGTGTAAGCCCAATTTGTAAGCCGATGCTGACCACGAAGAATATATTTGTGTTTCTCGAAATAAACTCTTGTGAACTCATTCTATATGAAAAATGTACATTTTTGTTGTATTTTTTGAACCAAGACAATAGTGTGTTTNAGAAACATCATGACGAGAAATATAGTCGGTATATGTATTTGAAGTGAATAAATTAGAATGGGAGGGTGTAATTAGGGAATTCATAAATGAGATAGCGAGCTTAAACGTTGCTGCGTCGACTAAAATAATTTATTGGCTAGTTGGCAGGGGGAAGGAATTACATAATTTTTTGTGGGGCTTTACGGCTCGTCGACATCTAGGTCATTAGAGCCCTAAAAACTTGTACAGGTAGGGAAAATGCAGTTACGCACTAGAGACAGCCAACATGACTCTCCCCGCGTGTGGGACTCGCCGAATGACTCAACCATACCCACTAAAAACCCTCCTGCATTACAACATACCAAAACATATATCAAAACAAAAAATCGAACATTGAGGACAAAAAATGAGTGGAGGACAAAAAATGAGGAAAATGAAAGATACCCCAGCCCTAATAGCGTCGGGATCGAAAAGAACAAGAAGTGACCAAGGAAGGTCAGGTAAGAGAAAGGAAGGAGCCTTCCACAAGTAAGTGGAAGTAATGCCAGACTCAGCTCGGGGCCCCGTGTTCGCCTAACACGTACTTACTAGATGTAAGTCCCCTGGGGGATCAATTTTGGTAGTCAATCGTCTTAGTACTTTCGAAAATAAAAATCGACCCTCCACTTTTCACACTTTTATTAAACACGACATATATATTCTTGAGTATTTCAAAATTAATCAATGACCATCTATTGTTTTTACATAAAGTTGTATAATTCTTCTGTTTCATAACGTTTCGTTTTAAATCAATAGATAAGATGCGATCATTTAAAACCATAATGAGTTGCATATTGCGCATTTTCCTCAGTGTGATGGGATATTGGTTTTTCTATATATTTTTTTACTACAACCATTGTAAACACGTTACAGAATTTAGTTATTATTTTAGGCGTACAACTGTGAGCAATAGTGATCCTTATTGAGGACCAACCATACCGTATCCCAATTACTTAATTAATATTTTCATATAGATATGAGATACGAACAAAAAGATTACAAAAACAAATTCTACAAAAAATGGAAATATTCTTCACCTATTTCATTTGGAAATGTGCATCAGCACTTGGAAATATATGGAGCTGGGAAAGAAGGGTAATTTCACGTCTATTGAAATATTGAAGTGAATGCTCAAAATATGGAGTACGCCAGTGCATTTTTCTTCTTAGTTGTAACAATAGGGTAGTCAGATGAATAAATACTTAGGAAAAAGTAAGAAATTAATCCGATAAAGTTTCAATAACAAAGAAGTCGATTACGTCTCGTTCAGAGAGTCAGAAAACTGTCACTGGCATTTTTATTCAATAATGTGACAATTTTTAATTAAAAGATATTGAGTATTTGATTAAAAATAACAGTTCTGACAGCTTACTAGGTTTTGTGTGTTTGTGTTTCATTGTTGACTGTTTCTTTCATAGGTTGCTAATTTACGGTATTGTTTTTCTCTTTTAAAGATTTCTTATGAACTCATCAAGTTAAACTTTATCGTTCATTTACTGCGATTTCCTGTTTATCTGTGAATCATAATGCTTTGTTTCTTCTCGGGCATATTAATGATGATTCTTCTAACCAAAAACCAAACGCGGATTATAGGGTTAAATGTGAATACAACCAGTTAATTTTCAATGTGAAATATAATCTACATAAAGCTGACTCCGTGAAATTTGAATTATGGACAAAAGTGTATATTTTGACGATAAAATCAATTTGATATAATGTTTCAACGATTATATTTATGAGCAGGTGTGTATTAATGGCGTGGATTCCTTCTTTCAAAAATTATTAATCCGCTCCAGTAGTACGTCGGAGGTTTTGACTACACATATTTGTATTAATCGCATGATCAGTAATTAATTGAATGAGGAAATCAAGTTAGTTTTGCTGTATTATTAGATATTGAAATCACAATATCTTGTAAACCCATGATCTGGTGTTTGTCTAAATGTGATGTTTCTTCCAGTTTGAGATTCATGTAATACATGGTGATGTTTTTATTTTTTGTTAGAACCAAATTATAATTACTCAACTTTGGCACGGTTGTGTACATTAATTCTGTAGCCCCATCCTGGCCCTGGTTTTTCTCCGTTTTTCCTTCTGGTAGAGGCGGATTTATCATACAGGTTCTCTAGGCTTTGTCTAGGGGCGTGTTTATTGTAACAATAAATCGTGAATTTAGTGTTATTTCAATTCTTATGATTTTTAAACACTATACTCAGAATAATCTATAGTTCGATAATAACTTGTACATGTAAATTTTTGCTTAAAATTACAAACATATTGACATTCTATTAGTATTATAACTCGCAGCTAACTTTTTATCTTATCTAGGAATTTTTGCTGAATTTTTTGAATCCGCCTCTGCCTTAGGGCCCTTGATCGGAATTGATGGGATGGTCCCTTGCTTGCTTCCGGAGAGTAAATTAGTTTTTTTCCCTCCACGTGGTCATACGCAGTTTGTACTGTTTTTTGACAATAAATTTATTATTATTATAATTTTTTATATTATATTTCGTCGATGTTTTTTAAATTTCGATGAAATAAATTTTAAAGTGCCTTTTTATTGATCACATACTTACTTCAATCATCCTAACACATGATTCTCTACAAGATCCATGAGACACTCTTGATACCTCTCTCGATATGTCGGATCACTTTGGAACTGCGAACAAATGAGTCTAGCGCGAGCGTACCCTTCTTTAACAACGTGCTCGTACACTTCTGGATTTTGAAACACTGGTTCTAGGGCTTCATCACTCGACAAAATGAAATGTAGGACAAAAGCAGCTGACAGACGTCCGGCGAGGCGTTGCTCAGGTAACGAAGCTTCGAATTCTGCCCGAGGGAGCGCAGCACGGATGTCTGCGCCACGTCTCCTCAAGGCCGCATCGAGAGCCGCGTAATACGTGTCCAGTAGCTTCGTCTCGTGACGAACTCGTAAGTCGCGACGCATCGTCAAATGCAGGAGGTTGAAGACGTCATGCGCTGGAGGAGCGTAACGTAACAACTGGAAGTCCAATAGTTTCACATCGATTTGTCCAGGAACTGTTTCTCGGAAGAGAATGTTGTTTTGCCAGAGATCGGCGTGGCAGATTACGTTTCTGAAGCGAGGAGAGGTCTTAACTATGGAATACATCTGGCGCAATACGACAGGAAAGCGCTCCTCCACTCGTCGACGGACTTCTTGGTCTTCACACACCGGAAGTAGTTTGGCGCATTCTGCAATGCCTTCCAACCCCGCCTCGGTTGCTTTCGTTGCGGGATAACCGTCCTCGAAAACGTAAAATGCTTCTTTAACCAAAACGGGGTATTCTTCTGAAATTCGGAACGGTCTCTTGAGCTCAGCCGAGCGTTGTTCCTCTAATGCAATAGATGATGCATGGAATGACGCAAGCATCTTCAGGGCAATCAGAGCGTGATCCAAATCTAGAACGTCATACGAACCGCTTGACTTGTATCCAGATAAAGCCACATTCTCTAGAATAATGAGTTCATCTCTCGCTAGGTAGCAACGACAATACCACGAAACTTCAATCTCATCATCCCCCTCCATATTCTTCTTGGATTCAACATCTGCTGATATGAATCCTCGTTCTTCCCAGGTTCGAGCGATTTCCTTGTAAAAGAGAACTTCCTTCCGGAAGGCTCCGCAGCTTTCAATGAGTGATGCTTGGTTCTCATTGGTTGGCATAGTCTTGATGAAAACGTTGATGCGAGCCTGGCAGCCGTTTGAGGAAGCTTCTATCTCTGCTAGCATGTGGTCACCCAAGTATCCTGCTGGCTTCTCGCTCAGTGCCTTTTCTTGCCATCCAATCACCTGGAGATAGCAAAAATCAAAGAGTTAAGAATAGGAATTCAAGTCACAAACACAAGAGATTAACTGGTTTAAAATTNTCTCTATATATATATATATATATATATATATATATATATATATATATATATATATATATATATATATAAAGTTGTTTCGTCAACATTAGTCATTTAGAATACGTTTATCTGAACTTAATATTTTTTTGCGATGGAATTCTACTTTTTGCTGTGGATGAGATATATTATTTGACTCGCATACACTGAGTGAAACTAACAGAGGGATTCCGAAATACATGAACAAATGTGATTCGGCATTAATGGAATAATTTAATTTATTAATTCTATAATATGGAGCATGGTGCATTTTACTCGATTTGTTATGTCAATACCTACTAATTTACAAATGGATGAACAAGAAACAATTTTTTTTTTTTTAATTAACGGGAAAAACAATACATTACCCAATTTTACGCGACTTTCTTGAAATGTGAAAATGAAGGGAGAAATTCAGTTAAGAATAGGAAGGCAACGTCCCATTCACTTTGTTCATTGTCTTTTTTTCTGAAGGGTCATATTTTCTATGCATTGAGATGTTGAGATGTAATGTCCAGGCAAGTAAGTAGTTTTTAATTCTTAATTATTCTAATAACTATTCTTATCTCTTTTTAGTGTAGAAGCGAGTTTCCTGTTGGGTCAGGAAATAATTCATATCTCGTTCATCTTCTTCCTTGGCCACATTACGCCTCATCTCTTCTCCTTGCTTTGAGTGATGTAGTTCTCGTGGTACTCATTCTTTGTGTTATAATATTATAAGTTGAACACTACGTTTAAACATTAATTTGAAAGTATTACATGTCTCTTACCACTACTATTGGCGATATATTATGATCTATTAGCTAATTTAGACTTACAGCCTTACGTACAAATGTAATTTTGTTTCCCATTTGCCTTCCTTGATCATGACACAGAAATTATTTTGTATGTCCAATTTTGCTTTTGTTTGTTTCAAAAATTATATATCAAACTCAAGATTTTTTTAAATGCCGAAATTTTGAAATGGTGAAAAAAGGTTGTGTTACGTAGTTTCATGGTTCCTGAGCGGCGGATCAATTTTATTTTTTTAACCCTCATTTCAAGATATCATATAAATTAAAAGTCAACTATATAGAATGGTTATAGGCGAGATTTTGACAAAGGATGTTCAAATTAGATAATACCATCCTATTATTATTATTTTATATTCTGTCAATATTTTACTCATAATACACTTCTCACACCCCAAACACAAATCGCCACCCCCCCCTCCCCAACACACCGTCATATGTCCTCTCTTTCAACCCCGCAACCCTCCCTCCTGCCACAATGCAATCTCCTCCCTCCTTCCGTCCACCCTCCTGCCACCATGCAATTTACAACCGAAACAACTTCCACTGAACCCAGCACCTATGTCCCCATCTCGAGGGAAGAATGTTTTGAAACCCTTCAGAACTCTGTTTTAAGCCGTGTTCTTCCATCCTTCGGCGCAGTTATGCCGAAGTCGTGTATTTTCCCTTGTGTCTTTTCACAAATAATATCATTTACAATACCCGAAGTCCCTCCCTCTTCCTTTCTTTTAATTTTTTCAGTTGTGTTGTTTTGATTATGTAGTATTGTATTTGTTTTTAGCACTGATGATGCTCACTAAGCGAGCGGAAAAGCTTTTCCTTATTAAAATATTGACAGAATGGACGATACCATCTTATTATTTAATAATAGGTCAACAATATGTTGGTCTGGTTCACTTAATTTGGGTTCTCTTCACAACTTGTATGGATATTTTCTTATTTCGTTTGGTCATGGAGCGCAGAACTGATTTTCTGCTCTTATTTATTCGCACAAAACTCTGTTTACGTGGAAGGACAGGAATGATAGCCGGCACTTAATAATGTATGTTAAAGATACTAAATTATAAAATATACTTTATTTAAACAACCAAGATTGTATCTTCAATTTAGTTTATTAGGAAAGTATCCTAGTGTAGTCAAAGAGGTATGAAAAACATTTCAACGCCACAGTTTTGGTGAATTATCTTCCTTTCTCCGTGGTTGTAAGAAACATAAAGAATTCACCTGCTATCAACCGCAGCCATAACGTCATCCATTTGAGCAAAATTGAGCAAAGAGGATTGGTTTTCGTGAGATATTTTATTTGGAAACAAATAAAGAATTCACTGAAAATAAATGAAAAAAGAATAAATACCTTTGATTTGCGAAAAGGTTTTCTTGGAATTATTATTATTTAGGTCTATCCATTCGGAAAAAATATGCTTCTGCTACATGTCACAAATGAGCTTATTAAGTTCTTGTAAACTTCTGTGAAACCTTACTAAATGAGTTCAGAGGACCATGTTACCAAAGTGCATTTGTCATCTTAGGAAACGTGTAATTTAGGAATAGAATTTCCATTTTATTTTATTTACAAATGTCTAGCCATTTTAAATTGAAATTCGTAAGTCATGAGAGCAACCCAATATCTCTCCTTTCCAATTCCCTCTCCCAAGTCCTACGGTTACGTTGAAGAGCAGGCCTCATGATCTAACCTCGCCAAAAGGCATACAATAAATTTTAAGAAAATCGCCCAGTATTTATCAACTAAAATAACAACTAACGAAATATTTTTTGTTTTATTTTAATAAATATCTCTGTGTCATACACGTTATATTTTCGCAAACCCATCGAATCCATTTTCTGCAAATATATTTAACATTATTTTGTTCCAACGGAGCTATTTCTGTTTTGTTTGATTTTCAACGCCTAATGTGCCTTTAAAATCCATTTTCGTACAAACTATTAAATGAGTTAGTACTTCCTGTACAACTATACAATTTTATAGTATAATTTCCTAATGATCTTTATTATATTAAATTCTTACGAAACACATTAATATGTTATATTAATAAATATAAATAAAATATAGGGAGCATAGAAAAATTAATGTAATTCCACTGAATGAAACATAATACCTTGAAATGAGTTATACTAAATTGGAGACCCGTCACTTTCGTATGCTAATTTCGTCTCGGATGGGACCTGGAAAATATTGGCTCAGCTGTGAAGTAATGATGATAAGATGATGATGATTGCATCGAATGTGATGCGGGGGTTTCCTACACGTTGGCAGCATGAAGACAATTGACCTCAACTCAATAAACAGAATAATCTATTGCATAGTGAATAAATATTACATTGTTTAAAACCTTCTTCTTTTCTCTTTGTTTCTGTGATAAATAATCACGATCTGAACATTTATTTACTTCAAATATATTTCTAAAGTAGTCAATATATGGCTGCTCATTAGACTCTTTCTTCTGTGTCCACCTGTCTTCAATATATATTACTTTAAATTTGTCTCGTATATATAACATAATTTAATTTATTTTGTTATACAACTCATATTTGTAACATACTCATTGCATGAGAGAAAGCACAACACGGAGGACCTTAAATATATATATTTTTTAAATCACCTCCCATACTTCACAAATCTTTGTTATATATTTCTTAAATAAATATTTCATTCTTATTAACCCTACTCATTCCATTAATTTACATGCCCCATTTATTAAATATATTGCATTGTCACGTCTTGCTGGATCACATGTGAGACAGTCTCCCAGGATAAATTATGAGTTGGAGTTTCCGAATCAATTTCACAAACACGTCACTCATTTCTTATCACAAACATTTCAAATATCACCCAAAAATTCCGTCCATGATAATTCACTCCTCGATAATTTCAATCATTTTTATTTCAAAATCATTGATAGTATCTGCTTCTATACGAGTATCTGCTTCTATACGAGTATCTGCTTATATACGAGTATCTGCTTCACTCCTATTCCAGCACTCGTAATTGTCTCTTTACAAACAAAATAATTTTGCTTGTTTTCTTTAAAAAAATTTGTATTCTTCTTCTCTTTTATATAAAATTCAAAGGACATAATACCTAATAACACTTGCATTGCATAACAAGGAACAAATCAGAATAGAATAAGTTGAATCATTGACATCACCCTACCTGTACGTCATCACTGCCGAAGTACTTTCGCGCCACTTGCAAACAATCTTCGAGTTGCAACACTTGCCTTGTACCCTTCATCGCTCGTCTGTCCGGGCCGTATACAACTACTTGGGAAGTAAAACGTTTTCAGGCACTTGTTATCGCCATGACGTCACTCTTATGTCATGGCATGTCATTGGTTGGAAGCGACATAGCCACGAGCGCGGAACGCGGTGGTTGGAATTAATTTGATGTTATCGGAGATGTAGAGGGAGCTTAATGTCTCTTGTCTTCTTCATGATGTAAGTGAAAATGGTACTGTTTCTATGTACTGTAGAGGTGATATTCACCCTGCAGTTTGTTTCACTTGAAGTGTTAATTCTCCTTTCGTATGGAGTCAAATACGTGATTTAGAACCTTCAAAAATATTATTGCTCTCAGTGAAACACAAGACATTTTAAAAATTTATTTTTCAAAGTTTGATAATGTTTCCCCTATATTAATAATTAATTATTCCTCTGTAATAATAAATAGTTATTCCTCTATATTCCTCTATAACAATGAATTGAAAATTTGAACTTAATTTGGGAATATAAATCATCCAAATTTTCTTAATATTGGTGAAATATACCCCTGTTATTTCTTAATTCTAATTATTCGATCATTTCCTTTGAATTCACGAATTTTGGCCACCTAACCTCTCATTCAAACATATCACGAGATCTTGAATTCAAAATGAAGATTCTTCAAGTTTACTAACGTATCAGCCGTGTATTTTCCTGTTGACTATATTTTCACGTCATTTTTTAAAAGTAATTTTCATAATTATTATTATCAGTAATATTATTATCGATAAGACCTATGACATAACACATTCCACAATTTTCGCTATGCTTTATAAGAATTACTGACAAATTAATGTTCCATCTTTCTTCATCAGTGAGTTTGGACGTTCGCAATATTTTATTGTTAATTTTCTAATATAAAACACTTCATGCTACAAAAAATTATACATGCAATCAAATTGAGTCTTCGTGAGGTATTTAAAGAAGAGGAGGAAAAACGAAGAACATCTATTAACTGTGGATATTTTGTACATTATTAAACATTTTTTCCTGAATTTCAAAAATTACGCAAATGGGCTACATTTTGTCACAAAGTTTGCTCAAATCACAATTTGCTGATAGTTGTCTATTCCGAGTTAATTTACAGTTTCAAAGACAGAATGAAACTTTTATATCACGTAATATATCACTTAGTAATTATATCAATTAATATCAATTAATAATAATAGTAATTTTAAATTTTGATACTAATAAATAATAGTGATAAATAGTAGTATTATCTTGAGGAATAGGTCAAAAGACAAAAAAAGACACTACATAACGTTTCAAATATATTTTATTCATGCTCAGGGCTAAAATACAAAATTCTTATCTCCACAATCTATAGCAGACTCTACCAAAAGAATCAGAAAAGTTGCTATTGATATTACAAAAATGAGTTCAATAACACACATAGTTACACTATTTTTACAACATCAACATCATACATCCACTTCTCCAGCCTATACACGAGCACTGCAGATATATTATGCTTACTTACTGCATCTAAAGGATGGCGTGAGCATCTCTATCCTTTATATCGTTGTAAGGGTTAGAGGTGATATATAAGGGTTAGATAAATTCAGCAATACCAGTGTTCAAGAAGCATAGTAATGATACAAGTTGATATTTAAGAAATTTCTTGGATCCCCTTTAGCAATCATCCGTACCCCACCCTTTTGAGAACCAGTGATGTAACGTGTCCAACTAGCTCACAGTATCGTCGTCTGTATGCTACTTAATTAGACTCCAGAAAACGTCTGAGCTCTTTTGAAACTGTATGCTTTTCGTGTCGACCTGTAGTACGATAGGACGCTCTCTGTGTGAGAAGCCTTTCGTGCCATGCACTGAAGCAATTCAGTAGCGGAAGTCCGCTTCCTAGACCACTCGGATCTTGTTAATAGGTGGAGGAGCGTGCATTAAGTGAGTTACTTCTTCCTCCGTAATTAAATCTGGGTTGACGATATTGGAAAAGTAAGGGTTTCTGGATTTTGGCGAAATGTCGGGGTTCTGGAGTAGCTTTTCCCAAATTGGAGGAGAAGTTCATTCTGAAGTTGGAAATAACTAAAGAGATATAGTTACTGTGGGATTTGGTCCCATTGTGAGACTTTAAATTAGAATTAGGGCGTAACATCCCTTAGTCCTTAACTCACAGGAATATTGCACATCGGTTCACCCTCTCGGAGACTTTCGTCTTTCATAACTGGGATAAGAATTGAGGTTAATTTTGCTTCATGCTGCTCTAATGAACAAAATGGAAATTTAGTATTTCATCTGCTTCGATTATAATATAAAATAAAATTTGAATTTTATTTATACATAAAATAATTGTTGTTTATATATTATGAAATTATCATAGAAATTCTATTGTGGTAGGTGGTTACTTACTGACGTTCAATAGGATCAAATGAATTTTTAGCCTGTAATTCTTCTTCTCATTTCCGTAGAAAACTAGATTATCGATAGTAGGAAAGAAACACCTTTTTTGGCCAAAAATAATTATAAGGCTTACGACCTTTTATGGACGAATAATATGTATATTTGGTGAGAAAGCTCACAACGTTTCGAATAGGTTTAAAGTCGTCGTCAGGTGATCAAACAAAAAAATATTAATTATTTATTTAATTAGATTATATAATAAACGTTAAGTGTAGTAGAATTTGGCCATAAATGCTGCGTGGTTGGTAAATATTGGTGGCCATCTAATGATCCACGAATTTGAAAAATTATTATAGAGAATAGTTACTGGTAAAATAATTATGAATTATAACAATTATTAAACAAACTGATAGACCGATGATACTGTTTTTGAGGGAGGTTAAAAACGTCGATGAAAGATACAATACACACATTAAAAAAGATCTAGAAAGGTATATGTGAACGTTTATTTATAAACATTTTGTGTAACTATCGTCAAGTGATTAGTACTAAATATAATGAACGTTTAGCACTTTTTGCACCCTTTTAATACTTTAGCGATATTTGACACCACATATGAGGTGATTTGAAAAATCAAATGTGGAAACTGAAATACTTTAAAACTATGAAACTGATTTTTCTGTGATAGAGTTTTGATTTTCGTACCCGGTAATTAAACACTTGATTTCGAAAAATTCTATAGTGAATTTTAACTATTTGTGTTAATTTCTATCAAAGGAATGATTAACATATGATTCATTGAGTAGTACAGGATGCTTCTAAAATGATCGTACATTACTCAATATAATGATACCCAATTCTACCATTTACAGAAATAATTTGTATTTTACTTACTAATAATGTCTTGATTCCGATTTGAGTCATCGTTATGTTTACAAGACATAGTACTACTTGACACTTTGAAAAGAAGTAGAAATCAACATTTAATTAAAAAACAAAAATGATTACTAAACCAAATGTAAATATTTGACTAATTTTCGGAGTCTTATCTTTAGTTCTGAGTATGTGGGTTGCTTTACTGTATACCATTTCCAAGATATTTCAGTGTTTTTATGTTTAATGTTATATTTATAAATAGTTGTCAAAGTGTCATGTCACTATATATTGTAAACTTGTTCCATTGATGAAAACCTGACAAAGAATCCGGAGTTGCAACGTTGTTTGAAAATTAAATTCAAAATACGTCTATGAATGGTCATTTTCGATGTTATATGTCATTAAATGAGATGTGAATTGTTTTACTCAATGTTTTTTGTTGTATGTCCACCTCATTGCGCAGCTTACTCTCGGTAAACTCAAAACATGAACTTAATTACAGGATTCTACATATACCTCTACACAGAAAGCCAGACTTCGACCTCGTGTAGTGAATCAGGAGCGAGAAATATTTTCGTGATCAGTTTGCAATAGAAGGGAAACAGTTTCAAATAGAGACATCTTCCGATAATTTATATTTTTTCCCTTTCCTAGTCGTGTTAATGAGATTTTGATAACCGAGACGTTCTTGGTACCAGTCAGCGCCAAGGGATGAGAGCGACATTGTAGTGTTTGACATTCGCATCCGAAAGGTGGAAGTCCATGATAGCGTGGGAAAGATTGGGTGTTTGTTCGTCTTTTCCATCTTCTGAGTTGGCAGCCTTGAGAATTCATTAGATCAATGAACTCCTGGATGGTATATCTTTCGTAATGTTAGTGTTGAATACTGCAGTAACATTTGGCAAATACCCATCATCACGATGTAAAACCTATTTCGGTTGTGGAGAGGAAGGGTTGGAGACCATCCCAAATATTCTAGGAAGCTACGCCAGCACTTTAAAAAAATATATTCTAGAAAGATCATATTTTTTACGTCATACAATACTAAAACTTTAGAAAGGTATTCATCATCATCGTATGTACGTTAACACGTAAATGTTCGGGAAAATTGTAGTTTATTTCCTGCGTAATTGGACTGAGTAAATCGCACAAATGAAGTATCGTATTTTAGAACATTAAAAGATAAGTTAACAGATTCACATTGTTTCATCTTTCACCTTTTTCTCTCAGAGATAACAGTATTTAAAAATTACATCAAGATAAGAAGCTGTTTGTCTCACTAATTCGAAAAGCGTGTTACTTAGCTACTCGTGTCCTAAAAAATGGCGCCTCTGACGCATCTGGTAGGCAATAAATAATTTGTAGAGAATTGTGCGTGGGTTATATAATACTCCATTGTGTATTATCGTGTACTTTTCGTAACTGTACTGATGAATGTTAATGCTAAATTGAAGCTGAGTAAAACTTGCCGACACCTCAGCAGATGGGGTAAAGAAGTACCTTTCATATTATTCAGATCTATGAAATAGTCTTCCTAAATAAAAGTAAATGTTCATAATATCATTCAAGATGTTAGGTTACATTCACGTTAATAATGTTTGATTTTTCTTGCAATGTATGTTTGTAATACATTCTTTGTTTCGAAATGTGGTGTGTTTGTTCGTGTAAATATAGACATTTACACTTTTCTTTTACGAAATCTTAAACAACCTCAATGAAATGTATTTTACTGATAAAAGGTAATTGACTCGTGTGGCATTCTACAAAGTGTAGCGTTTACTCCATATTTCCTGAACATTCTTCCATGAACACCGTTGAAAGCAATTTTATTTCTCCAAAGTTGACTGAGAAATTTCAGCTTCTAAATGAAGAAAATACCAGCTGTGGAACATTGTTTTTCCATTTAAGAAATTATATTCCAGAAAGTTTTCCCCGACTAGAGACATTTCAAAGGGAAGAAGTTACATTTTTTTCGGGACTGAAATTCAATTCCGTGATACTTCGAGACCAATATTCTCTCGTCCGAACTCTAGCTTTGTTTCAGTGTTCCAAGATGCAAAATTTTGCAAATTAGATCTCGCGCCTCTCAAAGAAAAGTAACTGAAGTCTTGAATTATTTCATTGCAAATGCATTCAAGTGTCATCATTGTTGAGAATTTTGTAAGTGCTCTAACGCTAAGTGTCGTCGTTTATTTTTACGATGATTAATAAGAGTTTAACATTTATTCTCGTAATTTTCTGTATATTGAGAAAACTCTTCGAAATTATACTCCTCGAACTGTAAATTAAGTATGTAAAGCTTTATTTGTATTAGTTACATCATGTAGTCGATGAAACGTTAAACAGGAACTTATAAATTTATATTGGTGGAAGTCACCAAATTAGATTTTACGAGCCTAACAGACGACTCCCTGACAATACCATATATTTGCATTTCTTCCAACCCTTCAAGGACTGCAAAAGGTGTTCAATTAATGAATGTGGAAGTTTCTATAGGTGTTGGAATGTGTTGAATATAATTGAGGAGAAGTATTTATCGATTGAACTTATAATGGAATGAAAAACTTTCGTCTTTGAAATAGTCTCATTGAATTAGGTAACATCTTTTTAACAATCTACAGTTTGATCATGTTCTACTTTATTATGAAGTTTTGCGAAGAAATTTTAACTCTTAATTCTATCTCGAATTAATATTTTGAAATATAAAGATAATGTATCCGTTGTTCACATATGTTAGCTGAGATATCAGGAACTGATCCAAGGTTTTGTGTTCAATTCCAGGTCTGTACATCCGGTGAAGCAAACTTATTTCCATCTCAATGAAGATATTATCTAGTGTCGGGTCAATTAGAGCTCTGAACTCCCGTTGTGCAAAGTTCAGGCCAAAAAGAAATACCTGTTATTCTTGATAGAAGTGCCACTATACCCTTTGATCTGAATTGATGGAATGGTCCCTTGCTTACTTACGGAGGGTAAATTAACTACATATCTATCAGTTAATAGTATAGAAAAACAATATTAAGAACTCGCTTGACTTGTTTGAAATGTACAAGAGCATGTAGAAACATGGCGGTCGAGCACAACGGTTTCGTGATTTACGCATTTCACCTCAGGAAAAGTGAAATAGCTTTCCCAAATGACCGATGATCTATAGATACAAGTGATGTAAAAAATACTACGGAAAATTTACTACAAATCAAAGTAAACTTCCATCACTTTCGTGATTTAAAAATTGGTTCTTTTTTAAAAATAAGTGCTTCGTCCATAAGACGCAATGTATTAAACTATCATTTATAATTCCTATTAATTCTTTATAATGGCCGGTGAGGTATGTTTTTCAACATGAAATCACAATAAGTGCATGCTACTCCATTGATTTATACTGATTTAAGATATTTTAGTGATTTAATTCTACTTAGGCCAGTACTACCTTAAGGGTTAGAATGCTTGTTCACCACCGAGACACAGGACCACAAAAATTTGTAGCTTTTCATATCATTGGCACAGTTCATATAGCTGTGACAACTGGAAAACAACCTCCTATCCTTCTATACACCTCCTGCTAATTCTAGTATAACTAACTTCTACTATTACTAACTTCTCCTACTGACATCTTCACGTGGGGCAGTTGTTGGTAAACTCAGCTAACCAGCCCACCTACTAACTATAGCCCTTCCACCCATCTACCACTTCCTATCGCCGCTTCAGTAGCACACTACATTCCCCATTTACAAATACTACAATTGAAAAAATGGCGTCCTAGTCGAACTGAAACGTCTGGCGGTAACGCTACTACTGACGATCCCGAAAATATACTCGTTTTAATGCGTGGGTTTTCATCACAATATCAAACAAGCAAATTATTACTAAAAATACAATTTTATCACCAAAAAATAATTAAATGAGTTAATAAAATTATAATTGCTCTACCTGATAATATTAATTATTTACTCAAACAATTTTATCGAATAAAAATAAATCTTAGCTCAGTGACTCTCCGGTCGTAAGAAAATACGACCGTAAGAGTATTGTTTGAATATTTTTTTGTAATTTTGTACGTTAAACTGTTTCAAAAATACTTTTTTGTAAAATTATTCCCCTACAGGTGAGCAAGATGTGACTGAAGAATTGTACAGAGCAAATTACTGATGAAAATCATGCGAAATTGAACGTTAATTTTTTAAGTTGGTAATGTGATTTTTTCTTGCCAGAGGAATCTAAATATTGGTATTTAGTTGTTATTTTTCCCATGTATAAACTTCCTTGTTAACTCTTCCAGATTCATCATGCATTATTCAGTATTATATTATTAATTCTAATATTGTTTCGAAAGTTGTACAAAATTCGTTACTTACGATGAAGAGGTTAGATGATACTCCTAACATCAGAGTTGCGTAGGCCTCACATACTGTTAGAGTGTTATTATGCGTGATGGTTGTTAGTCCGATGATTGCGTAGACTAAAGGATTAGAGATAGGTGACAACTGTGATTGGAACTATTGTTCGCGAATTCTACATAAAAGTCTGCGACATCAAATGTCTAACTTCAAGGTCGAACCTTAGTTATACGAAGGAAATTAACATAGAAGTGTAAAAGTACTTCAATATAAGAGAGTAATTTAAGAAGGAAAAATCAATCATCATCAGGTTTAATAATTTCTTGTCCATTAAACTAAGATTAAAAACGTTACTAAGTAAAATGTGGGCACATAGTTGAAATTTACAAGCGCTTTAAATAAATGGTGCAGCTGCACTGCCGCCATTGTGTCTTGCCTCGGTATCGACTGGTGCGGCTCCCGACGATTGGATTCATTAATTGTATTATAACTTCAATAGAGACACCGGCGATGCTATGTTAAAGTTGGACCACCATTGGGGTAAGGGAGGGGTGAACAGCCCTTGAATCCCCATAGGTGGAGTGAGAAGGGAGGGTCATGAAAAAAATCGAAAAAGATTAGTTTTATACATGGATTTCGTATTATTTGAGACACAGATAAACAGTGACATGTTGCCGGATGAATAAAAGATCAGCATATAATAGAGGTTAAATACCCTTGAATCTCCTGAGATGAAGTGGTGTGCTAGGTTAATTGGTGACGTTTCTATTGATAACTTTTTCTCTAACGGACCACTTAACGTAGTTTGTTCAAGGGTGGTTTCAAAAGATGGTTGAATTTATTCTTGCTGTTGTAGTTGAAAATCAAAATCACCTATACAATCGAGTTTTGTATTATATTTGTATTGACATGAATTTGCAAAATTAGGATGGTACGTATGATTTTAAAAATCAGAAAGTAAAATCATTTTTATCTTACAATATAAATACTTTTATTGTTTTCTGACTAAATGAAGATTGGTCGGAGAAAAAGTACTCTAGCATTCTATAAATAGAACGCGCAAATGAGTTCAAGAAAGAAAAATGTACGTATTGTTCCGTATAGCTTTCTCAAAAACACCCTATTATACTAATTCTACTACCCTATTATATTTTTTGTTTATATAAAATTTCACCTTCATTTCGTAAATATTTCAGAAATAAACTCTGTGTGAGGACTACAGTGTATCAACGCTCTTACATAGTGCAAAATCATTAAAATGACATGAATTCACAATCCCACGTGACCTCGTTTCGAAAACCTATTCCATGGATTTTGTTCACATACTCGCACATTCGCATGAATTTCATTTGCTTGAGCGTGTTCCGTAAAGTCATATGATAATAAATTTATTGTCAAAAACAGTACAAACTGCGTATGACCACGTGGAGGACAATAAACTAATTTACTCTCCGGAAGTAAGCAAGGGACCATCCCATCAATTCCGATTAAGGGCCCTAAGGCAGAGGTGGATTCAAAAAATTCAGCAAAAGTTCCTAGATAAGATAAAAAGTTAGCTGCGAGTTATAATACTAATAGAATGTCAATATGTTTGTAATTTTACGCAAAAAATTACATGTACAAGTTATTATCGAACTATAGATTATTCTGAGTATAGTGTTTAAAAACATTAGAGTTGAAAAACAAAACACTAAATTCACGATTTATTGTTACAATAAACATGCCCCTAGACAAAGCCTAGAGATCCTGTATAATACATCCACCTCTACTCGAAGGAAATACGGAAAAAACCCGGGCCAGGATGGGGCTACAGAATTAATGTACACAACCGTGCCAAAGTTGAGTACACATAAAACTAAATTAATATGAGCCATACGGCAACACAA